>CM041298.1:102981061-103231061 GCA_023052935.1 Piezodorus guildinii | reverse complement strand
ATTAATAGTGTAGTCGGTAACGAACCTTTGGAAACGCAGCTACTGAGCCTAGTATCCAATAAATACGAAAAAGTTATAATAAACCCATATTTGAGCGAGCGCACGAATAATTAATAGAATGGTCGGGAAAGAACCCTCCCCCTCCCTAACGCAGCAACTGAGCCTAGTATCCAATAAATACGAAAAAGTTATAATAAACCCATATTTGAGTGAGCGCTCGAATAATTAATAGAATGGTCGTGAAAGAACTCCCCGTAACGCAGCTACTGTGCCTAGTATCCAATAAATACGAAAAAGATATAATAAACCCATATTTGAGCGAGCGCTATTGAAATTAATAGTGTAGTCGGTAACGAACCTTTGGAAACGCAGCTACTGAGCCTAGTATCCAATAAATACGAAAAAGTTATAATAAACCCATATTTGAGCGAGCGCACGAATAATTAATAGAATGGTCGGGAAAGAACCCTCCCCCTCCCTAACGCAGCAACTGAGCCTAGTATCCAATAAATACGAAAAAGTTATAATAAACCCATATTTGAGTGAGCGCACGAATAATTAATAGAATGGTCGGGAAAGAACTCCCCGTAACGCAGCTACTGTGCCTAGTATCCAATAAATACGAAAAAGTTATAATAAACCCATATTTGAGCGAGCGCTATTGAAATTAATAGTGTAGTCGGTAACGAACCTTTGGGAACGCAGCTACTGAGCCTTGTATCCAATAAATCCGAAAAAGTTATAATAAACCCATATTTGAGGGAGCGTGATTAAAATTAATAGCTTAATCGGTAACAAACCTTTGGGAACGCAACTACTGAGCCTAGTATCCAATAAATACGAAAAAATTATAATAAACCCATATGTGAGCGAGCGCTATTGAAATTAATAGTGTAGTCGGTAACGAACCTTTGGGAACGCAGCTACTGAGCCTTGTATCCGATAAATACGAAAAAGTTATAATAAACCCATATTTGAGCGAGCGCTATTAAAATTAATAGTATAATCGGTAACGAACCTTTGGGAACGCATCTGCTTAGCCTACTATCCAATAAATACGAAAAAGTTAAAATAAACCTCTATTGATAATATTTCGCCCGCGATTATAAAACTAAAATAAAACGAATCCCGCTAATCCGACTACCAGACCTTGTATCACAAATGTCTTACAATTAATGTATCGGTTATACTTATTATTATATTCGTGACTAATTATATGTAGAAAGGCCTCTGGTAACATTTAACAAGCTACAAGGGTTAAAAACACAAGGTGTAATTAAAATAACCATTAAAACATAAAATCATTTTAATTTGATTTTTATTATTTTATTGAAATCGAAAAAGGTTGAATTTGAAATGGAAAAGGTTGATTTTGACTTGGAAAAGGTTGAATTTGACTTGGAAAAGGTTGAATTTGACTTGGAAATGCTATATATATATATATATATATATATATATATATATATATATATATATATATATATATATATATATATATATATATATATATATATATATATATATATATATATATTAAAAATCGGATGTCCAAAATCTTAATACATGTTCAAATTTAATAAACACATATTTAAAAACGTCTGAATAATACAAAATAAATTGAAAACAAATAAACAAATGGAGAAAACCACAGACCCCTGAAAAAGGAAAAGAAAAAAAACTCCGGAAAATCCTCCATACCTGAATTATTTCTATGTATATTTGCTTCAGTGTTCATTCAAAGTTTATATTATATACATATGCCTATGTAAGACACTATTTTATCTCAAATCTCAAATTGTAAGTAAATATCTAATGATATTTTTAATGTAAATTCTAATTAAAATGCTATTTACCTATTGTATGTCTATTTATGGTTCAATGTATTCTTTTCTATATCTCTAACAATAACTTAATATATTAATTATTTAAAAAAATATTAATGTTCTATTTTTTGTTTGCATGATTATGAGAACAGTAAATTCACGAAACGTTGTATATATAAAATTGTTCATTTATTAATTGAAACCTAGGAACAGTATAAAACTTAAATTATCAACAGCTGAGAACTGATCTAACTATATATACATATATAAAGTAACAGGCTGAATTATTTATTATAATGTTTTTTCTATTTATCTTAAAAATATTTAATTCAATAAAGAACCCAGTGTTTTATTTTCTTTCTTCACTTTTTAAGCTCACAAAAACGTGTAAGACATAAAAAGGAGGACTTTGTGGCTGGGCTTAACGAACCGGAGCTTCCTTCATCCTTCCTAGAATGACTTAAGGGCAAATTACCAATTACGGAAATCTTTGCTCTGAAATAGAAAAAAAAAAAAAAAAAAAAAAAAAAAAAAAAAAAAAAAAAAACTTCAAAGTCTGATTTCCAATCACTATAGATAAAACGGGTTTCAATTTTTTTTTTTTTTTTTTCTTTTCTTTTTTATTAGCAAGCTATTGGGTTGTCCGAAAAGTCCGCAATGATTTATATAAAATTAAATTGATCTTTTATTTTTTCTACTGAAAATGAATCACAAAGCTGAAGTTTATTTACATGCCTTTAATCCTCATGAAATTAACTATGTTTACACACCGAGTTCGTCTTTATTAACCTTTAACTGGTGAGGCGGGGACGAGACCAAGGGGGCTCTTTAAAGATTTGTAAATCCCATCGTCCCGATCTGATCGGCTTGTGAAAACCTGACATTTCCTGTCTCGTCATGATTGTAATATAGCATCCTCTTTTAGTCAGTTTTTATCCGGTGTTAGGACAGTGTTATTGGGGTCCAACAGACCCCACCTCACAATTACTGTTCGGATTTATTTGAAGTGTGTTTTTTAATTTGTAGAAAGAAATGTCTCGTGATCGTGTTATTTTAAGTACCTTATTTATTTTATTCAGAAGCTGGGATCATCCTTGTAAAAGGATCAAATGACCAGACGGTCAGAAAATCCTAGACTTCCCCGAGAGCTTCAGTTTAAAGCTCAATCATTATTAGGGAATGGAAACCAGAAGAATCTAACACATATAGTCTGGAGGCCCCTCCGAAGAAAATGAGATGTTATTTTTGTCCAGGAAACAAGAATAGGAAGTCATCTTAATACGAACTATATTAAATGTGAAGAAAATATTTGTGGACAATGTTCGGTTTTCTATTGAAAAAACTGTGTTAAAATTCCTAATTTTAGCTGTGCATACTTTCTTTACAATCTAAAAAAAAAACTTTTTTTTTATAAATTTTTCTGTTTTTTAAATATAATTAACTTTACGATAAGGACTTGTTTATATATTATTTTACAAATGTTTTCATTGCTTAGAATATAACATTAAAAAAAAGAAAAAAAGTAATAGAATATCCTTTTTTAGTCAGTTTTTATCCGGCATTGCTTTCGGACAGTCTTAATGGGGTCCTATAGACCTCACCTCACCATTAGTGTTCGCATTTATTGACAGTGTGTTTTTCACTTTGTTGAAAGAAATGTCTGGTGATCGAGTTATTGTACGCATCTTTTTTTATTATATTAAGAAGCTGGGATCATCTTTCTTAAAGGATCACGTGTAAAAACGGTCAGAAAATCCCAGACTTCCGCGGGAGCTTTGGTTTAAAACTAAATCATTATTAGGGAAAAAAACAAACAAAAAAACAACAGAAGAATCTAACACATATAGTCAATGAGAAGCAAGACAACTATACGTCCAAAATAATACAAAAACATCCTCACGAAAATCAGCTAACCACAAGAGGCACTTTATGCCATGCATTTTGCACCATTTTTCAATTTTCTTAAAAACAGCTTTAACGATTTTTATTAAACTCGCTATCGATGTAAAATTTAATGGACTTTAATATCATGTAGGTATCATTCTGATTGAAATAATATGACAGGGCTTAAATGCCGATATTTTAAATTGTCCTCTTCTAAAGTAATACGTAAATAAGCTTAACAACAGTAATACACATATATAATATACACGTTGGAATGCTAAATATTTTAGGAAAAATATTATGTTATACATACTATTGTAAACGTTAACGGAGAGTGACGAAAAGACGATAAAAGAAACTGATTATTTTAGATAATAATAAAATAGATTGTTAAATAAAACACATGTATCTATAGAAATTCTATTTAGTTAATTATTTAATGGTTTCACACACTTTTATCTATTATTTGAAAATTCTCTAATCGATTTTAACAACGGAGATAAGTGAAAGTCGTGTGCTGCCCGCTCTAGATTTTTATTTTAATAATAAGATTGCAATAACTTATGTTACCAACACAAAGACTTAAATAAGAGGAACTTGCTTAGAAAGGCCTTTGATGTTGTGAAATGAACTGATTAAAGACCTGATAACGATGACTGTGGATGAATTCTAAACGACCCTTAAAGTCTAAGTTACTTTTTTCGATTTTTGTCCTTTATTGGCTTAGCAATTTTATTAACTCCTGTTTTACGGCTGTTTTCAGTCCTTTTTACTTTCACTTACTATATATAGTAAGGAAAAGTATAGCAATCGTGAAAATTTTCGAATTCCAGTTTTCAACAGAAATACACATTTTAGGGTCCTCTGAGTCCAAATAACCAAGTCCCGCAAAAAGGTCTGTGTGTGTGGGTGTGTGTGTGTGTGTGGGTGTGTGTGTGTGTGTAGTAACTCCCGGGCGGTAACGGTAAGTCCTATGATACTGAAATTTCATATTTAAGACAAATATACGCCCGAGACGTTACAAAACCTTTTTCATCAAAATGCGCTTACCAGAAGAGGCACTTTATACCATGCATTTTGCACCGTTTTTCGATTTTCTCCAAAACGGTTCCGACGATTTTGATTAAACTAGCTATATCGATGTAAAATTTAATAAGCTTTAAAATCATGTAGAATTCATTTAGATTAAAATGGTCTGATAGGGCTTAAATGCCGATATTTTAAATTTTCTTTCTTTAAAGTATCTTTAATTTTGTTGATTCTATAAAAATAACTATATTACCTTGTTACCACCGATGAAAAACAGGTAGATATATATAAATTGAATGAATTCGATACCCAACTAAAGGAGGAAACGGAAAAAACTATTTTTTTTAATGCAATTTTTCGTTTTTGAACATAAGAACAGTAATATACATGTATGATATACCGTTGGAAAGCTGACGATTTTAGAAAAAATACTATCTCATATACAAGCTTTTAAAAGTTAATAGAGAGTGATAAAAAGCCGATAAAACTAAGTGATTGTTTTAGATTTTATTTATTTATTTATTTAACGTCACTTTATGCTACTATGGCTAATCGGACGATGCTACAGTGGGAGTCCTAAATTATGCCTATCCAGGTTTTATTAGGATAGGGATCTTTAACGAGTACCTGACATCGCACAGGCTCGGGACCACCTTTTAACGTTCCCTCAGAAGGACGGCGTAACTAAGGATTTTTTACTCCCATTAAAAAATCCTAGGACCACCTGCGGGTTTGAGCCCGTGACCTTTAGCATGGGAGGCAGTTAAGTTAGCCACCCAGCTACAAGTGATCCCAAATTGTTTTAGATAATAATATAATATATTTTTTAACTCCCACTGTAGCATCGTCCGATTAGCCATAGTAGCATAAAGTGACGTAAAAAAAAAAAAAATAAAAACAAAAAAAAAAAAAAAAATATATATATATATATATATATATATATATATATATATATATATATATATATTTTAATAAAACACATGTTTATATAGAAATTCAATTTAATTAATTCTTTAATAGTTTCACGTATCTCTAACTGTATTTGAAAATTCTTTCATTGATTTTAAAAATGGAGGTAGGTGAAAATCGTGTGTTGCCCGCACCAGTTTTTTTCTTATTGAATGGTTAGTCCGATCATGATAAAGACGGAGAAATGCGGTATTTTTTTTAGTATCTGAACACGATTGCGTAGTTTTCTGAAATGTCTGTGTTGATATAACAATATAGTGTTATATATAGATGCTCAGAATACTGAGGGATATTAGAAGCATTATTAAATAATTTCATTGTTAATAGAAATTATTAATCAGTCTTAGTTGGTAAAAGTCAAATGCCATTTCCTGCCCCCTTTGTTTCTCCGTGGGTTGCCCCCCGCCGTACACTCAGTTCTCCCCAGTGGCAGCTAACAAGAATATTAGGCCTGACCTTGAGATTGGTAAACTGTCATAAACGTTACCAACGCCGCACACTGAGCAAAATCACCAATTTAGGTAGACAAAAGTCAAGTAGAAAGTATGGAATTTTTCTAGTGTTTCACCTGTTTATAATTAGCTGGTAAGACCCTTAATGATAATATTTCTCGCCATACTGTGTTTACAAATGAATAGTAAATGAGTGAATCATTCCTATTCCTAGAAGTGCCTAATTACCGGCAGTTGTATTATCTTTATACGATGGCCATTTCATGTGTTCAAGGTGTGTTTAGAGCAGTCTTTTTGCTTTTATTTAACAATGGACATTGCTGAGACAGCTAAGACGTTATATTTCCACACTCGTTATCTATACTAATATTATAAAGCTGAAGAGTTTGTTTGAACGCGCTAACCTCAGAAGATACTGCTTCGAATTGAAAAATTCTTTTTGCTTTGGATAGTCCATTTATCGAGGAAGGTTATAGGCTATATAACATCACGGTGCGACCAATAGGAGCGAAGAATCAGTTGAAAATGTGGAAAACGGATGAAATTAACCTCGCATCCCAATAATTCCTAATGATTTACATTTTAATTTTAAAATAATTTAATTTCCCGTTATTTTTTGTCGTAACAATCAATAAATCACAGGGGCCAACATTTAAACACGTAAGAATCGATTTACGTCAAAAACCTGTCGCGAAGAAAATAAAACCAAAAATATCATTTACGGAGAAGTACATTAAAATATATTCTTTTAAAAACTTCTTACTAGTGGTCATAATAACAGGAATGGAAACAGACGAATTCGCGGGCAACAGATAGTCTATACTAATATTATAAAGGTGAAGAGTTTGTTTGTTAGAACGCACTAATTTCAGAAACTACCGGCTCAATTGAAAAATGATTTTTGTGCTGGATATACAAAGGTAGATAGGTAGAAATCTTTTTATTTTATTATCTAAAATAATCGGTTATTTTTATCGGCTTTTCATCACTCTCTATTAACGTTTAAATGCTTGTGTATGAAATAATATTTTTTCTAAAATCTTTAGCTTTCCAACGGTATATTATACATGTATATCACTGTTGTTAAGTTAAAAATCTAAACAGTGCATTAAAAAAATATTTTTTCACTTTTTTCCTTTAGTTGGGTATCGAATTCATTCAATTTATATATTAACCTGTTTTTCATCAGTGGTAAGAAGATAATGTAGTTATTTTTATAGAATCAATAAAATGAAAGGTACTTTAGAGGAAGAATACCGGCATTTAAGCTCTGTTAGACCATTTTAATCAGAATGAAACCTAAATCATATTAAAGCCCATTAAATTTTACATCGATATAGCGAGTTTAAACAAAATCGTCGGGACCGTTTCGCGAAAATCTAATAAAGGTGCAAAACGCATGGTATAAAGTGGCTCTTCTATTAAGCTGATTTTGATGAAAAAGATTTTGTGACGTCTCGGACGTATAGTTGTCATAATTATGAAATTTAAGTTTCATAGGACTTACCGTTTCCGCCCGGGAGACATGATCATTTGGACTCAGGGGACCATAAATAATTATATGGGACCGAAATAAACGATTTTCACGATCGCAATACTTTCCCTTACTTATATTTCATATATAGGCAAGTGAAAGTAAATAACTGTGTCTTTACAAGAGATACATATCCAATTATGAACTCTCTAATTTCATGCCTTTATTGCTTCTGTAGTAATTGGAAAGAGCATTGAATACAAAAAACGTCAGGAATAAAAGAAAGCTCTAGAATACGAAGGTAGATAGATAAAGAACTAACAACTTGAAGACATTGTGTTCCAACACGATAAAACTTATCTAAAGGGTTCTTTGAAGAATTCATTTTATTGTATTATCATTCGATGAACAAAGCTCGAGAAATAAAGTTGAAGTTAAGAGAGCGCGTGCACTCAATGCAAATTGTTTGATATCGACTTTGGTCTATGGAAATTCATTCCATTACCGATCATCTAAACAAAATGGATCAAGACATTTTTACTATATAGAAAATTATAAAATTAAAAAAACAAATGTTTAACATAGAATTGGAGTCTGAGGTTAGGTTAGGTTATATATTTTACAGACACTCAACAGCCAAGGTTATATGTGTCCTGTTTTAACATTTGTTTTTATCACAGTGGAGGTTATATAGTGTTAAGATCATTGGCATGTTGTTACAATATGGTTTAGTGTCAGAGGCATGTTGTTACAAAATGTATTAGGGTCAGAGGCATGTTGTTACAATATATTTAGTGACACAGGCTTCTTACATGTTATTATTAGAGGTTCAGTGTCTCATCCGGTAACCTGGCGTGAGCTCCTGGAGCTCCATGTCCAGTTCTTAGTCCACTTCTTCAAATCATGATTTTCTGAAAGCAGTTTACCAGAAGAGGGTGTCCTGTTTTATTCCTGTGCTGGGTGCTTAGCTTCAAATTTAGTGTATTTGTCCCGTATGAATGGTTAAAATGGTTATCTATTGTATTTCTCACTTTTTTTTTTTTTCGTTGCTCAAATTTTGTAAAACAACCCGTTATTTTTCAGTAAATCTATTAGTTTTGTTAATGTTGAGGGATCATCTCCTAATAACGTGTCTAGCCTTCTTTCAATACCAAGATTTTGAAAGGGAGTGGTGTACTGGGGGCAGTCAACTAATAGGTGTGCGCTGGTGAGTTGAAAATTGCAGATTGGTGCGTTGTGGAGTGGTTTCCTTTTTTATTAAATAGCCATGAGTGAGGCGTGAGTGGCCTACCCTCAATCGCGCGATAACAACTTCTTCTCTCCTCGAATCTCGGATTGAGCTTTTCCACGCTTTTATTTCATTCTTTATGCTTTTCAGTTTATTGTTTTCCTCGACTGATTCCCAAATCTCTTCCCACATCTTCCTAGCTAGACATTTTTTGGAGTCTGAGGATTATACTTCACCCCCTTTTTTTTTTAATACCCTATGTTTCGGCTGTAATGCTGTCTGTATTGCTAATTACACTGTTACTTTAAAGTAGTTTTCATATTACTTTCACTTAGATATATATGAAATATATAGTAAGGGAAAGTATTGCGATCGTAAAAATTTTCGAATTACAGTTTTCAACGGAAATACACGTTTTAGGGTCCCCTGATAACCAAATAACCAAGTTCCGCAAAAAGGTCTGTGTGTCCGTGTTTCTGTGTTTGGGAAGTCTAGCGCAAAAACGGTAAGTCGTACAAAACTGAAATTAAATATTTAAGGCAACATTACGCCCGAGATGTTACAGCAACTTTTTTACTAAAATTGGCTGACCGGAAGTCCTACTTTATCCTATGTATTTTGCACCACTTGACGATTTTTTTAAAAACGGCTCTAACGATTTTGATTAAACTCGCTATATCGATGGAAAAATTATTGGGCTTTAATATCATGTAGGTTTCATTCTGATTGAAATAGTCTGATGGGACTTTAATGCAGCATTTTAAATGTTCTTCCTCTAAAGTACCTTTAATTTTGTATATTCCACAAAAATAACCATATCAACATATTACCATTCATAAAATACAGGTAAATATATAAGCTGAACGAATTCGATTTCCGAATAAAGACGAAAACTAATTACATTTTTTTTTTTTGCAATTGTTTTATCTTTTAGCCACTGGATGGCGCTGTCATCGCCGGATGGTGCAGTGGGTTCATTCTGATTTAAATAGTCTGACAGGACTTAAATGGCGATATTTCAAAATTTCTTTCTATAAAGTACATTTAATTTAGTAGATTATATGAAATTCACCATATCATCTGATTATTAAATCTAAAAAACAGGTAAATATATAAATTGAATAAATTCGATACCCAACTAAAGGAGAAAACAATAACTATTTTTTAATGCAATTTTTCGTTTTTGAACATAAGAGCAGTAATATACATGTATGATGTACTGTTGGAAAGCTAAAGATTTTAGAAAAAATATTATCTCATACACAAGCTTTTAAAAGTTAATAGAGAGTGATGAAATGAACATAAAGCTAACTGATTATTTTACATAATAATATAATATATTTTTTAATAAAACACATGTTTCTGGTAAATTCAATTTAATTAATTCTATAATAGTTTCACGTATTTTTATCTCTAACTGTTTTTGAAAATTCTTTCATTGATTTTAAAAATGGAGGTAGTGAAAGTCGTGTGTTGCCCGCACCAGATTTTTTTAAAATATTTATCTATCCTCTGATTAGCGAATCTAAAAAACAAGTAAATATAAAAGTTAAACTAGTTCCGTAACCAACTAAAGGAAATAACTGCTAAAGAACAGTTAATCATATAAGTTAATCGAATTCGATAATCAACTAAAGGAGATAACTGCATAAATATTTTTTTAATGGAATTTTTTATTGTTTTTTAACTTAAGAATAGTAATACACCTGAATAATATAGAGTTGGAATGCTGAACCAGACTTTTCACAAGAAACATTAAGCAAAGATTTTTTGAAGACCACATTGGGTTTAAATACGTCGAATAATAAAAATTAAAGTACAACAAAATACGGAACTACAATTGGTGCCGTTTTGACTAGATTTTGATTATTTATTTTATTGTACTAGTTATCACAATACCATTGTATCCTTTGTAGAATACGGAAACTAATATAAATAATTTGGATGGTATATAATAAAAAAATAAGGATGACTTTAATTTCTGATTTGTGTCTCATTCATCCTACTAATCCTATCCATAATAATACTACATAATACATAATATTATTTACTTTTTTCAACAACAACAATTTTTATTGAGTAAAATTACAATCTGTCCCAATTTGGGCATTAATAGTAGTGCTGGAAGATATCATACATACTACATTCATACAATATTTACACGGCATAAAATTACAATAAAATATATAACACAATAAAGTCAAGAATTCACTTATACCTATATACACATACACACACTCATACTTACATTACATTGAGTGGAGAATCTAGCCAGTGCTAGAACTTCAATATATTTACAAAAGGTCGCGGGGCCACTGCCGTTTCAACCTTCTAGGTAGGTTGTATGGATGAGTGGAGCTGGATAGGGATTGAGCTAGAGGAATAGGATGATGAATGAGATTCTGGTGGAATTTGGAAAATTTGGATGGAATTAGGTCTGAAATAAAAGGAACATTAAGGCCGTGGTGCAAGGTATAGTTGGAAACATAATAAGGAGCATTTACTATTATACGGAGGACTTTGGATTTACTATATGTATATATATTACGATTCGCAATGAAGTTTATTAACACTTCTGCCGTGCGGTATTAAGCACACGCAATTTTTGTTTCATGTACACTAATAGAAAGTTATAGTCAAAGTTATATTTATAAAGTAGATAAACTTTTTTTTCACACCTAAGAACATTAATACTATAATATACTATCGGAAAGCTAAAGATTTTAGGAAGTGTTGAAAATCCGATTAAACTATTTGATTGTTGTAGATAATAATATAATATAATATTAAATGAATCACATGTTTCTATAAATTCAATTAAATTTTTTATTTATTTATTTATTTGCTATTCCGCATCTACCCTTTCGGGTCATTAGCGGGTCTTGATTCTCTACATTTATATTGAGTTTAACAGACCAATGTCTCTAAGAAACTCAAAAAGTCTTAGAATTATGTCTTCATCATTTCCTAATGCTTCTTTTAAGCTTGAAGGTATGTTATGTCTTGTTCTGGTGTCAGTGTACAGTGTGCATGATGTTACAATGTGTTTTATGGT
Organism: Piezodorus guildinii; assembly: GCA_023052935.1. Classification (NCBI taxonomy): domain Eukaryota; kingdom Metazoa; phylum Arthropoda; class Insecta; order Hemiptera; family Pentatomidae; genus Piezodorus; species Piezodorus guildinii. The sequence goes on along the minus strand of CM041298.1, from coordinate 103,219,147 downwards.
CAGTGTTGTGTTACATGTATCGCAGAATGGCGGATCCAGACCTCTCATTAAATATCCATGTGTAAAGGCTGTATGGCCTATCCTCAGCCTAGCTAACACTACCTCTTCCTTTCTACTTTTTCTGCATGATGTGGTCCAAGGAGATACATCTTGCTTTATCTCTTTCAGTTTAGTACTGGAAGTAGCCCATTCAGTTTTCCACTTGTTAATAATGGCCTTCCTGCAATGCCTCTTCCACTCTTCTGCTGTGGTTATGTTCACATTTTCAGTCGCAGGTTCATTCAGCCTCGCCCTGTTTGCTTCTCTGTCGGCTACATCATTTCCCACAATACCGCAATGCGACGGGACCCATGCAAGTACAACTTTTTTGTTGAAATTTTCTTGCAATCGCCAAATACAATTAGTTATTTCCCTTACTAGGGAATTGTTTGATTTTGTATCAACGATTGCTTTAAGTGAACTTAATGAGTCCGTCACTATGAGCAAGTAGTTGTCATTCATTGTCTTGACTAGCTCCAAGGCTTTATATATTGCAAACAGTTCTCCAGTAAATATGCTGTTCATTCCGGGTAATATGAACCTGAGATTAATTGTATCACTTACCACAGCACATCCAACTTCATCACTTACTTTTGATGCATCCGTATATATTATAGAAAAAATTATTATATTTCTCTTTCAATTGCAAAAAATTGTTAAAATTCAATTAAATTAATTCCTTCCTAAAAAAAATCTTGAGTTTATTTTTACAACGTAGGTAAGTTAAAGTTGTGTGTTTTCCTCACCAGATTTTTTTTCATATACAGCAATGAAAAGTAATAGTCAGAGTTATATTTATAAAGAAAATTCCAAATTAAATCTCTTAGAACTTAGATTGTTATAGAAGCTATTAGCCTTTACTAACAGAATTTATAACTTCATTAAAAACTTCAATAGGCTATTAATGTTAAAATTGTTTCCTTCAACAGAAAAACTGGCGCATGCGTTTCATATACAACGCATAACAGCTTTTAATTATAAAACCTCGCGGACAGACGATTCTGGAAGTTATAAAGTCATTTTAAACTTTTTTGAATTTCATCAAAGTTTCTCTGGACTTCATTTTTCGTCCGTTTACTTATAATTTTTCTATTACAACTTTTAATAAATATTTAGAACGGTGTTAAATTGTTAATAGAGTCATGTAACTTTTTTAATCTTCTAAATAATCGTTTTTTTAATTTGAAACATTAAATTGCCGTTCGAACAAGTTAAAAAGAAGCTTCGATGTAATTTGTCAAGCTTCCATCTTTTTCCTAACCGAAGATAGCCAAGCAGTCATTTAGGAAATCTTGCAGGAATCGAAAATCTCCTATTAGTGGTTGGACAAAATTAAAAGTAATTTTGAGGACAAATTTTAGAAAATGTGGGATTTAAAGTGACATTACTTTATTCCGAATAGACCTACATGAAATTAAAGCCCTTTTCATTTTACAACAATAAAGTTATTTTCAAAGAAAAATCGTTAAGCACTTTTTGAGAAAATTGTAAAAAAATATGGTAAAATCATGGCATGAGGTGGCACCTATGTTCCGTAGATTTTAGCACATAAGCTCTTGTAATATCTCAGGTATATATATATACCTATGCTTTAATTTTTTTTTTTTAACATATTTATTGATATTTACAACTGTATTAAATAAAAATACATCTAGTAAATGTGATGGTAATATACAAAACTGTCATGAAAAACATGTAGAGACACTACCCAGTGGCAGCACTCTAAAAATATTTTAAACTAGAAGGTCCCGGGGCCATTTCCTTTTCAGGCGCCTAGGAGGATTATCCGGAATTGAAGAGGAAGAAAGGATTGAAACTAGTGGGTTAGAGTGAGAATGGAGTTTGTCATGAAAGGATTGATACCTGGTCCGGGCCAAATCAGTAACAAAGGGAACATTAAGGTCTTTATGGATAAGTTTATTCGTGACAAAGTAAGGAGCGTTGAGGATTTTACGAAGGATTTTGGATTGTAAGGATTGGATGCGGGAAGAATTTGATGGTTTAGTAGAGCCCCAAAGCTCTACTCCGTAAGTCCAGATTGGTCTTATAATAGTCATGTAGATGAGCCTTTTGTAGTTAAGAGGAAGGTTTGATCGTTTGTCTAGTAAGTGTTGAAGTAGCCTGAAGCGGCGAGCAGTTTCTTGTCGTTTTAGTCGTGTATGTGGATTCCAAGTTAGGCGTTTGTCAAGAAGAAGTCCTAGGTATCGGATCTGTTCAACAGGAACTAGTTGAGTGTTATTAAAGGATACTTTAGGGCAGGAAGTCAAAGGTTTACGGCGAAGGGTAAAGGTTATTTGATGGGATTTTAATTTTTTAGGATAATGAATTTGATCTAATAAAATATTTTTTTCTCCTCTTATTTATATCATACGCCTAATGAAATAAATAAATTTAAAAAAGAAATAACGTTTCTTAGTTCATGGTTGGTATTTGTAACTAATACCAGCATACAATTTTTCATTATGTCGAATTTTAAGCATTTTGCTATCGGAAACAATTAACCTTATGAGATTACATGAAGTGGAACAATTTTACAAAATATGCTGTCATGATTCACATGTAGGGATACCACCCATTGGCAGCTCTCCAAAAACTATGCTAAAATAGAAGATCTCAGGGCCACCTTTTTTTATCAGAGATTGTAGAGGTAGCAAGGATTGTAACTAGTGGATTTGAGTGGGAATGGAGTTTGTCATGAAAGGAGTGGTACCTGGTTCGCGCCAAGTCAGCAACATTGGGAACGTTAAGGTCTTTATGGATGATTTTATTAGTGACAAAAAAGGAGCATTGGGGATGAATCCTAGAGCTCAAGGATTTAGGATTGTAAAGATTGGAGATGGAAAGGATTTGATGGTTTGGTAGAGCCCCAAACCTCTACTCCGTAAGTCTATATCGGTCTTATGATAGTCATGTAGATGAGTCTTTTTTACTCAAGTGGAAGGTTTTGTCGTTTGTCCAGGAAGTGCTTAAGTAGTCGAAAACGTCGGGCAGTTTCTTGTCGTTCTAGTCTTGTATGAGGGTTCCAAGTAAGACGTTTGTCCAGGTGCAGTCCTAGGTATCGGATCTGTTTAAACGGGACAAGAGGGGTGTTATTTAAGGATACTGTTGGGTAGGATTTAATAGGTTTAGGACGAAGGGTAAAGGTTATTTTGTGGGATTTATTGGAATTTATTTTCATTCTCCATTTCCGACACCACACATTCAAGGTCTGTAATGTGTGATTGAAGAGTTTGGGAAGCAATAGTTAGTTCAGTATTGACTGATAACACACAAATTTCATCAGCATAGGTAGAAATGAAAGAATCAGGATGGGATGGAATATCAGCTGTATAAACTGTGTAATCGATGGGTCCTAAAATACTGCCTTGAGGAACACCAGGATATTGATTAAATAGGGATGAATAGGAATTTTCATATTTAAGACAAATATCCACCCGAAATTTTACAAAAGCTTTTTCATTAAAATCACCTTACCAGAAGAGCCAGTTTATATTATTTATTTTGCACCTTTTTACGATTTTATCAAAAACTTCTGATAATTTTGATTTAACTAGCTATATATATGTAAAATTTAATGATCTTTAATATCAAGTAAGTTTCATTCTGATTGAAATAGTATGACAGGACTTAAATTCTGATATTTTAAATTTTCTTCCTCTAAAGTACCTTTAATTGCGTAGATTCTATAAAAATAACCGTATTATCTTGTTAACAGCATAATATGCAAGTTGAGCGAATTAAAAAAAAAAAAAAACTAAAGGAGAAAACTAAGAAAAATATTTTTTTAATGTATTATTTTGTTTTTTAACATAAGAACAATATAATATACCGTTGGAAAGCTAAATATGTTAGAAAATATATTATCTTGTAACGGTTGCACTGTCAATCACAACACGGAGGTTACACGACGGTTTTTCAGATCCCTCAGTGTTGCCAGGTGGAAAGTAATTTAATTATTAATATTAATTTTTTACCTGCAACACTGAGGTAACCAACCAATTACCTGCATTGTGTGCATCGTGTGTACTGTGTTGTTTTGTGGTAAGATTGTTAAAAATATCGTGTGTGTGGACTTAAAAAAACATTTTTTTTTAATTTAATTTATCATCAAGAAAAAGCTTATTTTTCATCATTTTAATTGTGTTTTTAATAGTTTTTTTTTTATTTAATTAAAGTAACTTTTTATTTCGAACTTTATTTATTTTATTATTATCCAACATCCATCAAAATCTTATACACAAGCTTGTAAAGCTTAATAAAGAGTGATGAAAAGCCGATAAAACTAACTGATTGTTTTAGATAATAATATAATAGATTATTTTAAAAAACACATGTTTCTTTAGAAATTCTTTTGAATTATTTCCTTAATGGTTCTAATCATTTTTATATCTAACTGTAATTAAAAATTCTTTTATCGATTTTATGTTGCCTGCACCAGATTTTTTAAAAAGTTTTATTGTATAAAGTAATGTATAGTGATGAAACGTAAATAAAGCTAATTGATAGTTAATGATGTTTTCAAAAGTTCTTTTATATATTTTAGCAACGGAGGTAAGTGTATTTACCACACGATTTTTCGTTTGTTATTAATGGCAGTTTTAAACCTTTCCACAAAATAAAAATCTTACCATATTATGTAATGTATTACACGACACCTGATATTTCTCACAAATAAGTAAGTAATAAGTTTTCAATTGATGTTCCCCAAAGTTAAGGGGTCCAAGGAAGCTCGACAGACTGCAGAGAGTACTTGAAACTGGCACTGAATCCATAATAATAATAATAATAATAGGCTTAGCGAACCCGAAGGTTCGATGCCGATACCACCAAATTCCGCCTACACAGACTCGTCCAATGCTCACCATTCAAGCCCAAGCTCCCGAGATCAGCCTTAACGCAATCCTCCCATCTCCGCTTCGGCCTACCTTTCGGACGCCTACCAGTCGGATCAGCAAATACCAACTTTCTCGGAATCCGTTCGTCATCGAGCCCAACAACTTTACTCGCCCATTTTAGTCTCCGCGATGCAATCAGCTCAATTATATTCACAGGATGCAAGTTCCACAATTCCGCGTTATGCAACCTTCTAAACTCCCCAGTGGCCTCATCTCTCTTTGGACCAAATATTTTACGCAATATTTTATTTTCGAAAACCTTAAGTAAGCGGCCACGTTTCACATCCGTAAAGAACCGTTGGAAGAATAATAGTTTTATAAATTCTAATCTTTAAGTTTTTAGATAGAAGCCGCGAACTAAGTAACTTAGCAACTGAATAATAACACGCATTTCCCACCTTTAACCGGGACTTTATTTCTTCCTGGATTTCATTTTTTCTAGTTATAATTGAACCTAAATACTTGAATTTCTCTACGTGTTCAAAAGTATGACCTGATACATCAATATCTCCAAGATCGACACCGTTTCTGCTACTAATCATATACTTCGTTTTATCGGTATTTAATTCGAGTCCTATTTCTTTACCGGTTTTTATTAACACACTTGTATTTAGTTGTATGGTTTCCGTGTCTTCACCTAGCAGTACCAGATCATCGGCATACCCCAAAACCGGAATCTTGTCACCCATATTTAAGCCTTTCTCGGTACACATCACCTTTTCTATGACATATTCTAAAGCTATATTAAATAACACAGGTGAAAGGGAGTCACCCTGTTTTAAACCCGATCGCACCTCAAATCTCTCGGAGTAATTATGACCGATTCTAACTTTATGGAATGTTTCCGACAAACACATCTCTACTAGGTTTACTAACTTTCTAGGTATTCCCTGTTCAATCATGATGTTATATAGCTTCTGACGGTCTATTGAATCATATGCCTTTTTAACACTGAATCCATATTTCCTCTTAATATCCTTGAGTACAGCTTTTGATGAAAAGTGAGACAAAGAGTGGGGATCTTCAAGAAGGCTTTTCGCGTTGAAAGGAAGCAATATCGTTAGCAGTTGAAGTAATCACCTCGGCTACCAGACAGATTTCAACGGTAACCAACGCATTATTTTAATTATAATTTATAATTGTTTACTTAATATTCCAAAAAAAAATCTGGTGCGGGCAACACACTACTTTCACTTAACCCCTTTGTGAAAATCAATTAAAAAATTTTCAAATACAGTTAGAGATAAAAATACGTGAAACTATTAAGGAATTAATCAAATTGAATTTATATAGAAACATGTGTTTTATTTATCTATTATATTATTATCTAAAATAATCAGTTAGTTTTATCTTATTTTCATCACTCTCTATCAACTTCTAAAAGCTTGTGTATGAGATGATATTTTTTTCTAGAATCTTTAGCTTTCCAACGGTATATCATACATGTATATTACTGCTCTTATGTTCAAAAACGAAAAATTGCATTAAAAAAAATATTTTTTCTGTTTTCTCCTTTAGTTGGGTATCGAATTTATTCTATTTATATATTTACTTGTTTTTCATCAGCGTTAACAAGATAATCTAGTTATTATTATTGAATCTACAAAATTAAAGGTACTTTAGAGGAAGAAAATTTAAAATATCGGCATTTAAGCCCTGTTAGACCATTTTCATCCAAATAAAACCTACATGATATTAAAGCTCATTAAATTTTACATCGATATAGCGAGTTTTATCAAAATCGTCGGAACTGTTTTAGAAAAAATCGAAAAAAGGTGCAAAATGCATGGTATAAAGTGACTCTTCTGGTAAGCTCATTTCGATGAAAAAAGTTTTGTCACGTCTCGGGCGTATAGTTGTCTTAAATATGAAATTTCAGTTTCATAGGACTTACCGTTTCCACCCGGGAGTTACCACACACACACACACAGACCTTTTTGCGGGACTTGGTTATTTGGACTCAGGGGACCCTAAAACGTGTATTTCCGATCGCAATACTTCCCCTTACTATATATAGTAAGTCAAAGTAAAAAGTAAAATAAATAAAATATATAAATAATAAAAATCAACCACCACATGAATTGCACATAACTTTGTACGACATTTCGTTTTAGTGCTTGATATCATACATTTGCAACATCTTATGATTTTTACAAAACGGCTCTAATGATTTTGATTAAACTCGCTATATTAATGTAGGAATTAAAAATCTAGTGCGGGTAATACACGACTTTCACTAACCTTGACTGTTAAAATAAAATTAATAACTATTAAATGTACTTCAATTTGAAAAATATTTGAAGTTGATTATAATAAAATGGGTTTTTTCATTTTCGTTGAAAACAGATGACTTAGATTAAATAATATAACTATATTAAATTGTTAATTAGTAATACGTTTTTCCCAAATATACTATTCCCCTTTGTATTTATATTACCTTTTACAACTTTGTGTATCAGATAATACTCTGTCTAAAACCTTTCTCTTTCCAAAGCTATGTCATAAGTCTATATTAATGTTCTTATTATAAAAAAAACAACAACATAAAATTACATTAAAAAATAGTTTTGCTCATTTATCCTTTATTTGGTCATTAAATTCGTCTAACTTGTATATTTAGCCGTTCTTCATCAATGTCATCAAAATGATATGGTTAATCTTTTGGAATGTATAAAATTAAAGGTAGTTTAGAAGAAGAAAATTTAAAATATCAGCATTTAAGCCCTGTGGGACTATTTAAATCAGAATAGAACCTACATGATATTAAAACCCATTACATTTTATTACCAATATAGCGATTTTAATAAAAATCGTTAGAGTTGTTTTTGAGAAAGTGGAAAAAAAAAGTGCAAAATAAGTGGTGTAAATTGGCTCATTTTGATCAAAAAGTTGCTCTAACATCTCAATAGTATAGTTGACTCAAATATGAAATTTCAGTGTCATTGGAATTTCCGATTTCGTGCTGGACTTAATACAGATCGGAAGTCTGAAATCTTTTGGTTAGCTAATTTTGAAAAAAATACAGTAACATCTCGGGCGTAAGTTGTCTTGAATATGAAATTGCAGTTTCGTTTTCGCACTGGACCACACACAAACCTTTTTGCAAGACTTGGTCATTTGGACTCAGGGGATTCTAAGATGTGTATCTTCGTTAAAAATTGAAATTCCAAAATTTTCGCGATCGCAATAAATTCCCTTACTATATATATATATATATATATATATATATATATATATATATATATATATATATATAATAGTCCATATATAGGTAAGTGAAAGTAAAAATAACGCTACGAATTTAAATTACAACCCAATAAAGGATCATTTCTCTTTCAAATCATTAACCCCCACTATCCATTTTATTCCTACAGCCTTCTGGTATTTAAATCCTCGACCCATCACCAGGAAACAAGATACCGCCTGCCCGACCTCCAAACTCCTTTCCATAGAACCGAAAATATGATTGCTCCTTTTAAGCCCGTTCCACTGCCTTATGGAATACTCTCCCGACAAATATCCGCTATGCTCCTTCCCTATCATTATTTAAATCCCTCCTCTTTCAATACTTCCATTCTCTCCAGTCCGACGTAAGCTAATTATTACAATATTATGCCAATTTATGTGAAGTGATTTGCGTATCTACTGTAATGAGATGAAAAAGTTATGTTTTATGTTAATTCTTATTTATTTCTCGAATATGTACATAGAGATGTCACTATGACCTTTTCTTTATTTTTTTTCTTCTCTTTTTTGTTATTTAAATGTAGTTATATATCGTTTTTTGGCCAGATATAATAATTTTTTATTTTGTTCATTAATGTTATTCTTAAAGGACATTGTCCTAGAATAAAGTTTCTTGTTCTATTCTATTCTATATAATGCATATATTTTTTTTTTAAATTATATACCATCTTAAAATAACATGGAGCGTATCGTTGCTGAGGATGCTATCGGACACTTTTCGCCCTCCTGTTCTAGAATTGAGACGTTGATTTCCAAAAGATACTATATCCATTCTGGGGAATTTTACAGGAGGCGCGAAAATCTCTCATTACTATATTATTAAACCAGCTAATTGGATTCTTTTCGCATTAAAATCTAGAATTGTTTCTTTACTATATTAATAAAACCATATTAAAGTTATGCAATGAAATGTTCTGTTATGATTTGGAATGAAAATAAATGTGTAATAAGTATCTTAAGAAATTAATAGCATTTCTAAATCACGTTATTAAAGGACACGAGTGTTCGTTAAGTACAATCAAATTTAAGATTCAGATAAAACTCAATGAGGAGAATATAAATATGTCAAAAAATCAATTTCGTAAAAAATGTCCTTTAGTACCTTTTGGAAATCAACGTCTCAATTATCGTTGCCTAAATGGTCCCCTCCTCAGTTTCAAGTTGGCAGTATCTTCTTTAAGTTGTAGAGCAGTAAGTTTTGATGAGGCCCTTCCAAACTCTTCATCAACTACCTTCCCTTGCTTGTTTCTTCTCTTTCCGACGTGACCCAGGCCGAGTTTTCTTTAGTACTTGATTGTTTTTACGGTTCTGGAGTTTAGGATTGTGTCCTCTTGGTAGGAAAGAGAAATATTTAGCCTACAGGGTTGATTCTAGGCTCCAATTTATTTATTTTTTTATTATTTACAGCTGCATATTATAAAACAAGTAAATATGCTGCTTAATGACAAAATATATAAAAAAATCTGGTGCGGGCAACACACGACTTTCACTTACCTCCATTTTTGAAATCAATGAAAGAATTTTTAAATGCAGTTAGTGATAAAAATGAGTGAAACTATTAAATAATTAATTTAATTGAATTTATATAGAAACATGTGTTATATTAAAAAATCTATTATATTGTTATCTAAAATAATTATTTAGTTTTATCTTCTTTTCATCACTCTCTATTAAATTTTAAAAGCTTGAGTATAAAATAATATTTTTTCTAAAATCTTTAGCTTTCCAACGGTATATCATATATGTATATTACTGCTCTTGTGTTAAAAAACCAAAAATTTCTTCAAAAATATAGTTTTCAGTTTTTCCTTTAGTTGGGTATCGAATTCATTCAATTTATATATTTACCTGTTTTTCATCAGTGGTAACAAGATAATATAGTTATTTTTATAGAATCAACAAAATTAAAGGTACTTTACAGGAAAAAAATGTAAAATATCATCATTTAAGCCCTGTCAGTCTATTTTAATCCGAATGGAACCTAAATTATATTAAAGCCTATTAAATTTTACATCGATATAGCGTGTTTAATCTAAATCGTCCAAACCGTTTTCGAGAAAATCGAAAAAAGGTGCAAAATGCATTGGATAAAGTGGCTCTTCTGATAAGCTCATCTTGATGAAAAAGGTTTTGTAACGTCTCGGGCGTATATTTGTCTTAAACATGAAATTTCAGTTTCTTAGCACTCTTCGTTTCTGCCCGGGAGTTACCAAACACACACACACAGACCTTTTTGAGGGACTTGGTTATTTGGACTCAGAGGACCCTAAAACGTGTATTTCCGTTGAAAACTGTAAGTCGAAAATTTTCGCTATCGCAATACTTTCCCTTGCTATAGTATATAGTATGTGAATGTAATATGAAGGGAAACTACCCATTGACAGTATTTAAGTAGTCAATCTAAACAAGAAAGACTCGACGCCATCGTCTTTAAAGACGCCTCTAAGGATTATCAGGGATCATAGTTGGAAGGATTCATACATAGTTCGGACCAAGACAGTAACATAGGTAACATTAGGGTCTTTGTGAAAGAGTTTGTTTGTAACAAAATAAGAAGCGTTGAGGATTTTACGAAGGAAAGGATTGGATACGACAGGGATTAGGTGATTTAGTAGAGCCTCATAGCTCCATTCCGTCAAGTCCAGATATGTCTTATAATATTCATGTAGATGAGCCTTTTGTGGTTCAGAGGAAGGTATGACCGTTTGTCTAGTAAGTGTTGAAGTAATCGAAAACTGCGCCATTTAAATACTAATTAGTTTTTTGAAACTACTGGCTGACCCAACAAAAAAATAGAAAAAATTGACAGGATTCGAGAATTGCTTATTTATTGACTGAAACTTACGACCAGTAGAAAACATATATTATATGTATATATATTTGTCGATTATTATAAGCTTAGAAAATTATAGATAACTTAACTATCATATTAATTTGTATAATGTTCCACACAAATTTATTGAATTTGTTTTTACAACAACCTTTAAGAAATTAGCGAAGTTTTTTTTTTTTTTTTTTTCCTTCTTTTTCTTGGCATTGGAGCTCTCCATACAGCCAGTCTCAGCACATTATTACTAAATATTTATAGTATGAGTAGCTATTTTTAGTTTCTTCCTATATATATTTTTTAATCGAGTTAAGGAACTGTGTCACTCTTCCAATTTCTTCGGATTTTCTAGTAGTCAGTAATTGTCCATATATATTTACTTTATTATAGGTATTTAAAAATTCCAGAAATTTCTTTCTCTGTGTCTCATACGCTGGGCACTCCATAATTATATGCTGCAGAGTCTCATTTTTATTGCAATTGTAACATTTGGACGAGGTGAGGACCCCGATGCGGTGAAGGTACACATTGCACACACCGTGGTTTGTTCTGAGACGGGAGAAATTTTTGACAATGTCTTTGGGTAGGTTCATCTTATAAAACCAAGGCTTGTCCTGGATACTTGTTATGTTGGATTTATAAAATCTTCCTTTATTTGACTCTCCATAAAGTTCTGACCACTTCTTTAATAAATCTTTCTTGACCACAGGGAAATAGTCAGAGTACGGCAGTCGGAGGTCTGTAATGATATCTAGGGTGTCGGTGGTTTTTGCTAACCGGTCTACCTCATCATTTTCGGGGATTCCTACATGTGCCTTGATCCACATAAATATTATTTGTTTTTCATCTCTTATTGCTAAGAAATGCTGCTCTAGCACATTGGCTAAAATATTATTTTTGGAAATATTACTATTATTTTTAATTGATAATAGTGAGCTCATACTATCAGTTAGTATTAAAAATATTTTATTTTCTGAACTATTTATAAATTTGAGGGCTTGTAGGATAGCGTATAATTCGGCATTAAAAACGGAAGTATTATGAGGTAGTTTATACTGTTCATAATATTTATAACTGGGAATATAAACTGCCGAGCCTGTATTATCTTTTGTTTTAGAGCCGTCTGTATATATACAAATATGTTGAGGCCAGTTTTCTGATATCAAGGATTTTAGGTTTGAATTTATGACTATTGGAGGTAAAGAATTAAGTTTAGAGTTTATTACTATATTAAAAGTTTGGAACAGCATTTGGTATTGGAGGGTATAGAGTGGTAATTTAGTGCTGGAAAATAGATTTTCGGCTAAATGTTGATATTTTATAAAACTATTGTAAATAAGAGGAACATATTTTTTATTTTTTCCAATAAGCCTTGGTTAAGATTAGGACACTCAAAGATACGATTTTAGTATAACAGTAATTATTCCTAGCTTTTATCTTAAAAAACGTTTTATCGGTTAGGAATTGCCTTCTGAACTTTAAGTAGGTTTCCCCAGCCTCGTTATACAACGCGTCAATTGGAGTAGAATTAAGAAGTCCTAAACATAACCTTATACATCTATTATGCAGCGTATCTAATTTCTTTAGGGTACAATCGGGAGCTTCGCCATAAATTGGAGCTCCATAATCGAATATCGCCTTTATAGTGCTTTTATAAAATAATAGTGACATATTAGGATCTGCCCCCCACTTATTATTAGAGGAAATGAGTTTTATTGTTCCCATTAATTTTTCCGCCCTTTTTTGAATTTCCGTGACGTGTTGATTCCAATTTAATTTTCTATCAAAACAAAGGCCTAAAAAACGTACTGAAGTGACACAGGGAAAGGAAATCCCTGCTAATAGAACCTGATCTCCAAGGGGGAATTTATGCTCTCTACTGAACGGGCAAACTACAGACTTGGAGACTGATATACTCAAACCTGTATCTAGTTGCCATTCTTTGAGACCTCTCACAGCTTCGTCGAGTAGATCCAGGCAACGGTTTATTTTTTGATGCGTTACGTATATACAGATATCGTCAGCAAACTGTAACATATTTACATCCTCAGGCAAATATCTTTTTAAATCTGCTGATACAATAGTGAACAATAAACAGCTAAGGATACCCCCCTGCGGTAGGCCAATCTGTGCTTGTCTTGAACCTATGATGCGATTTTTTACCTTTAAAATTAAGCGTCTCTTACTTATCAAGTTAATTATGAATTTAATAAGTTTTACTGGGATTTTAATAGCTTCCATTTTTTGAGATAGTATGTGGATTGGAATTGAATCGTATGCCTTCTCTATGTCTAAAAATAGGCCAATTGTTTTTTTACCTTCAGTAAATCCTACATTTATGTCAGAGTGTAGAATCATTAAGCTCTCCACGCTCGATTTCCCTTTCCTGAAACCAAATTGGGTGTGAGGTAGTTTGTTCTGGGACTCTAGCCACCACTCTAGCCTAAACTTGATCAATCTTTCAAATGTTTTTAGTACGCAGGAACTCAAAGATATAGGTCGGAAGGAAGTGGCTAATTTTGGATCTTTACCTGGTTTTAGAATAGGTATCACGCAATATTCCCGCCATGACTCTGGTATGTTATTAGTTTGCCATATATTATTGAATATTTTTAATAATTCGATTTTTAATTTATCTGGTAATTTATTTAACATAATATAGTGAATATTGTCTTTACCAGGGGAGCTATTAGCATTATTTTTGAAGGCCTGTAAAAGTTCTTTGTAGGTAAAATCATCGGTTAGCCATTGATTATTTTCATCGGAATATTCACTATTTTCGTTTAAATGAGTTACTTGTGGCAATACTAGAGGAGGGGTTAGTATTTCTAGAAACTCCTCGCACCAATCTCCAATGGCAGGGACCGGTCTATTACACGTTTTTCGATTCTTTATAGCCGCTAATTTGTTCCATATTTCCTTGATTGGGTTGCTTTTTTTAATACTCGAGGTAAACGATCGCCATGACTCTTTTTGTTTTACTTTGGTGACTCTTTTAAATTCCGCATCTGAATGTTGATATTTTAATAGATTGTCGATTGTAGGATTTCTTTTGTAAGCTTTAAATGCAACTTTCCTGCGGTTAAGATATTGTCCACATTCACTATCCCACCAACTTCTACTGTATTTTTTATTGTAATATGTTTTGTATAAGGGAATCGTGCGTTCACATGTATTGTTAAGAAAGTTAATAAATTCCTCATACTTAAGGTTGTCCGGGAGTAATGGAATATTTTCTTGAATAATTCTTTCAAATTCCGTCCAATTTGCCGATTTGATTTGCCATTTTCTAGTCGATTCATATTTGTTTTGAGAGTCATCTCTTATAGACTGAAAATTTATGATGATGGGGAAATGGTTGGAGCCCAAGGGATCATCGTGAACTTTCCATGTGATACCATTTGTTTTCTTTGTTAATTATTTTTTTAGTAAACCGTCGTACACTGATAACAGTTTGTGTGTCTGAGTATGGGGTTTTTAAGTTTTCAAGAATTTCCGCTTCTGTTAATTCTAGGTCTACATTACGGATAACTCCTTTTTTCTCAAGTACAAAATTTGGAATGTAAACGTTTACTTTTTTAGCTTTCAAATTTTCTGATTTAACCAACGCATTTGCCTGTTCTCCTTGCCTTGTCACAACCTTAATTCTATTTCGACCTACTTTAAAGATATTTAAAACATTTTTATATATTTCCGGACACGAATTATATAAAAGTTTCCCGATTGACATTGGATGTAGCCGACCTATTCCTACTCCCTCAGTAGAGTTACTTTCAATAAATACAAAATAAGGTCCTAAATCTTTCGATTCGTAATATCTTTCTGGTTTAACCGTGTTTCTTTGTGAATTGTTAGTACTTTGGGGGTTAGTTTGTATCTGATTTTTATCGGATTGATTATTTCTTTCCGTTTCCATTACTACCTCTGACTCCAGCTCAATACTGACACCTAATTGTAATTGTTTCTCCCTGCTCTCTTTATCAGGTGGGTCTTTCTTTCGCCCGTCACTACTAGTTGACATTTTCAGTTAGAATTAAATTTAAAGAAGGTTATGTAGAAATAGATCAAATTAAATGAAATGAGATTCTTATCTGGTGATCCGGTTGAAGCAGCAACAAAACATACTAGCTCCGAACAGCACGGCTGTTAAGACTAGAGTTTCGCTCCACACAATTTCTGATCTTGAAAGGTCTCTAAAAGTTCTTTAAATAAAGTCAAACGTTATTGAAAACTACTAGGTTAACCTTAACTTGCACTGTTCCTAACTAAAACACTTAAAGTAACTGAATTATAATAAAACCATGTTCACAAACTTTAAAACCACTAAATGAACAAATATCATTATGAATGCAGTACAAAAACCAGCAATAATCACTAAAGATTACTATAACCAACTTTTCACCATGAGCTATCATATGGTTCTCTGAAATTAGCGAAGTTGGTTTAGCCATTTTGTTGTGATGCTGTGACCAAGGAAAATGGGGAAACATATAAATATTTTACTTTTTTATTTTATTTTATTTCTTTAATAACCCTTAGGATTTCGTTAGAATTATATATGATTATATTTTCTTAAATTTTATATATATATATATATATGAATTTATTTAAATAAAGTCGGAGGATAAGAAAAAAAAAAAGATACCTAACTAAAGGGGAAAAAAGCAAAAATATGTTTTATGGAATTTTTGTAGTTTTGGAAAGCTAAAGGTTTTAGAAAAAATATTATCTAATTCACAGAATTCTAAAAGTTAACAGAGACCGATAATACTAAATGGTTGTTTTAGGTAATAATCTAATATATTATTTAATACAACACATATTTCTATCGGAAATCAATTTAATTAATTATTTAGACTCATTTCATTTCTGACTGCATATGAAAATTCTTAATTTTATTTTAAGATAGCTTCTGACAGGTGTGAATAATGATTTATATGAAGAGAGAAAAAAATAACGGAGTTAAGTAATAGTCGTGTGTTGCGCCCACCAGATATTTTAAATTATTTATAATTATTTTATTTTCTGCATAAATTTAAGATTAGATAAATTTTACATATATATTAGATGAATCTGGCACTGACTTGGAAGTTTCGGGACAAAAAATAAAATCGACCGACTGACATATTACGTTAAAGATTGAGTGAGCCTTTAATATTCTCTAATAAAATGTAGATATGACCCTTACGATATATTTTTATCGACACTAATTTGACAGATGCTGTCAGATAAAAATTAAATGCATGGTATATTGCACTTGGTGCTATCTAAAGTATGCACCATAATGCAACATTACGGTGATAAGATATAGCGAGTGGCTGGTCTGTTGATATTAAAAGTAATTTCCGTCATAGGTGACATATATGCCACCTATATATGCCTAGCAAGCAAACTTAATTTTTAATATCGTTGGTGGAAAAAAAAAGTGTTTCACTACTATATATATATTTTTTTTTTTTATTTGTTAAAGATATACATCTTGTACAAATTTGGTTATAAATTTCCAACTTTACCATACACACATTAATATTGAATTTCTCATCTTAATAGTAATTCAAAGATAAATAATATACAAAAACAATAGCCAAAAAAGTTTCACTACTATAAAAACTCTATGATCGTATGATGATGTCGAAAGTTACAGCGACAGGATAATATAGACGAATAGAGTATATATTTAATTAACACAAAAATACGAAGGGTTATTAAATAAAGTAAAAAATAGTAAAGTTAGTTGGGTGGGTTATTTTCAAATTTATAGAAGATATTTGGTTTGAAAAAAATATACAAAAGGTTAAGATTTTGAATGTTAGAAGATAATAGGTCGAAAAAAGGTAGTAAATAAAAATCTGGTGAACGCACAACACGACTTTCACTTACCTCCGTTATTTATATCAATTTAAGAATTTTTAAATACATTTAGAGATAAAAATAAATTTGTAAAGAATTAATTTAATTGAATTTCAATAGAAAGATGTGTTTTATTAAAAAATCGATTATATTATTATCTAAAACAATCAGTTAGTTTTATCGGCTTTTCATCAGTCATTATCAAATTTTACAATTTTCTTTATAAAATAATAATAATAATAATATAGGCTTAGCGAACCCGAAGGTTCGATGCCGATACCACCAAATTTCGCTTACACAGACTCGTCCAATGTTCACCATTCAAGCCCAAGCTCCAGAGATCAGCCTTAACGCAATCCTCCCACCTCCGCTTCGGCCTACCTTTCGGACGCCTACCAGTCGGATCGGCAAATACCAACTTTCTCGGAATCCGCTCGTCATCGAGCCCAACAACTTTACTCGCCCATTTGAGTCTCCGCGATGCAATCAGCTCAATTATATTCACAGGATGCAAGTTCCACAATTACGCGTTGTGCAACCTTCTAAACTCCTCAGTGGCCTCATCTCTCTTCGGACCAAATATTTTACGCAATACCTTATTTTCGAAAACCTTAAGCCGTTGTTCACCCTTCAAAGTAAGCGGCCACGTTTCACATCCGTAAAGAACCGTTGAAGGAATAATAGTTTTATAAATTCTAATCTTTAAGTTTTTAGATAGAAGCCGCGAACTAAGTAACTTAGCAACTGAATAATAACACGCATTTCCCACCTTTAACCGGGACTTTATTTCTCCTGGATTTCATTTTTTCTAGTTATAATTGAACCTAAATACTTGAATTTCTCTACGTGTTCAAAAGTATGCCCTGATACATCAATATCACCAAGATCGACACCGTTTCTGCTACTAATCATATACTTCGTCTTATCGGTATTTATTTCGAGTCCTATTTCTTTACCGGTTTTTATTAACACACTTGTATTTAGTTGTATGGTTTCCGTGTCTTCACCTAGCAGTACCAGATCATCGGCATACCCCAAAACCGGAATCTTGTCACCCATATTTAAGCCTTTCTCGGTACACATCACCTTTTCTATGACATATTCTAAAGCTATATTAAATAACACAGGTGAAAGGGAGTCACTCTGTTTCAAACCCGATCGCACCTCAAATCTCTCGGAGTAATTATGACCGATTCTAACTTTATGGAATGTTTCCGACAAACACATCTCTACTAGGTTTACTAACCTTCTAGGTATTCCCTGTTCAATCATGATGTTATATAGCTTCTGACGGTCTTTATAAAATAATATTTAGTCTAAAATCTTTAGCTTTCTAACTGTATATTATACATGTATATTACCGTTCTTATGTTCAAAAACAAAAAATTGAAATAAATATGTTTTGTTTTTTTCAGTTTTCTCCTTTAGTTGGATATCGAATTCGTTCAACTTATATATTTACAAGTTTTTATCGTTGATAAAAATACTATATTGTTATTTTAGCCATGTCGGGCTATTTAAATCAGAAGCCCATTAAATTTTACATAGGGAGTTTAATCAAAATCGTTAGAGCCGTTTTTGAGAAAAATGTCTTAAATGCACAGTATAAAGACGATCTTGCGGTCAGCTGATTTTGATGAAAAAGATTCTGTAACATCTCGGATATACAGTTGTCTTGAATATGAAATTTCAGTTTCATAGGACTTTTTTTTTTTGCCCGGGAGTTACCACACACACACACACACACACACACACACACACATACAGACAGACACACACACAGACCTTTTTGCGGGATTTGGTCATTTGGACTCAGGAGACCCTAAAGCGTGTGTTTCGGTCGAAAACTTGAATTAGGTAATTGAAAGTACAAACTGAATACTAATTTATTTCAATTAACTTAAAACTATTTTGATAAACTTTGTCTGTATGTTATAATTTTTAAGATAATTTGAACAGCCCAGGAAAATAAAACTCATGTGTTGCCCGCTCCAGATTTTTTTGGAAATATGATTAGTTCCTTGCTTAAATTTTCAGTTTTATCAATATGTATACCATCCTTTTGAATATAATTTCCATACATAACATTGTTTTTCATGCTTTGCTACATTTTATCATCTAGTTTCTGCAGCGAGAGAAAAAAATAGAAGGAAAAATCAGAAACATTTTTCATTCCAGGTGACCGATCAAACAGATTTATTTAAATCGGAAGTTTATTTTATTTTTTTTTTTTTTATTCATGGATTCTTTGAAAGAGGTTTTGTAGCTTTATTTAGGCATAGATGTTTTATCGTAATATTGTTGCCCCCAAAAAAATCTTCTGAAAAAGAAAAAGTGACGTTCTCTAAAAAAGAAAAATCTGGTGAGCGCAACACACGACTTTCCCTTACCTCCGTTATTGATATATATATTTAAGAATTTTTAAACAAATTTAGAAGCGAAAATAAATTGTTATAGAATTATTAACATTGGATTTTAATAGAAACATGTGTTTTATTAAATAAATTATTATATTATTATCTACGATAATCAGTTTGTTTTATCAGCTTTTAATCACTCTCCGCTAATGTTTATAATAATATGTATAAGATAATTTTTTTTTTCGGAAATCTTTAGCTTTCGAACGGAATAATATTGCATTATTGCTCTTATGTTCAAAAACAAAAAATTGCATAAAAAATATGTTTGCAGTTTTCTCCTTTAGTTGGATATTGAATTAGTTCAACTTATATATATATATATATATATATATATATATATATAATATATATATATATATATATATATTTACAAAATTAAAGATACTTTAGATGACGAAAGTTCCACCTGTTCAGGAATTTAGACAACTTCGTCAAATGAAAACTTTTTGAAATGATGATCAAGTGAAAAGTGCGTTTTCAGATTTTGTTTCACTTCAAAGCTCACAGTTTTTCAGTTCGGGGATAAAAAAGTTGGTGTCACGTTGGAAAAAATGTGTAGAAAAGGAAGGTAAATACTTGGAATAAAATTATCTTGTTTTCATATCGTGTTTTTAATAAAAATCCTTTACCTTGAAAACGGACATTTCATGTGACACAACCCAATAAGTAAAAGTATAAATTTATGTGGATATAAGTGATTTAAGCCTTAATTGAATTCAGGAACAATAAACTGCATGTTTTTAAAGGAATAATAGAATACATTATACCCCTGACTTGGCCGAAATCTTAGACGGAATTCCCTAAAACCTTTCCCCTGGGAATGTTCCCAATAGAGTGGAAGGCATTCCTTACCTCTCATGTCCCGAAGGGTATAAGGGAAAAAATCTCACCCAGCATTCAATTTTCTAAATACCTGCTTTATAATATTATTAGCAGTAACCTGAAGGTTTGCTTGCGAAAATTTCATATGCATAAAATTTTACTAATAAATTTGAAATATAGTTTTTATTTTCACTTGCCTATATATGAAATACGTGTATATAGTAAGGGAAAGTATTGAGATGGTGAAAATCTTCAAATGCAGTTTTAACCAAAGAACAAATGACCAAGTCCCGCAAAAAAAGGACTGTATTTGTAAGGTAAGTAAAACGTGAAAACGTAAAGTCATTAGAAACTGAAATTTCGTATTAAGACCACTATGACGCACGCGTTTTTCAATATTTTGATTAAACTAGCCAAACTGAGCATTTCACATCTAGTGATGAAAATTACAGTTGTATTATTGTTTATTTTGTTTTTTGCTTCTATATTTAAAAAAAATAAATAAATTGAAATCCTGAGTCACAAAGAATTTTTTTTATAAATTTATTTTGCATCATTACATGTAAAAAAAAATCTGGTGCGGGACACACGACTTTTACTTACCTCCATTTTTAAAATCAATGAAAGAATTTTCAAATACAAAAATAAAACAAAAATACGTGAAACTATTAAAGAATTAAATTGAATTTATATAGAAACATGTGTTGTATTAAAAAACTCTAAATATATTTAGTTTCATCTTCTTTTCATCACTCTCTATTAACTTTTAAATGCTTGTGCATGAGATAATTTTTTTCTAAAATTTTAGCTTTCCAATGGTATATCATACATGTATATTACTGTTCTTATGTTCAAAAACAAAAAATTGCATTAAGCAAATATTTTTTCAGTTTTTTCCTTAAGTTACTTTTCAAATTCGCTCAATTTGCATATTTAGCTGTTTTTCATCAGTTGTCACAAGATAATATAGTTATTTTTTACAGAATCAACAAAATTAAAGGTACTTCAGAGAAAGAAAGTTTAAAATATCGGCATTTAAGCCATGTCAGACCATTTTAATCAGAATGAAAACTGAATGAAATTAAAGCTCATTAACGTTTACATCGATATACCTAGTTTAATCAAAATCGTCGGAACCGTTTTCAAGAAAATCGAAAAAAGGTGCAAAATGCATGGTTTAAAGTGCCTCTTCTGGTAAGCTCTTTTTGATGAAAAACGTTTTCTCATGTCTCGGGCGTATAGTTGTCTTAAATATGAAATTTCAGTTTTATAGGACTTACCGTTTCCGCCCGGGAGTTACCACACACACACACACACACACACACACACACACACACAGATCTTTTTGCGGGACTTGGTTATTTGGACTCATTGGACCCTAAAACGTGTATTTCCGTTGAAAACTGGAATTCGAAAATTTTCACGATCGCAATACTATCCCTTACTATATATAGTTAGTGAAAGTAAAAATACCGTCAACATGACAGTTTGTGACCTAGAAATTTGAAATATATTTTTAGCGACACCAGCTTCTGCTCGATTGAAAGAAATCTCTCATCATGCCTTTATTCAAGAGATGATTGGGAAATTTTCGGAGGAAAATAAAAAACCCCGAACGGAGAACATTCTTCAATGTTTTATCAATCGCTTAGCTATCGCCATTCCTGAAAATAGAAACCTATGTGAAAGGATTTTAGTCTGCAAATTAGGAAATATAATTTTACAGAGAACATTGAGTTGACAAATACAAAGAACTACTACAAACCTCCTTAGTTGAAATCCATTTTATTTTTACTTATAATAAATATGAAAAATCTGGTGCGCGCAACACACGACTTTCACTTATCTCCGTTATTTATATCAATTTAAGAATTTTTAAACAAATTTAGAATCGAAATAAATTGTTAAAGAATTATTTATATTGGATTTTAATAGAAACATGTCTTTTATTAAATGATCTATTCTATTATTATTTACGACAATCAGTTCGTTTTAATCACTTTCCGTTAACTTTTACAATAGCTTGTCTAAGATGATATTTTTTCTCAAATCTCTAGCATTCCAACGTTAGATTATACATGTATATTACTGTTCTCAAGTTCAAAAAATAAAAATTACATTTAAAAAATATTTTTGCAGTTTTCTCCTTTAGTTGGATATCGAATTCGTTCAACTTCTATATGTACCTGTTTTTTAGCAATGCTAATTAGATAATATGGTAAATTTTTATAAAATATACAAAATTAAAGGTAGTTTAGAGGAAGAAATATGGGCATTTAAGGCCTGTCAGACTATTTCGATCAGAATAAAATCTACATTGTATTAAAGCCCATTGAATTTTTACATCCATATAGCGAGTTTATACAAAATTGTAAGAATATTTTTGAGAAAATCGTAAAAAAAATGCAAAATGCATGGTTTAAAGTGGCTCTTCTAGTATGCTGATTTTGATGAAAAAGTATATTTAACATCTCAGGCACATAGTTGTCTAAAATATAAAATTTCAGTTTCGTACGACTTATCGTTTTGGCGCTAGACTTACCACACAGACCTTTTTTCAGGATTTGGTCAATTGGACTCAGGAGAGACCCTAAAACGTGTATTTCAGGTGAAAACGGGAATTCGATAATTTTCACGATCGCAATATAATCATATATAGGTAAGGGAACGTAAAAGTAATATTTGATTTTCTATGAATTTATTTATTTTTTCTAAATATGCCTTCCTCCACTCCCATTGCTTTCGAGAACACTCATAATACCTCGCTCTCACAAATTTTCAACTCTTCTCTCACTGTGTAGCGCGGCCTTAAAAAAAGCTTGGATCACCTAGTTACCTAAAAAGGCGTGGGAGTGGCAATTTTTCGCAGGTTTTAGACACTATTGAATCATCACATTCTTCATGTTACATCTTATGATTTATAGCTAACTAATTGACATCACGATGTGTAATTTTCAAAGGCAAGTATTTCCGCTAAAAGGAAAAACAAAATATACTTTTATCGGGATCAGATTAGGACAATAATTGTAACATAAGAAGATTGTACCATCAAATTCTGGGAAGACTTTGAAGTTAAATATTGGATGCTCGGAGGGGGCGGTAGGTCGTTATCTGGAATTGCCTTTAAAAATAAAACTTTTCATCATTTTCCCTATTAGTCTTTCCCTTGTGGGGCCATCTTCACTTTGTGTTCCGTCTGGCGTGGGAGGGGTGGCGATGTAAAAAAAAACACAAAAAAAAAAAAAAAAAAAATAGGCTGGAAAAAAAAAGACGTGAACACAATCAAAAGTGGAGGTCCATAAAGAAGAAAGGATGTTCAAACATTTTTTTTTGCTGTTCATTTATTGAACTTTAGGTATTTACAGGTCTGTTCCCTAGGATGACAGGACATGTGCGATACGGACTAATGAATAAGGATAAATCAACGCAGGTAGATGTAATCGGGTGTCAGTAGTTTTTTTTAATATTATAATTTTGCCGACGTTTCGGCCCAAACTTGTGAGCAATCGTCAGGGCTGTGAACATCGGATTAAAAGTGATACATATCAATATGATAATGAAAAATTATGAATGTAGTGACATTGATAAAATTTAAAATATACATAGATATTATAGATACACATAGTGATAATATGATCAACAATATGATGATGATAAGTATGAAATCAAAACTTTAGAATTTAATCTAATTAAATTTATCATCGATTAAAAAAAAGTAAATATATAAGTTGAAAAAATGTTCTAAAAAAAGAAAAAAAAAAAAGAGAAAAGATATTTTTTAAAGGAAATTATTGGTTTTTTGAACATTACAACGGCAAAATAGATATTTAATATGCCGTTGAAAAACTAAACATTTAAGAAAAAATATTTTCTCATAAACAAAGTTGTAAAATGTAATGTAAATTAACGAATGGGACATAACATTATTACTGATAGTTATACGTAACACTTTGATATTGCTATGTTATATTATCATAAATCATATGTTTCCAACGAAAATGAATAAAGATTTGATGTAAATTAACTTTAAAATTTTTACTTTCACTTACTATATATAGTAAAACAACAAGGGAAAGTATTGCGATAGCGAAAATTTTCGAATTACAGTTTTCAACGGAAATACACGTTTTAGGGTCCTCTGAGTCCAAATAACCAAGTCCCGCAAAAAGGTCTGTAAGGGTCAGTGTCTGGTAACTCCCGGGCGGAAACGATAGGTTCTATGAAACTGAAATTTCATATTTAAGACAAGTATACGCTCGAGATGCTACAAAACCTTTTTCATCAAAATGAGCTGATCAGAAGAGCCACTTTATACCATGCATATGGCACCTTGTTTCGATTATCTCGAAAAACGTCCAGACGATTTTGATTAAACTCGCTTTATCGTTGTAAAATTTAATAGGCTTAAGTGTCATGTAGGTTTCATTCTGATTAAAATGGTCTGAAAGGGCTTAAATGCCGATATTTTCTTCCACTAAATTACCTTTAATTTTCTATGTTCTATAAAAATAACCAAATTAACTTGTTACCATTGACAAATAACAGCTAAATATGTTCTTAGATTGATTTTAACAGCTGATGTAAGTGAGAGTCGTATGTTGGGCGCAAAAAAATGTTTACTAATGGTTTTGAAACGAATGATTTTCCGGTTGAAATCTGTTTACATTTCCTTGAAAAAAGAAATTACAACAAGACTGGGTATGTGGCAATGAGTGGCTTTTCAATGTATATTATATTATATTAGGCATATATGCTTCTAAAATATGAAATTTCAATTTTATAAAATATACCGTTTTCGAGAAGGATTTACCGCATACATAGACTTTTTTGCGAGACTTGAAACCTTAATCGCGAGATAAGTAATATCGGAAATGAAGACGAACAGAAATATCTACTACTATATTTCGTTCTGGATATGTTTTTTACTTTCACTACCTGTATATAAAATATAGTGTAAGGGGAAGTATACGATCATAAAAATTATCGAATTCCAGTTTTCAACGGAAATATACGTTTTAGGGTTTGAGTCCAAATGACCAAATCCCGCAATAAGGTCTGGGTGTCCCTGTGCGGTAGCTCAGAGCGTAAACGAAAAGTCCTATGAAACTGAAATTTCATATTTAACACAACTATACGCTCGATATGTTACAGCAACGTTTTCATCAAAATCAGCTTCATACCATGCATTTACGATTTTCATTAAACTAACTATTGAGATTTAACATTGAATGAGGTTTAATATTGGGTTGATGCAAAATTAATGCAGGTTTTTAGTAGGTATTGTAAATACGCCATATCTTTACTTTAACCATATATATTTAATCAAAATAATTTCCATCTGAATCAATGCACTTTTGCCAACGTTCAACAAGCTTTCTTATTCCACCAGAAAAAAAATCCGAATCCCTGGACTCAATGAAATCACGAAAAGAATTTTCAATGTCGTCCTGGTTTTGAAAATTTTTCTCCCTCAAAAAGTTGTCCAGATGCCTGAAAAAGTGGAAGTCTGTAGGAGAGAGGTCAGGAGAATAAGGCGGATGTTGGAGAACTTCGTAGCCCAACTCGTGCAGTCGTCGAAGCGTTGGTTGTGCAACGTGTGGTCTGGCGTTATCGTGGAGCAGGATCGGCCCCTTCCGATTCATCAATGCTGGGCAAAGACGTTGCAATTTTTGAGTTCCGAGTTCCGCCGCCATTTCTCGTGTGGTTTTGGTTGGGTCTTCTTCCACTTTTGACCTCAGCTGGTCGTTGTCCAGAGCAAGATGACGGCCCCGACCTTCCTTGTCTTCGAGGTCGAAATCTCCTCTGCGAAACTTCTGGAACCAACGCTGCACCGTGCACTCATTAATAGCCCCCTGACCCCACACTTCATTAATATTACGAGCCGTTTGCGCTGCGCTGCGCCATAATTTAAATTCGTAAAAAT
Organism: Piezodorus guildinii; assembly: GCA_023052935.1. Lineage (NCBI taxonomy): Eukaryota > Metazoa > Arthropoda > Insecta > Hemiptera > Pentatomidae > Piezodorus > Piezodorus guildinii. The sequence continues at coordinate 103,193,125 of CM041298.1, read as the reverse complement.
AAATTTGACGAAAATCGCACTTTGACATTTTCGATTCAAGACCTTTGAACACACTGAACAAAACGATTTTACTAAACAAATTCATGGTGAAAGAGAGGGTATTAGATAAGGTTTGTTTTGGTATAATAATGATCAATGTTAGGATTAGCTTTGTTTACACAATTGGAATTAAGATATTGCAATAGAGGAAACCTGCATTAATTTTGCATCAACCCAATATAATGTAGGTTTCATTCTGATTGAAATAGTCTGGCAGAGCTTAAATGTCAATATTTCAAAATTTCTCTCTCTAAAGTCCCTTTAATTTTGTAGATTCGAAAAAAATTAATCACATACTCTAATTAGTATTGCTTAAAAACAGGTAAATATAAAAGCTGGGCCAATTCGATGTCGTAGATAATATTGTAATAGATTATTTAATAAAACAAATTTTTCTATTAAAATTCAATTTAAATAATTCTTTAACAATATATTTTCGTATAAAAATTCTTGAATTAATTTATGGAGGTAAGTGAAAGTCTTGTGTTGTTTCTTTTAATAATAGTAACTTAAATTTCTCCGCCTGTTCAATGTTTGATGCTGATAAACTAATTTCACCAACATCTTCTCCGTTGCTATTACTAATCATACAAAGGCGAAATATATGATTAATAACAAACCTCTTTATAAGCTTAAAATGTGATACTCGACCATCCAAGAAAATTATTTGAGTTTAAAAAAAGGCCTAAATTTCTTGCTTCTTTTTATTTTCCCCACACATCTCTAATGAAAGGGGCCTAAAAATTAAATAAAATAATACAATATTCTTAATTAATTCATTATTTTAATATATAATGCTCTTAATAATTTCACATCGCGTGTGAAGTTTACATAATGATACGTATGCGTGCAGGTATACACTGCTTCCCCCTCATCGAGGCTTGCAATAAACTGCTCCTTCTTTGTCCTAATTACACTCTTTGCCTTACTCGTTTAAATTCCGTTCGGAATCGCGAATGAAGGCTTTAACGTAAAAACCTACCCGCCCATCGATATAAGAAGTTTAGCACTACTTTATGCAAATATATTCAGGTCACAGTTCCAAATGTTACATGCTAAGGAAAAAGTGTATCTCATCATCGTGTCTCCGTAAAACATTTCGTGTGTGACGCTGATTTACTGGAAGTGATAACACTCGACACGATTAAAAGCTTCGTGATGTGGTCCTGCTTTTATTGCCACACTTATTATTTTGGTTTATTTTTTTCTATAATGGACCTTTGTAATCGACAAAAAAAAAAAAAAAAAAATATCTCCTCTCAAAATTTGAAGGCATGCCTTTAAAGATACGTAGAACCCTAATAAAGAATTTTAAAAATTCGTGGGTCCACCACACATCTGAAACTTGTCCATATTTAACCTTTGGGGTCCCGTATTACAGAAAAAATAATTAATTTTTTGACACGATTGGCTAGCGCACAGTTGTCGAACATCAAATTTATTTGCTAAAATCAAAAGCTTCTCTAAATTTTACGTTTGAAGTCCCACAATACAAAAATTCTAATTATCGGCTCGGTGTGGCTTAAACATCCTAATACATGATTTATGAATATATTATTCGGAACAGTCTCTTATATTTTATTTATATATTTATTTATCATAACATATATAAACTATGATTATTAAAACATTACGTTTCGAGATACTTCTTATGCCTCATCTTCAGATCTTTAAATATCATATTTATTTCCATATTTTATCCTAATATAGGTCATTCAATATTGTAATATTATTCATATTAGGTTACTACTGATAGTTTAGTCTACATGATAGTTGCAAGTGTTTAGCAGCAAAATGTTGAAAGAATTAATATGTGAAAATAAAATGATAATTTATTTTAACAGAATGACAGAATTATTCATATATAGGAACTTAATATGAATACTATTACAATATTAAATGACCTATATTAGGATATAATATGGAAATAAATATGATATTTAGAGATCTGAAGATGAGGCATAAGAAGTACCTCGAAACGTGATGTTTTAATAATCATAGTTTATATATTTTATGATAAATAAATATATAAATAAAATAAAAGAGACTGTTCCGAATAATATATTCATAAATTAAACTACTCTTCTATAATAGTAATTGATATAAAATATATCGTAATAGATGTATTTCAACTTTTGATTTAGAGTGTCGTGTCTGAAAAAAAATTATGTATCGCCCAAAACGCGGAAAAACGCAAAAATTCTTTGTTAGATTTAAGGACTAAAAGGATTGATGAAACATATCCTTGGGGTAACTTGGGGGTTATATAAATTTTTGTTATTGAATAAGGGCATACATTTACAAATTGCTAAATTAACTCTTCAGGTAGATAGCAATGTATATTCAATAACGAGTGTGGAAATATAATGTCTTACCTGTCTCAGCAACGTCCATTGTTGAATAAAACCAAAAACGCTTTGCTCTAAACACACCTTGAACACATGAAATGGCCATCGTATAAAGATAATCCCACTGCCGGTTATTAGACACATGTGCGAACAGGAATGATCTACTCATTTACTATTTATTTGTAAACTCTGTATGGCGGAAAATATTAATATTAAGCGTCTTACTAACTAATAATAAAAAGTTCAAGCACTCAAAAATTCCAAACTATTGACTTGACTTTTGTCCAACTAAATTGGTGATTTTGCCCTGTGTTTTAATGCCTGCCCAGTACTCTTTCCGCAACTTTTCTCAGAAAAAAAAACTGAACCAATTTTTTTAAATTGGCACATAGATACTGGAACATGCAATGATGATCCTAACACCTAGAACGTTGATATGAGCTGGTTAGTTTTGAAATAGTGGCCTATGAAATGTCATTTGATTCAATAACTCAGTTAAATTATTTTCGAAGGTAACAAACAATTTTTCGGAATTTTTTAACCGAAAACCGCAAATAATAATAATAAAAAATAATAATACGTCTAAACTAAGTTATTTTATAAGATAGAGAAAAATTTTTATTGAGTTTTATGATCAGGACACAAATGAAAAAATCTGGTGCTAGCAACTCACGACTTTTATTTTTTTTTTAATATTGTTTGTAAAATCATTAGCTTTTCAACGGTATGTTACACACCTATATTACTGTTTTCGTATTTAAAACGAAAAATTGCATTTAAAAAATAGTTTTGCAGTTTTTTCCTTTAGTTAGAAATCGAATTCATTCAACTTATATATTTACCTGTTTTTTTATCAATGATAAAAAGATTATATTGTCATTTATTTAGTATCTACAAAATTAAAGGTACTTTAAAAAGGATAAAGTAAAGTATATGCAACGGAAAATTTATAGTATGTAGTAATGCAAGTATATGCAGAGGAAAAATTATAGAGAGTTTTAGAATCAGTACACTGCTATTAATTATAAAACTGAAAAAAAATAGGAATTATACATAGGAAAAATTTCTCAGTTATTTTTGAAAATGATTAAATAAATACCAATAAATGAATAATAAATAGATTAAATGATAACAGTGCCATTCGATATAGAATAATGTTGCCTATAAAATGAAAAATGATATTTCAAGAAAATTAATCAACGGTTCAGAAATAGCCGAGATATATCGTTTAATTTTTTTTTTTTTTTTTTATAACTTTTATTTATTTAGAAATAATACAATCTGCCACAATCTTGGGCAATAAGTATTAGTGATATTAGAGTTCATTCATTCCTTATGTACACAAAATAAAGAAATAAAAATAAATGAATACAAAATAAATAGAAATAAATAAAATATAAAGAAGAATAAATAACCGTAAATAAAGATAAAAAGAAAATAAAAGAAATAAATAATAATAATCTTGGTCACATTCATACTTATATATACAATATTTACATACTGCCCCTGGGAACTCCGAATTAAACCCCGACGCCCACAAGTGGGTGTTGGGGCCCAAGGCTAGGAGATCCCAGCGCCTCTCAGTCAGTCGCGTCACCGGTCTAATAAGCCAGTGGAGACTGAGAGAGGGCGCTAGAGCCACAGACTCTCAGGCGTGAGTGGAGAAGCTGGCCATTGCCAACACTCAGCATTGCTTAGTTATAAGAGATCTCTAGGCCACTGCCGTTTCAACCTACGAGGAGGGTTATAGGGATGGCTGGAGCTAGATAGGGATTGGGATAAAGGATTAGGAAGGTGAGTTAGCCTCTGGTGGAAGTTTAGGAATTTAGATGGGATTAAATCGAGGACAAATGGGATATTCAGATCATTGTGTAAGGTCTTGTTTGTAACATAATAGGGAGCATTGACTATTGTTCTAAGGACTTTGGACTGAAAGGATTGGATACGCCTGATGTTCGAAAATTTAGTTGTCCCCCACAGTTCGAGTCCGTAGGTCCATATCGGTTTTAGAATCGTCTTGTAAATTAATATTTTATTAGCAACAGAAAGTTTTGATGTTCTGTTTAGTAGTCTATATAGTTGGCCGTATCGTCTGTTGAGTTCTTGTCGTTTAAGTCGAGTGTGTGGGTTCCACGTTAGTCTTTTGTCAAGTAAGAATCCCAGATACCGGACTGTGTCAGAGCAGGGAAGGGGTATGGAGTTAAAATTGACTTGTGGACAGGATCTGCGGCGAAGGGTAAAGGTGATGTGCTTACATTTGGATTCATTAATTTTGATACGCCAATTAGCGCACCAAAATTCAATCAAGGATAGATGTCTTTGAAGATAGGAAGATGCAATTTCGGGATCTGAATGGGTTGATAAAATGGCAGTATCGTCGGCAAAGGTTGCTAAGAAGGTATCATCCTTTGCCGACGATACTGCCATTTTATTTTATAAAGGAATGAAGTCCGCACCTATGAGGAAATGATGCCCTAAGGAATTAAGGAATAAATTAAATTGGATTTCGGAAATAGGTATTTTTGGAGGAGAGTATGCTGCAACTACTGTTATAGGAAAATGACGGGTTTGTATAATTACAGCAGTGGTTTGGAGGAAGTTATGGACTGGTAAGGGTAATAAATTATGGGAGAGGGAGCGATGGATGATGACAGCAGTGCCGGCATGAGCTGTTCCATCGGGATGGTCAGTTCGGTATATTTGGTAGTCTGGGATGTTGAATGATCGTTTGTTAGTTAGTCGTGTTTCAGTGATAAGAGCTACGTCAATACGTTTGTCGTGTAGTAATAAAGTTAGTTCATTAATATGATTTCGAACACCATTCGCATTCCAGAGGAGAATGGAAATGGAGTTGGATGGAATCATTTAGGGCTTTTTCAAGGCAGGAATTAAATTTGATACTAGGTTTGTTAGGACTGATATCAGAGGCATAACTATTGATTTTATTTCTGAGATGAATGATGTCATTAAACTGGTGAGGTCTGTGACATTTGATGGAGGAGGGATAGGAGAAATTTGATGCTGGGGAAGTTTTTGAGAATTAAAATTTTGAGGTGGTTGAGATTCAGGTTCGGGATGCTTGAGTGTATGTTGAACCGGCGTGGCCTCACACTGAGTAGACTGGTCACCACCACCAAGTTGTTGGGCGAACGAAACTGTCGGGTCGACGAATTTTGATGGGTTTCTCCTCGGTCTAGTCTCCTCTTGGCGCTGGGGCTTCAGAAATCTTGACTTGAGATTCTTGTAAATCTCGCAGCCTTTGTGATTCGCCGGATGTCATTGATACGCGTTAGACATGTGTAGCTTTTGCTATCAATGATTTTATTTAATTGGGTGCATAGGAGTTGAAAATTTCTTATATTTCTAACAAATATGGGAGGAGGGCGGGGATCTCTTGGTGTAGATTCTGATTCCATGACCTCTTTCTCGATATGGAGTACTTGGTAGGGGTTAGGAATAAAAAAGAGAGATTCCTCAGTCATCCCTTGCGATGAAGTCCCGGGTTGTGGTTCCTGTTCGTTAGAAGCAGCTGATGAGGGGGGCGTAGGGCGTTTGTTATTACGTCTTTGCCTTTGCTTGACCGGGGAAGCAGAAGAGCCAGCTGACCTGGAGCGTTTAATGCTTGCCTTTCCCGCCATAACTTGGTGGTAGTATCTCATTGATACATAAAAATAAATAAAAAATAAAACAAAAAAATACGTCCGCGCGACCTTGACCTTGTTGTCCGGAGCGCGACGTGGCCCCTCCAGGGGTCAGTGGAAGACTGGCAAGCTGAGGAAGCTGAGTGGGGATCGCAATATGGCGAAAAAGATAAGGCTTCTCAGCTCTACTTCATACGACAACTAAGTAATCGTAAATATTACTACTTACAGTCAGTAGGATTAGTCCATTGTTGACAACGAATGTTGTTGCACAATCACTAATTGTTTATATGTAATAAAAACAATTATTACACACTAAAAAAACTGTTCATAAAGAAGAGACGATATAACGACGTATGTTAATGAACTAGCGCAAGCGCAGAACTCATCGTTTAATTAGCAGTAGTGATCTGATATTATCCTTTGAATTATTGCCTTTCATATTACATAACTGCCTATCAACAGCTATATAAACAGTTATACCCCGATATTGTTATTTGGAAATAATAAACCATTGTGTAATAATTTGCAGCCTTTTTTACTTCGGCATAGAGTTCGAAAAGAGGAGAAATATAACCAGATCATTTCGTTTAAATAAATTGAGAAAATTCGGGTTTAAAACAAGGTGTCTCACTTTCATCTGAATTATTTAATTTTGCATTAAAATATGTCATAGAAAAGGTAATGTTTACCGAGAGAGGTTTAAATCTGCTCGTGGAAATTCTGGTTCTGAGATATGTCGATGATTTGTTTCTGCTAGGCTAGTGGTTTATGTTTATTTCTTTAACGTCCAGTTATGCTGCTGTGGCTAATCAGACGATGCTACAGTGGGAATCCTAAATTTTGCCTATTCTGGATTTATTAGGGTAGGGATCTTTAACGAGTACCTGACCATCGCACAGGCTTGGAACCACCTCTTAACGTCCCCTCCGAAGGACGGCATAACTAAGGATTTTTTACTCCCATAGCCACATATAGGAGAAAATATAAAATACAAAGTTGTGGAAAGAATGTATACGGACATATATAGCATAAACGTACGTAGTTGTTTACACATTAATTCACTGAGGGAACTAATTTATTGAATATATATATATATATATATATATATATATATATATATATATATATATATATATATATATATATATATATATATATATAAAACCTGTACCACTAGAACCCATGAAGAGTTTTTGGGCACAGTACATTACAGATTCGTACTGTTTCTAGCCCAACGGCCGTGCAGTGAGGAGATTTGGCCGAGATCACGCTCAGCCGTCAGGTTTTTCCATATTTTCGGGTACCCACTTTATAGAGGCTTGGTGTGCCCCATACCCTGTTGGTCTCCATACCCCAGGATCGCCCCCCGGTTGAAATAACAGAATAAATAGTAATCCGCCACAACCGTGAATCGAACCGCACAGTAGACTAGCGCTCTAACCACTATATATATATATATATATATATATATATATATATATATATATATATATATATAGGGTTATATATATATATATAGGGTTGATGCAAAATTAATGCAGGTTTTTAGTAGGTATTGTAAATACGCCATATCTTTACTTTAACCATATATATTTAATCAAAATAATTTCCATCTGAATCAATGCACTTTTGCCAACGTTCAACAAGCTTTCTTATTCCACCAGAAAAAAAATCCGAATCCCTGGACTCAATGAAATCACGAAAAGAATTTTCAATGTCGTCCTGGTTTTGAAAATTTTTCTCCCTCAAAAAGTTGTCCAGATGGCTGAAAAAGTGGAAGTCTGTAGGAGAGAGGTCAGGTGAATAAGGCGGATGTTATATATATATATATATATATATATATATATATATATATATATATATATATATATATATATATATATATATATATATATATATATATATTCAAATATAAACAGTTCCATGTCCATTTATAATCGAAAGAAAATAGGAACATTTCAATCCTATTTATTCAGCTGAGATGGGACGGTTTTATCAATTGAAATATCTTGTCGTTGCCTAATGGGAACAGCATTGTATATTTGAGGAGCGAAAGACGAAAACATGACAAATGAATTTTCCTGTTGGTGTTTCTGTAGTTTTTGTGATCATCATCTACCAGAAAATAATATTAGAGGAAGACCATTAAAATTGATTAATGTACTCAAATGTGTAACAATTCATGTTATAAACATCTCTAGAAAATATTTCCCCTTTTTATTATTATGAACATTTTGTTCACTTTGTGAAGTAATACTTGTAAAATAGAACTGAATACAACTTCATTAAATTAAAAAAAAAAAAAAGGGAATACAAACAAACAAAAAAAAACGCTGCAAATTATAACACAATTGTTCATTATTTCCAAATAACAATATGAGGGTATAACTGTTTATATGGCTGTTGATAGGCAATTAAGTAATATGAATAGCACTAGTTCAAAGCATCATTTCATAAAACTACCACTGATTTCAAAACGCAATATCTAAGCTAGTTGTTAACCAAATTCAATGATTCTTTTTTCAATTAGTCCAAACTTTAATCCTCTAATTAAATGTCACTTTTTGGTATTTATTCATTTATTAACGGATTTTATGCATTTTGAAAAATAACTGAGTTATGAGCGTATTTATGTGTAAAATTTCAATTTTATTTCACTTTTATAAAATTATTCGCGGTCTTTTGGTTAAAAACATTAATAAATTTTTTTTCTTTCTTCAAAAATAAATGAGTTATTGAATAAAATCCTTTTAATCGGCCGCCACTTTAAAACTAACCAGCTGATATCAACGTCTAGGTGTTAGGATCTTCGTTGAATGGACTAGTATTTTTGTGGCGAATTAAAAAAAAATTGGTCCAATAGTTTCGGAGAAATGCCGCGGACGGCAGACAAACGGATTTTTTTTTATTCGTTATTCAGATTTTACGCATCTTTAAACGTAAGCTCATTTAAATGTATATTTTTACATTGATTTGTTTTCATGATTTATGACCATATTTATACACATAAATAATATATAAAGATTTCTAGTCACGGTTTTTCTAGTCGTAATCATTGAAAAAAACTACTAATTATACAAGTTAAACTAATTTTATAACCACCTAAAGTAGAAAAGATCAAACAAATTTTTTACGTAGGTTTTGTTTTCCGAAACTTCAGAATAGTAATAGAGGTGTATGATGTACCGTCGGAAACCTAATGATTTAATTCCTAAAGGTATCTGAAAATTCCTAGAAAAATCTATTTCCAACGAAACTATTTGTAATTTTTTTAACTTTTTACTTTCACTTACTATATTGGGTTGATGCAAAATTAATGCAGGTTTTTAGTAGGTATTGTAAATACGCCATATCTTTACTTTAACCATATATATTTAATCAAAATAATTTCCATCTGAATCAATGCACTTTTGCCAACGTTCAACAAGCTTTCTTATTCCACCAGAAAAAAAATCCGAATCCCTGGACTCAATGAAATCACGAAAAGAATTTTCAATGTCGTCCTGGTTTTGAAAATTTTTCTCCCTCAAAAAGTTGTCCAGATGGCTGAAAAAGTGGAAGTCTGTAGGAGAGAGGTCAGGTGAATAAGGCGGATGTTGGAGAACTTCGTAGCCCAACTCGTGCAGTCGTCGAAGCGTTGGTTGTGCAACGTGTGGTCTGGCGTTATCGTGGAGCAGGATCGGCCCCTTCCGATTCATCAATGCTGGGCAAAAACGTTGCAATTTTTGAGTTCCGAGTTCCGCCGCCATTTCTCGTGTGGTTTTGGTTGGGTCTTCTTCCACTTTTGACCTCAGCTGGTCGTTGTCCAGAGCAAGATGACGGCCCCGACCTTCCTTGTCTTCGAGGTCGAAATCTCCTCTGCGAAACTTCTGGAACCAACGCTGCACCGTGCACTCATTAATAGCCCCCTGACCCCACACTTCATTAATATTACGAGCCGTTTGCGCAGCGCTGCGCCCTAATTTAAATTCGTAAAAATAAATTTGACGAAAATCGCACTTTGACATTTTCGATTCAACACCTTTGAACACACTGAACAAAACGATTTCACTAAACAAATTCATGGTGAAAGAGAGGGTATTAGATAAGGTTTGTTTTGGTATAATAATGATCAATGTTAGGATTAGCTTTGTTTACACAATTGGAATTAAGATATTGCAATAGAGGAAACCTGCATTAATTTTGCATCAACCCAATATATAGTAAGGAAAGTATTGCGATCGTGAAAATTTTCGAATTCCAGTTTTCAACGGAAATACACGTTTTAGGGTCCCCTGAGTTCAAATAACCAAGTCCCGCAAAAAGGTCTGTGTGTGTTTGTGTGTGTGTCTGTGTGTGTGTCTGTGTGTGTGTGTGTGTGTGTGTGTGTGTGTGTGTGTGTGTGTGTGTGTGTGTGTGTGTGTGGTAACTCCCGGGTGGAAACGGTAAGTCCTATGAAACTGAAATTTCATATTTAAGACAACTATACGCCCGAGACGTGACAAAACTTTTTTCATCAAAATGAGCCTACCAGAAGAGGAATTTTATACCATGCATTTTGCACCTTTTTTCGATTTTCTCAAAAACGGTTCCGACGATTTGGATTAAACTCGCTATATCGATGTAAAATTTAATGGGCTTTAATATCATGTAGGTTTTATTTGGATAAAAATGGTCTGATAGGGCTCAAATGCCGATATATTAAATTTTCTTCCCCTAAAGTACCTTTAATTTTTTAGATTCAATAATAATAACTAGATTATCTTGTTAACGCTGATGAAAAACAGGTAAATATATAAATTGAATATATTCGATAACCAACTAAAGGAGAAAACAGAAAAAATATGTTTTTAATGAAATTTTCGTTTTTGAACATAAGAGCAGTAATATATATGTATGATATACCGTTGGAAAGCTAAAGATTTTAGAAAACATTTCATCTCATACACAAGCTTTTAGAAGTTAATAGAGAGTGATGGGAAGAAGATAAAACTAACTGATTATTTTAGATAATAATATAATAGATTTTTTAATAAAACACATGTTTCTATATAAATTCAATTTGATTAATTCCTTAATAGTTTCACGTATTTTTATCTCTACCTGTATTTGAAAAGTCTTTCATTGATTTTAAAAATCGAGGTAAGTGAAAGTCGTGTGTTGCCCGCACCAGATTTTTTTTTTTTAAATCCAGCTTTATTTAAAAGTTCTTAAATTGATTTTAAGTGAAAGTCGTACTTTGTGTTTTGCGGGCCCCATGTTTTTTTTTTACTATACACATAACTTATAAGACATCAAACAATGAATATGTCTATTAGTTCAATAAAATTAATTGAATATAGATAATGAATGTAGGTTTTTTTATCGAATGCATCCCTCTTTTGGCCGTAGATTACTTTAGATTACACACACTTACTCAACTTTCGGTATTTTTATTTGACAACCAAAATATATAATATAAATCTGGTGCGGGCAACACATAAATTTTAATGTCACACACTCATTTTTATCTCTAACTGTATTTGGAAATTCTTTAATCGATTTTAAAAATGGACGAAAGTGAATGTGGTGTGTTGCCCGCACCATTTTTTTTTTTTTTTAATATGACCATAATAACTCATTATGGTTTATTTCGATTGTTTAGTCATTGATAACATAAGTCCGTCACAAGTACAAGTACTATTTTGCAAAGTCACCGAGAAATGAAAAAAAAAACATAATAAGGACAATAAATATTAAATGAAATAAAATCTGAAATAACCTGAGGACAGAAAAAAAGTTGCTCAAAAAAGAAAAAGAATAAAAAAATAAAATAAAGAAAGAATAAAGTGGAGGAGAGAGTTGGTTTCTTCTTAATTGAATCTTCTTTCAACATTTCTTCCCCGCTTTTATTCTAATCCTTTTATCCTGCTATTGATTTATACATCTCGTTTTAAAATAATCTTATGTAATTATAAAATTGGTACTCCTAATTTTGGTTTTACATATATCTACCAAGAGAGCGGCGTGGTCTAGTGCGTAGAGCGCTAGTCTACTGTGCTCCGGGTCCTGGGTTCGAAGGGGCGATCCTGGGGTATGGAGACCCTCCTGCACACCCAGCCTCTATAAAATGGGTACACCGAATTGGTTGTAGTGGCACAGGTTTTTTTTTTTTTTTTTTTTTTTTTTTTTTTTTTTTTTTTTTTTTTTTTTTTTTTTATAAATATACCAAATAACCTTTACCCTTCGTTGTAAACCTCTGACATCCTGTCCAACAGTAATCTTCAATAACACTCCTCTTGCCCCGGTTGAAGAGATCCGATATCTAGGACTGCACCTTGACAAACTCTTACTTCGAACCCTCGAACAAGACTGAAACGACAAGAAAGTGCTCGACGATTCCGACTACTTCAACACTTACTGCACAAACGTTCAAACCTTCCACTTAAGTGCAAATGGCTCATCTACATGACTATCATAAGACCGACATGTACTTACGGAGTAGAGGTTTGGGGCTCTACTAAACCATCAAATTTTTCTTGTCTCTAATCCTTACAATATAATATCCTTCGGAAAATGCCCCTTATGTTAACACAAATAAACTCATCCACTAAGACCTTAACGTTCCCTATGTTGCTGACTTGGCCCGAAGCAGGTACCACGGCTTTTGTTGTTCACCCCTACCTTTCCTTTGTAGGCGATACTGGGTTTTCCAGACTAGGGGGGTGAGGGCGGGAGATCAATGCCTAGATGAAATCCCCAAAGACCGAGATTCGTACTTATAATTATTTTAACTCTATCAAATTCTATTATGCGATTGCTTGGCAACGCATGGGTGGACCAAGTGCGTTAACCAACTCTGCTACTCCACCCCTAATATTTTACCTGATAATATTTTATAGACTTTACCTTAGAATAAAAAAAAAATTAAAACAATACCTAAAATAGGAAAATCCTTTAAAATAGTCAAATTTGTCCTATTCGTCACTTTATATCAGCTTTTACGTCTATATAACTGTTTTTATCATCAAAAACACAAAAATTCCAATAAAAAATATGTTTGTACTTTTCTTCTTAAGTTGTTAACTAAATTAGCTCAACTTGAATATTTAGCTGTTATTTATCAATGCTAATAAGTTGATGTGACTATTTTTTTTAAATCTACAAAATTAAAGGTACTTTAGGGGAAGAAAATTTAACATATTGGCATGAAGCCCTGTCAGACTATTTCGATCAGAATGAAACCTATGCCATATGAAACTCCATTAAATTTTACATCAACATAGGGAGTTAAATCAAAATCGTTTCTGAGAGAATCATAAAAAGGTGCAATATGCATTGTATAAAGTGGCCCTTTCTGGTTAGCCGAATTTAATGATAAGGTTGCTGTAACATCAATCAGAATGAAACCTACATGATATTAAAGCCCATTAAATTATACATCAATATAGTGAGTTTAATCAAAATCATTAGAGCCGTTTGTGAGTAAATCATAAATAAATGTCAAATTCATGGTATAAAGTTCCACTTCCCGTCAGCTGATTTTAGAGAAAAAGTTGCTGGAACATCTCAGGCGTATAGTTGTGTTAAATATGAAATTTCAGTTTCGTACGACTTACGGTTTTAGCGATAGACTTACCACACAAACACACACAGAATTTTTTTTCAGTACTTGGTCATTTAGACTCAGGAGACCCTAAAACGTTTGTTTCCGTCGAGAACTGGAATTCGAAAATTTTCACGATCGCAATACTTTCCCTTACTATATATAGTAAGTGAAAGTAAAAATTTTAAAGTTAATTTACATCAAATCTTTATTCATTTTCGTTGGAAACATATGATTTAAATAAAATAACATAGCAATATCAAAGAGTTACGTATAACTATCGGTAATAATGTTATGTCCCATTCGTTAATTTACATTACATTTTACAACTTTGTTTATGAGAAAACATTTTTTCTTAAAAGTTTAGTTTTTCAACGGCATATTAAACATCTATTTTGCCGTTGTAATGTTCAAAAAACCAATAACTTCATTTTAAAATATCTTTTCTCTTTTTTTTTTAGTTTTTTAGAACATTTTTTCAAATTATATATTTACTTATTTTTAATCGATATTAAATTTAATTAGATTAACTTCTAAAGTTTTGATTTCATACTTATCATCATATTGTTGATCATATTATCACTATGTGTATCTATAATATCTATGTATATTTTAAATTTTATCAATGTCACTACATTCATAATTTTTCACTTACTATTTATTTTTTATGTAGGTAAGTGAAAGTAAAAAGGTTTAAAGGAACAACACTAAAATTAAGGTATAAAATCTTCGAAACTACAATGAAATAATAAATTATAAAAGCAAACTGATACCTCTTTGATCAGCAAAATAAAGCAATCCCACTGCAGCATCGTCTGATTAGGCAAAGCAGCATAAAAAAGTAAAAATACATTAAATGAATAAAGAAACTAATTTATAAAAATTGTTCATATATTTTGTGATTGGGTTTTATTACTACCATCATAAAATTTTATAACTTAATTCTTTCTGACCTTACAATTTTTATGTAATCTGTACTTGACCTAGTAAACTTTTATGACCCAAGCAAATACTGTAGCTTTAAAAATTCTACTTTAGTTACGATCTGAGATTCTTATATATTTCAACTGTATAACTTTAAGTACTAAATTAAATATTTTCTCAACTAAATTAGAAACTATTGAAACAATAATAATAATAATAATAATAATAATAATAATAATAATAATATAGGCTTAACGAACCCGAAGGTTCGATGCCGATACCACCAAATTCCGCCTACACAGACTCGTCCAATGTTCACCATTCAAGCCCAAGCCCCCGAGATCAGCCTTAACGCAATCCTCCCATCTCCGCTTCGGCCTACCTTTCGGACGCCTACCAGTCGGATCAGCAAATACCAACTTTCTCGGAATCCCAACAACTTTACTCACCCATTTGAGTCTCCGCAATGCAATCAGCTCAATTATATTCACAGGATGCAAGTTCCGCAATTCCGCGTTATGCAACCTTCTAAACTCCCCAGTGGCCTCATCTCTCTTTGGACCAAATATTTTACGCAATACCTTATTTTCGAAAACCTTAAGCCGTTGTTCATCTTTCAAAGTAAGTGGCCACGTTTCACAATCGTAAAGAACCGTTGGAAGAATAATAGTTTTATAAATTCTAATCTTTAAGTTTTTAGATAGAAGCCGCGAACTAAGTAACTTAGCAACTGAATAATAACACGCATTTCCCACCTTTAACCGGGACTTTATTTCTTCCTGGATTTCATTTTTTCTAGTTATAATTGAACCTAAATACTTGAATTTCTCTACGTGTTCAAAAGTATGACCTGATACATCAATATCACCAAGATCGACACCGTTTCTGCTACTAATCATATACTTCGTCTTATCGGTATTTAATTCGAGTCCTATTTCTTTACCGGTTTTTATTAACACACTTGTATTTAGTTGTATGGTTTCCGTGTCTTCACCTAGCAGTACCAGATCATCGGCATACCCCAAAACCGGAATATTGTCACCCATATTTAAGCCCTTCTCGGTACACATCACCTTTTCTATGACATATTCTAAAGCTAAATTAAATAACACAGGTGAAAGGGAGTCACCCTGTTACTATTGAAACAAAGCTAATGAAATAAGGTTGAATACGTAGTGAGGATATTGCATAACTTCCGACCACTTTTCCTCAAGAGGTAAATTTTAAAAGTGTATTTATTATCTAAGTAAATTTAATTTAGTTTACAATGCTTTTTACTTTCACTCAGCTATATATGAAATATATAGTAAGGGGAATTATTGCGATTGTGAAAATTTTCGAATACCAGTTTTCAACGGAAAAACACGTTTTAGGGTCTTCTGAGTCTAAATGGCCAAGTCCCGCAAAAAACACTCACCGAAAAAAGCACACCAAGTCCGTTTGTTAGTGTGTGTGTCCGTGTGTGGTAGTTCCCGCGCGTAAACAAAAAGTCCTATGAAACTGAAATGTCATATTTAAGACAACTATACGTCTGAGATATTACAGCAACTTCTTCAATAAAACCAGCTGACCAGGAGAACCACTTTATACCTTGCACTTTGCACCTTTTTACGATTTTGATTAAACTCGCTGTATCGATGTAGAATTTAATGGGCTCTAATATCATGTAGGTGTATACGCTGGGCTATCCGTGAAAGAATAGTACTTCCAAGTGACAACTCAAAATTGAGGGTGGTTCTATTGAAATAAATCAGTGGACTGTATAGATTTAAAATAAATAAAAATAATGGAAGCAACGACGAATCACAATACATTTAATACAATGAAATACATATAAACAAGATAAGAAACAAATTAACCTAATAAATCTATATAAGAAAAAAATTAACCTAATTATATGAATGAACAGTTGTAAGAAAATGTAGGAAACAAAATAAACCTAATTAAAATATTGTAAAAAATAGAAGAAACAAACTTAACTTAGTTAATGCCTAAAGATGTAGAAAAAATAGTTATCAAAATTAAACAGTTTCTTGAATAAGAATTAAGAAATTAAATATTCCATTAATAGATAAGCTATATTCACGTGAAAAAAGTCCAGTTGCGTATTGTAGAAAATCTTCGCAGGGCGGCTTGGACGAAGTTCTCAGGTATGTTGAATGACCGCAGGGCGGCTTTTCCAAGTTCCAAGGGGAAAGAAGAAAAAACTTCGTTTGCAAACGTACTAAGTATGAGAGCAGACTCGGGTCTAAGGCTCATCTACCCTTCAGACCCTGGCTTAAAACCTCCCGCCACTAGGCGGTAATAAAAACAATTGAAGTACGATCGTATTCTTTTTCTTTCTCTTCTATTCATAACTTTTACTTACATTTAAAATAACTATTTTTTAAACAGAAAAAAAAATAAAGATTAACACAAAATGATCTATTGATAAATATCGTAAAAATTATACAGTTTTCCTTTTTTTTCATGAAAGTCATGAAACCTCATCAGACCATAACATATGGCGTGAACATAGGTTTGATTCTGAAATAGTCTGACAGGGCTTAATTGCTGATATTTTCTTTCTCTAAGTTCCAGTTTTCAACGGAAATACTAGTTTTAGGGTCTCCTAAGTCCAAATGAGGAAATCCCTTAAAAAGGTCTGTGTGTGTGTGTGTGTGGTAACTCCAGTGCGTAAACGAAAAGTATTATGAAACTGAAATTTCATATTTAAAGCAAATATACGTCCGAGATGAAACAAAAACTTTTACATTAAATTCAGCTTACTAGAAGAGCCACTTTATACCTTACATTCAGCACCTTTTTAAGATTTTCTTGAAAATGATTTTGATTAAACTCGCTATGTATTGGGTTGATGCAAAATTAATGCAGGTTTTTAGTAGGTATTGTAAATACGCCATATCTTTACTTTAACCATATATATTTAATCAAAATAATTTCCATCTGAATCAATGCACTTTTGCCAACGTTCAACAAGCTTTCTTATTCCACCAGAAAAAAAATCCGAATCCCTGGACTCAATGAAATCACGAAAAGAATTTTCAATGTCGTCCTGGTTTTGAAAATTTTTCTTCCTCAAAAAGTTGTCCAGATGGCTGAAAAAGTGGAAGTCTGTAGGAGAGAGGTCAGGTGAATAAGGCGGATGTTGGAGAACTTCGTAGCCCAACTCGTGCAGTCGTCGAAGCGTTGGTTGTGCAACGTGTGGTCTGGCGTTATCGTGGAGCAGGATCGGCCCCTTCCGATTCATCAATGCTGGGCAAAGACGTTGCAATTTTTGATTCATGCTGTCAATTTCTTGACAGTACTTGTCAGCAGTTATAGTCTCACCTCGATTGAGAAAGCTTTGACCTCAGCTGGTCGTTGTCCAGAGCAAGATGACGGCCCCGACCTTCCTTGTCTTCGAGGTCGAAATCTCCTCTGCGAAACTTCTGGAACCAACGCTGCACCGTGCACTCATTAATAGCCCCCTGACCCCACACTTCATTAATATTACGAGCCGTTTGCGCAGCGCTGCGCCCTAATTTAAATTCGTAAAAATAAATTTGACGAAAATCGCACTTTGACATTTTCGATTCAAGACCTTTGAACACACTGAACAAAACGATTTTACTAAACAAATTCATGGTGAAAGAGAGGGTATTAGATAAGGTTTGTTTTGGTATAATAATGATCAATGTTAGGATTAGCTTTGTTTACACAATTGGAATTAAGATATTGCAATAGAAGAAACCTGCATTAATTTCGCATCAACCCAATAGATAAAAAATTTAATGGGCTTTAATATTATGATGGTTTGATTCTGGTTAAAATAGTCTGGCAGGGCTTAAAAGCCGATATTTTAAATTTTCTTTCTCTAAAGTACCTTTAATTTTGTAGATTCTATAAAAATAACCATATTATCTTTTTACCATTGATGAAAAACAGGTAAATATATGTTGAACGAAATCGATACCCAACTAAAGGAGAAAATTGAAAACATATTTTTTAATGCGATTTTTTGTTTTTGAACATAAGAACAGTAATAAACAGGTATAATATACCGTTGGAAAGCTAAAGATTTGAGAAAAAACTATTATCTAATACACAAGCTTGTAGAAGGTAATAAAGAGTAATAAAAATCCGATAAAACTAACTGATTATTATAGATAATAATGTAATAGATTTATTAATAAAACACATGTTTCTATAGAAATTCCTTTTAATAATTTCTTTAATGGTTTTAATCATTTTTATCCCTAACTGTAAATAATTGAAAATTCTTTAATTGATTTTAAACGGGAGTAAGTAAAAGTCGTGTGTTGCTCGCACCATATTTTTTTACTTTCACTTACTTATGTATGAAATATAAATATTTTTTTTTTTTTTTAAATTATATTTTATTGAATTTTACAACTGTATATTACATAAATACAATAAGTAAAAGTGATGAATTATAATAAAAGGCGTATAAGGCTTGTGAAGAAACTACCCAGCGGTAGTACTTCGATGTTTATTTAAGTAAGTAGATCCCGAGGCCATCTTCTTTTCAATCGCCTCGGAGGGTTGTCAGGAATATGCGAGGTTGATAGGTTGCGGACAAGAGGGTTTATATGAGTTGGGAGTTTGGAATTAAAAGTGGTATATCTGGTTCGAGAAAGGTCTGCCACAAATGGGATATTAAGGTCGTTATGGATGATTTTATTTGTGACGAAATAAGGAGCATTTAGGATTTTGCGAAGGATTTTGGATTGTAAGGATTGGATGCGGGAGGAATTAGATGGCTTAGTAGAGCCCCAAAGCTCGATTCCATATGTCCAGATTGGTCTGATGACAGTGATATTAATGAGCTTTTTGTAATGAATTGGAAGTTTTGAACGTTTGTCTAGTAAGTGTTGTAGTAATCGGTATCTACGGGCAGTTTCCTGTCGTTTTAGTCTCGTGTGAGGGTTCCATGTAAGACGTTTGTCAAGATGGAGTCCTAGGTATCGGATTTGTTCAACAGGTATGAGTGGCGTATTATTAAAGGATACGGTAGGGCAGGAGGTCATCGGTTTTCGACGAAGGGTAAAGGTTATTTGATGGGATTTTTTAGGATTTATTTTAATCCTCCAGTTCCGACACCATTCCTCAATGGCTGTGATGTGGGACTGAAGGATTTGGGATGCAGCGGTTGGATCGTTATGGACGGATAACACACAAGTGTCATCCGCGTAAGTTGTGAGGACAGTGCTAGGATGGAGTGGGATATCAGCTGTATATACCGTATAAAGGATGGGACCTAAGATACTACCCTGAGGTACACCTGCAGACTGAGAAATTATGGAAGAGTAGGAAAGGTTATGATTTACTTGAAAGGTTCTATTAGTGAGGTAGGAACGGATTATGAGGAAGTATGTTGCGGGAAGGAATTGACGGAGTTTATAAAGGAGTCCTGGGTGCCAGACTCGGTCGAACGCTTGTTCCACGTCGAGAAAAGCACCCGTGCAAAACATTCCTCGCTCCAATGTGGAGGATATAACATCCACCACACGGTGGCATTGCTGAATTGTAGAGTGGGATGTCCGAAATCCAAACTGGTGGTCAGGAATGACGTGATGCATTTCTAGGATCGGGTAAAGGCGCTTTAAAATGAGTTTTTCTAGAATCTTGCCCATGATAGGTAAAAGGGAGATCGGACGGTATGAGGATGGATGTTCAGGAGGCTTTTGAGGTTTTGGGATCATTTTGATTATTGACATTTTCCAAGGTTCAGGAAAATAGGTGGTTCGGAGGGTGGCATTAAAGATATAAGTGAGGTAGAGGATAGCCTTTCGAGGTAGCTGTTTAAGGATAAAGGATGTGATGAGATCATGACCAGGTGCTTTTTTAATACGTAACTGATGGATAACGATAATTATTTCAGAAGGATGAAAGGCTTTAGGAGGTGGGGACATTTGGAGTGGAATAGCTAGTTCTGCTTCAATATGGTCAATATGGGTCGGATTAAGGATTTCAGGATGTGGATTAAATATTTTGGAAAGGTGTTCACCAAATATTTGAGTTTTTTCTTCATCTGATCGAGACCAGGTAGAAGATTCGGTAAGGAGTGGGTGATTAAAAGTTTTGTATTTGAGCAGATTTTTGGTAGTTGTCCATAAAGATTTGTCATTTGGTCTTAGGTTTTATGTGAAGTCCTGAAAAGTTTGCATTTTGAATTTTCTAATTTCAGTTTTGAGTTTGTTAGTTAGGTGAGTATAGTATGTTTTGTCGGATGGGTATCTGGACCTGTGCCACTTAGCCCTTGTTCGCCGTTTCTCTGTTAATAATTTTCGAATATGAGGCGGTAAGTTAGTGTCGCGGGAATAATTATTTTTGGGACGTGTTGAGTTGTTACTAATTGCAATACCTATTGTTCTTGTCAGTTTTTCTATAGCAGAGTTAATTTGTTGTTCTGTCTTTAGCGGAATCTTTAAGTCAAGTTCGTTTTCTAGATGAGAGCGAAAGTTGTCCCAGTCAACATGTCCTGTGATCAATGAAGGAGGGAAGGATTTAGGAATAGAGTTTGAATGCAGGAGAAGCAGAACTGGGCTATGGTCTGAGGAGAGGTCATCTAAGGATGTTACTGTTGATTGAAAGGTGGGAATTGGGGATGTGACGAATATATCAAGAATATCAGGGCGCTTTTTCAGGGAAGTAGGCCAGTAAGTAGGATTTTTAGGTGATAAGACTGAATAGCTGTTGGAAGTGGTGACTTGGGAGAGAATCCGGCCACGAGCGTTGGATGTTCGGCATCCCCACCGTTGATCTTTGGCGTTGTAATCTCCCCCAGCAATGAAGCGCGGACCAAAGGACTGAAATAAGGAATCGAGTTGGTTAGAGGAGAGGGAAATCCCAGGAGGGCAATATACAGCTGAGATGGTTATGTTAAATGGACGGCAGGATAAGGCAAGAGAAGTCGATTGGATGGCGTCAGTTGGAGTAGAAGGAATTAGGGAGTGAGTTAAGGAATTGTGAATAAGGATACAAGAGCCAGCGTGGGATGTTTTGTCAGGGTGATCTGATCTGTATGTGATGTAGTCGCGTATGTAAAAGTGTGAATGAGGTGTGAAATGTGTTTCAGTCACAAGGGCAACGTCTATGTTATTGTCGTGAAGAAAGATGTCAAGTTCGTCTCTGTGATTAATCAGACCATTGGAATTCCATAAGAGAATAGCTAGGGTCTGCTTATTCATCTCGGGAAATTAATCGGGAACTGTGATAGGAGACTTGTAAGGAGATTGAGGAGTGGTTTGATTGTGTTTTGGAGGTCTAGAAGGAAGGATGAAAGAATAGATGTTATGTCAGTTGGAGGTTGGTTAGGATTGGGGTAGGAAGGGGTGTTTAGGATTAAAGGATTAATCTGTTTTGGTGTGGGTAAGATTATTCTTTGAGATTCAGCAGGTAATGGAGCTTCAAATGAGAGATTGTCCTGAACTGCAGTGATTAATGCAGGTGGATGTTTGGGATTGGTCTGTGGAGAGATTAGTGGCGGTAACTTGACTCTCAGAGAAGCAGGTTTTGGATCATTTATGGGTATTTTTGACTGAGGGTGGGAGTTAAGAGGTTTAGAATGAGTTCTCTGAGGCTGTGAATGTATGATCTGACGGTGATGAGAGGAGATCGGGGGTTGAGGATGGGATGTCTGCGGCTGTGAAGTGAAATCTTGAGGCGATTGAGGTTGGGGCAGAGGTTTTGTGGTTATTGCAGAATAGGCGGAGGTATTGGAGCTTGGTGGTGGTTGATACACGCTGCCTCCTGGAGCTCGATGGATGATCGGAGTAGTCCTGGTTAAAGGGCCGGGTGCTTCATTAGTAGTGCTGGAGGTCTGTAGGGTTCTAGAGGATATGTTTAGGATCTTTTGTCTCAACATATTTTTGTACACTATGCAGCCTTTATAGCTAGCAGGATGACCTTCACTGCACAGCGCACATTTTGCTGGGGTGTCCCGAGGTTTCAAACAATTGCTAGAGGCGTGTGGGCCAGCACATTTGACACATCTGGCTGGATGATGACAGTAGCCTTTTGTGTGCCCAAGATTTTGACAGTTTTTACACTGTACTATGTCATCTCTCTGCCTTGGCTCTTCAAATTTTATGCAGGAGTAAACAAGCCTGTTTACTTTAAATATTTCTGGATTATTAGTAGCAGGCTCCAGGTCTACGAAGAATAATGGTAAAGGGAACTTTTCTGAGGGATGAATGACACAAGAAACGTGTCGCACGCTAAATCCTAACTCTTCTATATCCTTCTTGATGGCCTCTGTGGGGGTGGTGTTGTGGAGACCCCTCAAAACAACGCGGTAGGGTTTATCTTCTTTTAGCTGATAACAGTGAAATTCATAGTGTTTCTCTGTTAAATATTTGACGAGTTTTTTATAGTTCTCTTTGGTAGTAGTGTTGATCTTAACGTCTTTTAATCTCGCGAAGCATTGGAAGTTAGTTTGTCCTATGAGTGCAGATATTTCTTGGCCAAACTTAAAGAAATTTTGAATATTATTGACGTATATGGGTGGTGGCTCAGGCTCATTGAATTCACGGGGTGTAGAGGATGTTGATGACATATTATTGATGGCTGCAACGTTGTTGCTGGAAAGTGCGGATGTGGAGGCAGTTTTGGTTGGTTGAGTGTTGGCTGAAGGTGTACTTCGGTTTTCTGGAGGGCAACTTTGCTTAGCTTTGGCTTTTTTATTTTTTTTCTTATTCGGTGAATTACTACCAGAATTTGGCTGTACGTTCCTATGGCGTTTTTGCCGCGTCCTTCTAGTCAGGTACTGCGAATCAGTCTCACTAATCTCACTGAACGGAGTTTCATTGTCTGTGTCCATCACTGAATTCGCGTCAGACATAATGTTTATGTATAAGAAAAAAAAATGAAAAAAGAAAATTCCCCTATTAAATGATTACCATATAAGTATGTTTATATATATTAATATAACAAATAAAAATAAAAAAAACACCTATTAAAGAAAAAAAAAATAAGATATAGAAAAAAAAAATTATATACCCTCTAAATATTAATAACAAAAATTAAATAACTCCTTAAAAATTAAATTATGTACATAACTATATACAATTGATAAAAAAAACATTTTAAAGAAATTTTAAAAAAATATTCTAAGAAAAAAAAAGATTTCTAGGTTATCCCGGGATACGAACTCAGGACGATGGCAGGTAGATTCCTAGTGCCGCGACCGTGAACCTGGAGTGCTGGCTGATAAGAGTCTGTAGGGATTAACTGCCACGTCAGTTAGCCCAAGTGACACTGCTCAGTGAGCTGGCTATTAAAATAAGAGCACTAACCTCAATGTTTATAGGTGTAAAGTGAAAACGTTCAACAGAGGAAACTTTTTGTAAAGGCTGACTGCTGGTCAACTCCATACACGTAAGTTATACAGTGAGAAAGACAGAGCGACACACAGAGTAAACTTGACAATCGGCCATGACACTTACCTTCAAATATAAATATAAAAGTATTGCAATCTGGAAAATTTTCGTACTCCAGTTTTTATCTTAAATACGCGTCTCAGAATGCCATGAGTCCCAATGACTAAGTGCGCAAAAAGGTCTGTGTGTGGTTAGTGGGGCCACTGCCGTTTCAAACCTCTTGGGGGATAGTAACGGTGTGTGGAGCTGGAAAGGGATTGTGTTCGAGGATTGGGGTGGTTGATAATGTTCGGATGGAATTCGGACAATTTCGATGGTATAAAGTCTAGAATAATTGGAATATTTAGGTCTTGGTGTAAGGTGTGGTTGGTGACATACTAAGGGGAGCATTAACTATTGTTTGGAGGACTTTGGATTGAAAGGATTGAATGCGGTTTCTTACAAGACAGTACTGAAACCTACGTGGACCTATGGACTTGAACTGTGGGGACACCAAATTTTCTAACATCAAATATTATTTTTAAGAAAAAATAATACTTCACAACATATATTTACACAAACAAGAACTGTAGCTATGTACTTATTAAAGAAACTTCAAGCTTTTTACTTTCACTCACCTAACTCCAGTGCGTTAACGAAAAGTGTCATGAAAATGAAATTTCATATTTAAGGCAAATATACGTCCGTGATGAAACAAAAACTTTTTCCTCCTTAGTAGAAGAGGCACTTTATATCATGCATTATGGACCTTTTTTCGATTTTCTCAAAAACGGTTCCGAAGATTTAGATTAAACTCGCTATATCGATGTAAAATTTTATGGGCTTTAATATCACATAGTTTTCATTCTGATTAATAAGTTCTGACAGCGCTTAAATGCCGATATTTTAAATTTTCTTCCACTAAACTACCTTTAATTTTGTTGATTTTGTACAATATATCTTAATGACATTGATGAAGGACGGCTAAATATACAAGTTGGAGGAATTTGATGACCAAAGGATAAAAGAGCAATACTATTTTTACTTTCACTTACTATATATAGTAAGGGGAAGTATTGCGATCGTGAAAATTTTCGAATTCCAGTTTTCAACGGAAATACACGTTTTAGGGTCCCCTGAGTCCAAATAACCAAGTCCCGCAAAAAGGTCTGTGTGTGTGTGTGTGTGTTTGTGTGTCTGTGTGTGTGTGTGTGTGTGTGTGTGTGTGTGTGTGTGTGTGTGGGGTAACTCCCGGGCGGAAACGGTAAGTCCTATGAAACTGAAATTTCATATTTAAGACAACTATACGCCCGAGACGTGACAAAACTTTTTTCATCAAAATGAGCCTACCAGAAGAGGCACTTTATACCATGCATTTTGCACCTTTTTTCGATTTTCTCAAAAACGGTTCCGACGATTTTGATTAAACTCGCTATATCGATGTAAAATTTAATGGGCTTTAATATCATGTAGGTTTTATTTAGATAAAAATGGTCTGACAGGGCTTAAATGCCGATATTTTAAATTTTCTTACCCTAAAGTACCTTTAATTTTGTAGATTCGATAATAATAATTAGATTATCTTGTTAACTCTGATGAAAAACTGGTAAATATATAAATTGAATAAATTCGATACCCAACTAAAGGAGAAAACAGAAAAAATATTTTTTTAATGCAATTTTTCGTTTTTGAACATAAGAGCAGTAATATACATGTATGATATACCGTTGGAAAGCTAAAGATTTTAGAAAAATTATCATCTCATACATAAGCTTTTAAAAGTTAATAGAGAGTGATGAAATGAACATAAAACTAACTGATTATTTTAGATAATAATATAATAGATTTTTAAATCAAACACATGCTTCTATAGAAATTTAATTTAATTAATTCCTTAATAATTTCACGTATTTTTATCTCTAACTGTATTTGAAAATTCTTTCATTGATTTTAAAAATGGAGGTAAGTGAAAGTCGTGTGTTGCCCGCACCAGATTTTTTAATGTAATTTTTGGTTTTTCGACAAGTACAGTAATATAGATGTATAATATACCGTTGGGAAGCTATAGATTTTAGAAACAATATTATCTTATACATATGCTTGTAAAAGTTAATAAAGAGTGATGAAAAGCAGATAAAACTAACTGATTATTTTACATAATGATATAAAAGATCTTTTAATAAAATGGTTTCACTCATTTTTATCTCTAACTGTATTTGAAAATACTTTAATCGATTTTAAAAACATAAGTCGAAGGATGACTTGGGGCCCACATGTCAAGATGAAAAGACAGACTCTTAACCACCGACTGAAAGTACTATAGTCACTTTTATCTAAATCTTCAAAATCAAAAATTAGACAGAAACTGAATACATACGCATACCTTCTTAAGCCAATATGGACTTACGCTTCACAGATTTTTGGTTCAGCAAATAAGACTCACATACAAAAACTGCAATCGTTTCAATCCAAAATTTTAAGACTGATAACGACAGCTCCTTGGTACGTAAACAACAGAACCCTACATACGGACTTAGAACAACCAACAGTTGACCAACATATACGAACACTCTGTACTCGTTTTCACAGTAAACTTAACGGACACGACAATAGACTGATTAACTACATGTCAATAGTTGAAATGCCAGTCAGAAGAAGGCGAAAGAGAAGCTGGATGAGGGACCTCCTCAGATAAAATAAAGTCATGGAAGGGGTGCTGCTGGGCACTTTTCTCCTTCATGCCTACCATACCTGATCTCAATTTGTACAGCACATTTGCTGATTGTCAGATACATTCTGACAGGCGTAAATATATATATAAGAGAAAAAAACAAAACAAAAAACATAGGTAAGTGAAAGTCGTGTGTTGACCGCACCAGATTTTTCATATAATAACCAAAATATTCACTAAAAATAATTCATATGGCAGAAAAAACGTTTAACGGGTCAGCTAGTATATTTTTGTATTTTAAATATATTCTCAGATAACATAGAAGAGAGAGACCATTTTCTCATCATTATGATTTCTTGGAACAGACTTCTTTAACGAGTACCTGGTACTGGCAAATCCCCATCCAAGGATGATAAGCAAGGATTGCTTACTCTCTTTAACCTTTAACTGGTGCGGTGAAATTTTTAGTTAAAATTAGTGAGGTGGGGTATCCCAGACTCCTGATCTCATTTTTTTTTTTTATCCTGAAACATCTAAAATTGTTTATTCTTGTAAAATACGTTAGTTCAACCTATTTTCAATAGGTACCACACGAAAGGATGCTTATAAAATTCCATAAATACCTGATAATTTTAAATACATTTTATTAATACTTTTTTTTTTTTTTTTTTAGTGTTATGTTCTAAGCAATGAAAACTTTTGTAAAATAATATATGAAAAGTCCTTATTATAAAGTTTGTTATATTTAAAGGAATGGAAAATGATTAAAATAATGAAACTTTTATATTTTAAAGAAAGTATGCACATCTAAAATTAGGTACAGTTTTTGCAATTGGAAATCGAACATTGTCCACAAATATTTTGTTCACATTTAATACAAACTATAGATCACTTCCTATCCTTGTTTCTTTTTTAAATTGTATTGATATTAACAAAAATTACATCAAGTAAAAGTGATAATTATTTAATACAATGACATGAATTACATGTAGTGAAGCTTCCCAGTAGAAGCACTCTAAACATTTTTTATACTAGAAGCTCCCGGAGTCATCTCCTATTCAGGCGCCTCGGAGGATTATCAGGAATTGAAGAGCCAGAACAGATTGAAACTAGTGGGTTAGAGTGAGAATGAAGTTTGTCATGAAAGGATTGATACTTAGTCCGGGCCAAATCAGTAACATAGGGAACATTAAGCTCTTTATGGATGAGTTTGTTCGTGACAAAATAAGGAGCATTGAGGATTTTTCGAAGGATTTTGGATTGTAGGGATTAAATACGGGAAGAATTCGATGGTTTAGTAGAGCCCCAAAGCTCTACTCCGTAAGTCCAGATCGATCTTATAATAGCCATGTAGATGAGCCTTTTGTAGTTAGAGGAAGAGGAAGGACCGTTTGTCTGGTAAGTGTTGAAGTAGCCTGCAAAAAACAGCGATCAGTTTCTTGTCGGTTTAGTCGGGTATGAGGATTTTAAATTAGGCGTTTGTATAGAAGGAGTACTAAGTATCAGATCTGTTCAACAAGAACTAGTTGAGTGTTATTAAAGGATACTGTAGGGCAGGAAGTCAAAGGTTTACGACGAAGGGTAAAGGTTATTTGATGGGATTTATTGGAATTTATTTTTATTCTCCAGTTCTGACACCTTAAGACTGACCTGGAACCCACATACTCGACTTAAAAGACAAGAGCTCAACAAAAGATACTTACAGTTACATAGACTACTGAACAGAACATCACAACTTTCCATTGGAAACAAACTGTTAATTTACAAGACAATTCTCAAACCAATGTATCCAATCCTTTCAGCCCAAAGTCCTTAGAACAATAGTCAATGCTCCCTATTATGTTGCAAACAAGACCTTACATCATGGCCTCAAGATCCCTTATGTCCTTGATCTCATCCCATCCAAATTCTCAACTTTCCACCAGAAACTTACTCTTCTTCCTAATCCCTTGGCACAATCCCTATCTTGTACCAACCATGGCAATGGCCAACTTCTCCACTCACTGAGAGTGTGTGCTCTAGCGCCCTCACTCAGCCTCCACTGGCTGGACTAGTGACGTGGCTGACTGAGAGGCGCTGGGATCTCCTGACAGTGTGCCTCGGCATCCATTTATCCATTTTTGGATGCAGAGGTTCGATTCCGAGTTCCCAGGGAAGTACGTAAATATTGTATATAGGTATGAATGTGGCCAAGATTATAATTATTTTATTTTATCCATATACTTTATTTTATTTTTTTATAATTTTTTTTTTTGTTATTTAGGTTAACTTATTTTATTTTATTATTTGTTTGTTTTACTTTGTATATATGGAATGAATGACTTATTTTATCTCTAATACTTATTGCCCGAGATAGTGGCAGATTGTATTATTTCTGAATAAAGCACTATTATTACTTTTAAAAAAGTTCTGACACCATACTTATAGGTATCTGAGGTGGGATTGGAGAGTTTGAGAGGCAATATTTTTAACTGATTACACAGAAGTGTTATCAATATAGGCAGAAAGGAAGGTTTGGGATGGGTTGGGATATCAGCTATACAGACTGTGTAAAGAATGGGTCTTAGGATACTGCCTTGAGGAACACCAGCAGACTGTGTAAAAAGGGATGAATAGGAACTATTGTGATTTTATTTGGACTCAGGGGGCCCTAAAACGTTTATTTCCGTTGAAAAACTGGAATTCGAAAATTTTCACGATCGCAATACTTCTCCTTACTATATATTTCATATATTGGTAAGTGAAAGTAAAAACCGTAGAACATATACAGAATTTATTTTTCATTTCATAAGTTTTGAGCGACCACCATTTCCCTAGTTCTAGTATATATAAGAAACTAGACTAAGTGCTATAACTAATTTAAATGCCATTTTCAATCTCCATTTTCCATTAGAGATTCCAGTTGCTAAAATACAACTCTAGGGAATAACTGATTGTCGTTATCTTCCACAGCCTGCGCTAACAGATCGCCTCTACTGGAAATGTCTGCCCTGGAGAAATGAATATCATTTCCAGCCACTCTGTGGTTTTGGAAAAAAAAAAAAAACCTTCAAAATTAAAACCCTCTCTCTTGTCATTTAAAGGACTGTTTTTTTTTTGTTTTTTTTTCAAAAAGAGAAATTAAAGTCTTTTTCACTTTATGAGAGATTAGATTAATAAAAAAAAAATTTTTTTTGGAACACGTCAACTCTCACTCTCTACTCAGTTTCTTTCAACTTGTTTGTTGGTTAATGGATTGACTTTTGAAATAAATCCGCATGAAATCCGCTTAACATTCTTGATTTTCCATTTACCTGTTTTTTTTTTTTTTTTTTGTTAATATTTATAAAAAAAAAAACCATTGGTGACATATTTTTTGGCTGATACTTTTAGTGTTGCAACTGATTTAAAATCATCGCTCTAATTCTAGAAATGTAGAAGATATCAAATCAAAACTAAAACTAACAATAAGATAAGAATATGCTTTATATTTTTTTTTCACAACGCATCAGCTAAATAGTAAAGATATTGGTTTAAAAAATTAACAAAAGCGAGAAATTGAAAAAGAGTTTTAAATTTATAAAGAAAAAAATGCTCACTTTTGGTAAGTTTTCCTTTGTAGCTAGTCATCATAATCCTACTTCTGTGAAATTTTGATGTTGAGAATGTGCTCCTTTTTTATGCTTATTGAAATTTTATACCAAAATTTAATTTTTCGGGATTTTTACACGTAGACTCAGCTAATTTCCGAGTTAAAAATTTTTTTTTTAGGCTACTCCAACACTTACTAGACAGACGCTCTAACCTTTCACTAACTACAAAAGACTTATTTACATGACCATCATAAGCCCTATTTGGACCTATGGAGTTGAGCTATGGGGCTGTACTAAACCATCCAATTCTCCCCATATGCAATCCTTACAATCCAAAATCCTTCGTAAAAATCCTCAACGCTCCTTACTTTGTCACGAATAAAATCTCATAAAGACCTCCATGTTCCGTATGTAGCTGATTTGGCCCGTACCAGGTATCATTCCTTCCATGACAAAATCCATTCCCTACTCTAATCCACTAGTTTCAACACTTGCTTCCTCTTCCATTCCCGATAATCCACCGAGGCGTCTAAAGAGAAGATGGCCTCGAGACCTTGTTTAGATTGATTACTAGAGTGCTGCCAATTGGCAGTTTCTCTTTATGTTTTTATGTACCTATCTTTTACAGCATATTACTTGATGTATTGTAGTATACAGTTGTAAATTTCAATGAAATATAATAAAAATAGAATCTTTTCGCTGTTAAAAATGTTCTCTTTAAAATGTATTAACAAAAACTATAATAATAGAATTACTATCTACATTTTTGTTATTAACTTAAGCTTTTGGCTTTTATTTAGTTACATAACTATTATTATTTTTTTAAATTTTTATTCATTTATTTATGTTTTTACAGTACAATAAGATTTGCTATCTGATTATGAAATAAGCAAACATGCTAGCGAATGACATGTAAGTGCGAAACTGCATAAGATACTTTAAGATAGAGTAAAAAAAAAAAAATAAAAATAACCATCAGTATATCAGGTTCCTTGGCCAGCGCCTCGATAGTCTTCTGGGCTGATTTTATGGGTTTGTGGAAGTGGATGGGTTCTGAGTCAGGTGGTTTAAATTTAGGGTCAGTCTGTCGTGTTGCTATAAAGGATAAGGTTACTTTGGCTAGAAAGGACGTGTCGAAGAGGGTTGAGGTCAGAAAGATGGGATCTGGTAGAACGGGACTGAATTGATGATTTGAATTGTAGAGTTTGGAAGATATAGCTGGGACGATGAGTTCTGATAACCTGGTAGAGGAAGGAAGCTAGGAAATACTGGCATCTGTAACGAGGATAAAGCTACCTTAACACTGCGTAATACTGGGTTATATGGTTTTATAAAAATATTAACATGAATATAAATTTTTACTAATTAATTAATAATCTATAAACGTATGTTACAAAACTGTAAAATTAAATGTTTTTGAATAAAAGATTCTTCTTAGTCTTACATACTAATCGTGTTTAAATAACATTTTGAAATCTCATCTTCTGCTGGAAACGTCTTCAGTGCACCGGAGTAATCTAGAGCTCTGTTTGACTTTCTTGTTTGAGTTCGGAAGCCATCAAGTCGGTCCCAGCCCGTAGTAATAGGAGTGCATGTCATCGCAGTTTGCTCCATTCTTGACTTATGTCCCTGTCATTTTCGTTCAGCAGTCTCAGCTAATATAGTCGTCGTGATCTCCATAACTCACCGTTAATTTCTTGTCAGAAGCACGATTCTCTATTTATCCAAAACTGTCATGTCTTCAACATTCAGTCGAACCAGATCGCTCTCCTTCTATCTCTCCACAAAAAAAAAATTTATTTTTGAAATGTGATAAAGTGAAAATCTGGTGCGGGCAATACACATTTTCACTTACCTCGGGTGAAAAAAACAAATAATTAACTATCAAATAAACTTAAAGTTGAAAAAAAAGTTTTTTAAATTTAATTTAATAAAACGTTTCGTTACAATTACTAATATAACCATATTAAATAGTCAAGTCCAACAATCAATAATATATCAATGCCCTATTCGTCTTTTAACATTATCTTTTACAACTTTGTATATAACATTATATTTTTATCTTAAATATTTAGCTTATTATATGTTATATTGGTATATTTTTCATCTATATTACTATTCTTATATTGGGAATAAAAATTGCATAAAAAAATAATTATCCTTTTTTCTCCTCTAGTTGGTTTTTAAATTTGTTTAACTCGTATATTTAGCAGTTTATTATCAAAGCTAATAAAATAATATGGTCACATTCGTAAAGAACCGTTGGAAGAATAATAGTTTTATAAATTCTAACCTTTATGTTTTTAGACAGAAGCCGCGAGCTAAGTAATTTAGCAACTGAATAGTAACACGCATTTACCGCCTTTAACCGAGACTTTATTTCATTTTTTCTCGTTATCATTGAACCTAAATACTTGAATTTCTCTACGTGTTCAAAAGTATGCCCTGATACATCAATATCGCATAGATCGCCACCGTTTTTGCTGCTAATCATATATTTCGTTTTATCGTTATTTATTTCGAGTCCCATTTCATTACCGGTTTTTATTATCACATTTGTATTTAGTTGTATAGTTTCCGTGTCTTCACCTAGCAGTACCAAATCATCGGCGTATCCCAGAACCGGAATTTTACACCCAGATTTAAGCCTTTCTCGGTGAGCCTCACCTATTCTATGACATATTCTAAAGCTATATTAAACAAAAAAGGGTGAAAAGGAGTCGCACCTCAAATCTCTCGGAGTAATTATGACCGATTCTAACCTTATGGAATATTCCCGACAAACACATCTCTACTAGGTTTACTAACTTTCTAGGTATTCCCTGTTCAATCATGATGTTATATAGCTTCTGACGGCCTATGGAATCATAAGCCTTTTTAAAATCGATATAGAGGTGATGGACTACAACGTTGTATTCCAACTTTTTTCTAATATTTGACGTAAGGAAAATATTTGATCAATAGTCGGCGTATTTTGTGATTCGGTTAGTTAGTATTGACGAGAATATGTTATGGTACTTTAGAGGAAGGAATTTTTTTTAAGCTCTGCCATACTATTTCAATCAGAATTAAACCTAGATGATATTAAAGCTCATTACATTTTATATCTATAAAGCCATTTTTTTTTTGTTTTTTTTTACTTCATTTATCAATTCGCACTGTCAGCAATATCGTGACAACCAGCAAATGGGATAAAAAAAATGAACTAAATAAAAATATGTGAGGCATGAGGAAGGACATTACCCTACAGCACGTCTTTCTCATCAGCTTGTTTTAATCTATGTTGACCAGCATATTTTACTTAGTTAAAGGTTTTTATGTGGTGTTCATCAATATATCATCATTTGATTACTGGCTATTTGGAGGGTTCACAGCTTTAGTTAGTTTAGCGAGGTCTTGAAGAAGGCTCAAAAGGGGCAGGATAAGATTATGCAACCCTCTAATTATTTGATAAATTTGGGATGAATTTTCACCTGAAGACGGCTGCTGAGGAATTTCCCTCCTTACCCGGAGCCTGATAAATCGTTGTGGGGAGACGATGGCTGGAGTAGTGGTTCCAATTGCTGGAGTGGTGGTGCCAGTTGTCGAGTCGGAGCTCTCAGCTCCTGAGCTTGCAACTCTATATGTGTAACCTTATTCTAAGCAGGTGGCAGTATTGGTGTATTTTGGGGAATATCCGGAAATTCCTGTAAATTTGGTTGTGGAGAATGAGTTCGTTCAGAACTTGGCAACCACGATAGTTGGCTGGATGTCCTCCTTGGCAGTTGGCGCATGTCGCTGCTGCTTCTCTTACCTTCGTACAAGTTGCGCTGTCGTGGCTAAGACCACATCTCACACAACGTGGAGGATGGTTACAGTACGACTTCGTGTGACCGAACTGCTGGAATCTTATACACTGAGGTATAACTCTTTTCCTTCTGGGTTCTTCCATGTTTATTTTTGTACAAAATATGGATTGAATTTCGAAAATTTTATCATTATAGGTTGATTTGGAGATATTGTTAAAGTCTTAAGACTGCAATTTTTAAATCATTCAGTCTAACACTTTGAGAAGTCATTTTCCACACAGTAGCCCAATAATTACAAAAGCAAGAAAACCTAAATTATAATGATTGAACAATGATCCCACTTCTGACGCCAAATTGTTACGGGTTGCGGGGTGTGAGAAATGAACTACTTCAATTTACAAATTACAAATATGTATTAAATATAGAATGTACAAATACAATACAAAGGGATTACTAACCACTATACTTACAATAATAATTGAATTACTAGCTTGACTACTAAACAGTCTACATATAAAATCAGGTATTCCTAACAGATAAACTACTTACGTAAATTTATACAATCTGATAGCGTTATTCTAAAACTTACAACAATAACTTATAACCTACAATCTTCTAATTTCCCACCGACCGGTTATCACAAGACTGACACACACAGTTTTACTACACTGTCACACGAACCGAATTGTCCACTATCACAGTTCACTGATACTTGTTGAGCTGGATTAAGACTGACTCTCTCAGGCGTAGTGGACTGGTATTTATACCACTACAGAAGATCCTAGACACGGCAGGTGGGCAGGTAAACCCAGGGAGGTGGATGGGTCGTTCTAGGTACTTCGGGGACCGTCCAGGTCTAGAAGTCTCTAGCCAAAGCCGGACCCCTCTAGGCATGGTATACCTGTCATTGTCTTGACCGTAACAATATCAATACAAATAAATCAATACAATTCAAAATGCATGGTTCAACTATCTCTTCAGGTTGGTTGATTTTGATGTAAAAGTTGCTGTAACATCTCGGGCGTATTATTCGGCATAGTTGTCTTTAATATGAAGTTTCGGTTTCGTACGGCATTTCGTTTTCATGCTAGACTTACCACACCCTCATAAACACACAGATATTTTAGTGGAACTAGGTAATTTGGAGTCAGGAGACCCTAAAACGAGTATTTCCGTTGAGAACTGGAATAATAATAACACATTTATATAAACTTTGTATATGTATTCACTATGAAAACAGAAACATAAACTTCTTACTAATATATACAACTTCACATTAATAACATCTTGACCGGAGTACCCCGATTCTAGGATTTGGGGGATACATATATATGAAGGAATAGTAGAGGGGATGGAGGAAAAGCGGCAGAGATCAAATGGAGGGACATATGGGTCACTTAGTACCCATAATGTCAAAGTACTTCCTGTAGGTAAGCTGTTTGAAGTAGGAGTACATGTATGTGCAAAGGTGTCTTGGGCTAAAGTCCCTTCGGAGGTATAGGGCGGCATCCTTTGTAATAGGAGATAATATAAATATTAATAATAACAATTAAAATAATCTATTGATGAGTAAATCTCATTCCATAACTGTTGTATTTGATATATACGTAAGTGAAAGTGAAAATGACCACCTAAAATAAGCATAATGATCCTCTGAAAGAACCCATCTTACTATCACCATGTTTCAAACGATCAACTACGTCTTAAAGGAAAAGGGTTTTGCGGATAAGAACTTGAAAAATAGATGAAAGAGGATATGGAAAGAGGTCGTCAGGTCAACTCCTGCTCAGGTGGCCATTTCTCATCTTCAAGATAGCACGGGCACTGAAACGGGTGCAATCGTCTCTAACGGTCCCTCATCTTTCACCTCGCTACATTTATAGGGTTCGGGCTGGAAGAATGATCACTGTTATAACTTAGGAGCCGTTTATATGGTGACAACTGGCGGGTACAGTTGTGTCAACCACCATCGTGGTGTGGACTGTCTGCCACTTACAGTCACGATAGTAGTGCTTTTGCGTCTTGTCAACTCTATGGGGTGTAGAATACGAGGGAATACGTAGATCAGATGTACTTAAGTGTTTATATTAATGAAATATTTAAACCTCATCGCATTCCTTATAAAAAAACGACAATTGTCAATGCCGGTCAACAGTTTAAGACGACTTATGGTTTACATTAATAAATCACGAATAACTTTATGAATATCTTAATAAAATATAGCTATCTTTGTAATTATTCTTTGTATTTATAAACAAATACATTGCTTTTTGGGGGTAAGAGATTTTTGTCAATATCGTAAATAGCAAGAAAATAATCTGAATAAATATAATTATTACTGAGACGTCTAATGTGATGAATATAATTAAGATTAAAAAATGTGATTTTTTGGGCTGGAGCTTTATTTTACAGTCTAGTTATCCCCAAAGGGATATAATTACAAAGGGGAATGGGGATGATAAATTTATTTTTTTTAATAATATTGCTTTATTGGGAAATAATAGAATCTGCCACTATCTTGAGCAATAAGTATTAGGGCTAAAAGAAGTCATTCATACCATATGTACAGAGTAAAAAAATAACAAAACAGGCATAACCAATAATAAAAAAAAAAAAAAGATAAAAATAATGAATACATAAAAAATAAAATATAATAAAATATATATATATATAAAAATAACATAATATGAAATAAGACTAAGTAAACTTAACTAACAAATGAAAATAAGAGTAAAATATAAAGTAAATAAAATATTGGCCACATTCTTACCTATATACATTATTTACATACTGCCCCTGGAACTCCGAATCAAACCCCTACACCCAAGAAGTGGATGGAGTGGCACAACACCAGGAGTAAATTTTATTCTTAGTTTGATTAATTGATTTATCGACTGCTAAAGTTGTATGAAGTTCACTGCACAGATAATTCTCGTGTTTTGTTATTTCATTAAAGAACGTCTAAAAAGAATGAATTTCCATTGAATAGCGTAGTGCAACCCACATAATACGCAAAGAGAAAAATCCTAGAAAAAAACTGCCTAAAAAAAAATTCAAACTGATCAACTGATGTAAACCATAGGTATTCTCAAGGTTTTGACCGGGACTGTATATAGTTTTATAAATTTGACATTTACTTACCAATATATGAAATATATGTTAAAACTTGAAATCGGCAGTGGCCTCGAGACCACTTGTAACATGTAAATTGGAGTTGTAGCATTGGCTAGATTCTCCACTCACGTGCTGTATGCTTGTGAATTGTATATAGATATAAGTGACTTTTGATATATGTATATTGTATTATTATTATATAAATTTATTGTTTTGTATATATATGTGAATGTTGTACTTTATCACTAATGTCCATATTGTAATATTGCTCAATAAAGAATTGTTTCTAAAAAAAAAAAAAAAAAAAAAAAAAAAAAAAAAAAAATTTTTGTGATTCTGAAAATTTTTGAATTTCAGTTTTAACTGCAATACATGTTTTAGTATGCTTTAAGTCCAAATGACCATGCCTCGCAAAATGGTCTGTGTGTAGTAAGTCTAGCTCAAAAAATAAAAATCATATCAAGCAAAAATTTCATATTTTTGGAGCTAATATGCCTGAGATTTTACAGCAACTTTTTTTATTACCAAAATCGACGAACTAAGAAAATTACTACTTCATACTATGCATTTTGCAACATTAACTTAAGAAGTTTGAAATTGATTTTAGCAAGGGTGGTAAGCTGAATACTAGTATAAACAACGAAAGGTTTTTACTTTCGGCTTATATATGAAATATACAGTGAGGGAAAGAATTGGGATCTTGAAAATTTTCGAATTTCAATTTATAAAGCAAATACACGTTTTATAGTCCTTTGTGTCCAAATAACCAAGCCCGGCAAAAAGGTCCGTGTGTAATATTTTGTGTGTGAAATTATTTTAAAAAATAACTTTTTTTTTATAAATTATAACTAACCCACTTGTATCACGTGTTGCGCGCACTAGATTTTTCATCTCTAATTCTGTCATTAATTATAGTCAGTGAGTTAAGTGATATTCATTTATTATTTTGTATATTATAGGTATATTAACAATCTTCCAACCGACTAACTCCATATCTTCAAACTACGACACAGACGAGAACTCTGTCACTAACTAGAAACTTCGGCAGTTTAAACGAGGAGTTAGAGGATATTAATTCCTTTGGCCTCGTGAATTAGGATGGAATCAATTGCTGACTCTATTATAAGAGCTATATTCCTCGGAGAATATTAAGCTGGGACTCCCGGGGGTGTATTTTACCAAACGCCTCTGCAGCTTCAATGCTCTTGATTGGTTGGCTGGAGGATCCAAGTGGAGAACTACTCAGCACGAACTTAAAATATTCACTTCAATCTATGAAATGAAAAGTAATTTTATTCTGTGACGTGTAGTCCCCTAAGAATAACAAGAAAAGTACAATATAAATGAAAATTGGCTGGTCGTTTAAGACTTCATTTTAACAACAAAAGACAGATTTTGTGACAATGAATAGTCATCATCTATATATTTTAGCACGTTCACGGTGGCACGACCCACCGGTGGGTCACACTTAAGTTTCCTGTTTGGCGACTTGCATCACAGGTGGGTCACTTGCTTTTAGAAAATAAGTTTATTTTATTCGTTTTCTACCTTATATCCTGTAGAAATTAACAAGCATAAGGATTCATTTATTAGGTATTTTATAAGTATCAACCCGCAACGTACTCTTATCGGTTAATTTCACTAGAGTACTCTTCTTTAAGAATTTTATTTAGTTGTCCTTGATTTCTTTTTTATATTTTTATTTCCATAATATGATATAAGAATATAATCTATACATATAATAATATAAGAAACATTTTTATTAATAAATAATAATATAAGAATCTTTTTGCTTTTACTTACTATATATAGTAAGGGGAAGTATTGCGATCCTGAAAATTTTCGAATTCCAGTTTTCAACGGAAGTACACATTTTAGGGTCCCCTGTGTCCAAATAACCAAGTTCCACAAAAATGTCTGTCTGTGTGTCCGTGTGCGGTAACTCGCGGGCGGAAACGAAAAGTCCTATGAAACTAAAATTTCATATTTAAGACAAATATACGCCCGAGACGTTACAAAACCTATTTCATAAAAATGAGCTTACTAGAAGAGCCATAAAGCATGCATTTTGCACCTTTTTTCGATTTTCTCGGAAGCGGTTCCGACGATTTTGATTAAAATCGTTATATCGATGTAATATTTAATGGGCTTTAAAATCATGTAGGTTTTATTCTGATAAAAATAGTCTGACAGGGCTTAAATCAGGATATTTTCAATTTTCTTCCCCTAAAGTACCTTTAATTTTGTAGATTCAATAATAATAACTAGATTATCTTGTTAACGCTGATGAAAAACAGGTAAATATATAAATTGAATAAATTCGATACCCAACAGAAAAATATTTTTTTAATGCAATTTTTCGTTTTCGAACATAAGAGCAGTAATATACATGTATGATATACCGTTGGAAAGCTAAAGATTTTAGAAAAAATATTATCTCATGCTCAAGCCTTCAAAAGTTAATGATGAAATAGAGAATGATGAAAAGAAGATAAAACTAACTGATTATTTAAGATAATAATATAATAGATTTTTGAATAAAACACATGTTTCTATAGAAATTCAATTTAATTAATTCTTTAATAGTTTCACGTATTTTTATCTTTAGCTGTATTTAAAATTCTATCATCGATTTTAAAAATGGAGGTAAGTGAAAGTCGCGTGTTGCCCGCACCAGATTTTTTTTTAAGTATTTCTATACTTACTCCTTTAAGTCATATGTTTGTGTCAAAATCGGTCAGAAAGAGCATTTTAAAATATAAACGACGTCCAAATTGCATCCATGCGATGCAACGGCGGGACCGCTGGTAATATTATACTGGGACAAGTCCCTTTAGAATGTGAAAATTGGATTTAGAGTCTTAGATTAAATTTAATACATATAAACTAGTTAACAATTACTGTTGTCAAATAGACATATGTAAATTAGAATAAAATACGACCTTATTTTATTTAATTTTTGTATATTTGAACACAAGAATAGTAATATAGATGTATAATATACCGTTAGATAGCTAAAGATTCTAGAAAAAATATTATCTAATACACGGCATTTTAAAGGTAAACGGAGAGTGTTGAAAAGCCGACAAAACTAACTAATTACTGTAGATAAAAATATAATTGATTATTCAATAAAACACATGTTTCTATTGAAATTCCTTAATAATTTATTTTTAATTTATGGCAGTGGCCTCATCCCTTTTAGGATCAAATATTTTACGCAGTACTTTATTTCGAAATGCTTAAGGCGTTGTTAATCCTTAAAAGTAAGCGGCCACGCTTAACACCCGTCAAGATCGGTTGGAAGAATAATTGTATAGAACGCAAAGTATTAATTTTTTTTTTAACCTACGTACATTTATACCTTAGTGTTTTGGAACTTTTAAGTCTGAATCGAATATTCGACCATAGTTTCTAATAAAAAATAGTATTGAAAATTTTTTTGTTACATAAACTTTGCGACTAGGACCTATCGTTTAAGAGGTGTAGAGGATTAAATTAAACCAAACTGTCCGAAACCGAAGACATAAATTACTTAATAAAGTTTTTAAATTGCTTATAGTTGAATAAAAGAGTTCTTAACTGCTGCAATGTTTTTTTGAGAAGAGCGAATAACCGACATATTCTATAATCGTTAATTAGCACTAAACCGACTGATATATGGTACTAGTACAGGTGCATCAGAGGTAAACCGAGGCTTAAATAGGATCCTCGTAATAAGGCTCATCTTAGGGATTGAGGGTTGGAGTGTGGTGGTGGTTGGGATTGTGTACATTCAATTAGTGAATTGCAGATAATTTATAAGCAGTTTGATATACATAATCATAATATAGTTGAAGATCCAATACTTCCTTTCCGCGTCTAAACCTAACAATTCACTCAACCACCTTTATTTTTCCTTTCAAAACCCGGGTACTACCAT
This sequence comes from Piezodorus guildinii, assembly GCA_023052935.1. Lineage (NCBI taxonomy): Eukaryota > Metazoa > Arthropoda > Insecta > Hemiptera > Pentatomidae > Piezodorus > Piezodorus guildinii. Next base: position 103,152,177 of record CM041298.1, on the reverse strand, counting down.
TAATCAAACCCTTTCCTAGAAACCGCATATTGATCAAATTTCCAAAGGAACTGTAAGCATTCGAAAGTTTTTTCACCGCTCCCGTCATCTTCTCCTACTTACCACCCCTAAGCTTCTCGTTTTCTCACTAATTTTCTCTACTTAGATTAGTGCTGTCTGGTGTATGGTGGCCTCACGTACTTGATGACAGACTTAACCGGATTACAAACATGTTCATAAGATTCATCTTCGGTACCTCCCAGAGGTCTCCAGTAACCCAATTATAGGGCGCGTTGAAGTGGCTCCTACCTTCCATACGTAGACAATATTTCCTAAGATCATACCTTTACCAAATCATTAATTTCCAGCACCCTCCATACATCCATAGTATCCTAAAATTTGAATCCTCAGTCCACTCACATAAAACTTGATCGCACCATTCTGACCTTTACATTCCTTCCTACCGAACTAAATATTTAGATCATTCCTTATATATCCGCATTCTAGCCTTCTGAAATTCTCTACCTACTCATATTCGCCATGCTTCTTCCCTCTTCTCCTTTAATTTCCACCTTTTGGTCTTTTAGCATTAAAAATAGACGCATAACAAAGTTACATCAATGCAGATCTATCAAATTAATTTTAATGTAAGACATAATTATATATTTTGCCTGATTCCTAACGTTGTGGAATAATTTAATTATTTATTTATTCAAAAATATTACAGTTTGTCTTGTGACATGGTTAATGGTTAAGGTCCAGGTCCTTCATAGAAAATAAAATTATTTTCGATGTTATACTTTATTTCCTTTGTCAGCGGCATACAAGCATACGGCAAAAAAAAATTCTACCTTAACACCAACTAAAACTAATTAAATAATAATCAGTTTTAAAAATAAAAAAAAAGGAAATAATATCAAATAATCTTCAAAGTAAAGTTAACAGAGGATGCTTACCGCTGGGTATATTAAATATATATGACGAAAAATTAAATAGAAATAGCCTTAAACTGCTCCTGGTTGCTTCCCTGCTAACTCGGTACTTCCATCCATCTATTCGGTACGAAACTTTCTACGGGAATGGCTTAAGATCGCGGAATACCCCTATCTCATCTGTACTTATCCTAGGCAGCCACACTGTACGTTTCCATATATAGGCTCAAGTTTAAGACACCGGGCGGACGAAAACCGAGCGGGAAAATTAAAAACTTGTTACACACTCCCCTCCAGCGGGTAAGTCCGTCAAGTGGTTTGGAATAACTTAAGCTTCGATGGATGCCATAAACCTACGAACTTTCCATTCTGATCCCTTAACTTACCCGATCCGCCACCCGTAACTGAGACAACTGTATAAGGGCCTTCATACTTGGGGTTAAGTTTAGCTGCGAGTTTATCTGATGCTGAAGATAACTGAAAAGTCATTTTTAAAACATGATCTTCCGGATGGAAACGATCTTTCCGGCGTCTCAAATTATAACGACTACTCTGATTTATGCTTGCTTTAAGAGAATTTTCTTCAGCGACATGATGAACTTCAGACAATTTGGCCACTTTTGCCGCCCAACGAGTCTATTCTTCTTCGCGAGCTGCTAGAATATCTCCCTCGAGAACTTGGTGTAAAGGCCTTAGCTCTCTACCGAAATTTAAGAAAGCAGGGCTGAACTTGGTCGAGTCCTGAACTGCGGAATCCAATGCAAATTGGATCTCTCCTAACTTCTCGTCCCAGCGTTGGTGTTTTTTCCCAAGATACGTGACGATAAGTTGCTTTATATTACGGTTAGACCGTTCTGTGGGATTTGCCTGTGAGTGATAAAGAGGAGTAGTCTCCCTCTTGATTCCGAACTCCTTAGCTACTTCATCAACAAGATTACTCACAAAGTTCTTTGCATTGTCGGAAATCAATTTCCTAGGTGCACCATACCTATATAATATTCGCGACTTTAATTTCGACACTATAACCGAAGAGGTAGCTTTCCTAATGGGACACAATTCCACCCATCGGCTAAATAAATCGACGAAAACTAGGAGATTATCGTTGCCTTTAGTGCTTCTAGGATAGGGACCCATAATGTCGACAGAAACGATTTCCCACGGCTGCTTGTTATAGCGAGGGTACATCAATCCACGAGGTGGTGTATTTCTGGGTTTTACTTTTTGACACAACTCACACTGTGGCACATATAAAGACCCGGCCAATAATATAGGCTGCTAACCCGCGCGAACGTCTTATCAATCCCTAAGTGGCCAGACTGAGGAAGATCATGATTATCATATATTATAGATCTCCGCAGGTGTCTAGGAACAACCACTTTCCACTCCTCACTGGGGTCCTCCAACTCCCCTTTCAAAGAGTTCTTCCGATGATACAGTAACTGCCCGTCCTTTATCAACCAGCCAGGGTGAAATTCTGGGGACTTTTGGACTCTGTAAAATTTCTGATCGTACCATATATCAGACGATATAGGGGTTCCCGAAGACGAAATATCATTGGAAGAGGAGCCATGATCGATACCAGTAGATAAAACAGTTATTGTGGCAATTCTGGATAATGCATCGGCCACTGGTCAGAAGAGCAGGAAGCCTCTTTCAATGCCCTCAAGTAAGCACTGACTGAAGCACCAATATTAGCAAGGCCAGATTTCGAGCAGCCTTTTTGAACTACAGACCGATGCCAGTGATACAGGTCTTGAAGCTGCCTTAACACAGATACAAGTTTCATGTTCGGATAAAAATCTTTGCAAATTATTTGCGGACGAATTGTTTAGAGGGGTAAAATCCATCACTCTTTTAATGTAAAATCGGGCTAGCCGTCTTTTATTTTGATACCGAGCAACTACCACATCATAGGCTAGGGAATAATTAATTTCCTCTAATGCGAACCCCGAGATAAGGGACAAAGCTTCCCCGCGTAAACCACTTCTTAGATAATGGAATTTTCTTATGGTCGATAAAGATTTCTCTCTATGAACCATAGAATCAAAAATAGAATAGAACTCATTCCAGTCTTCCAATTTCCCCGAGAATGACGGTAAATCAATTCTTGGTAGCTCCTGAGGAATAGAGTAAGTAGGGGTAGAAAAAACATCAGGTTTCTTTTCCGTAGGAGTACACGTTTTAATTAATTTATAATAATTCGCATTAGTGGTGTCAACTAAATTGAAATATGAATTTTGTACAGCTGAGGTTTCGACCTTGTCCTTAGTACCCGTCACGGTTGAGTTGTATTCACGGATTTTGGACTGGATCTTTTCAAAACGCGACTCGTAATTGACCAGCCTATCATAAACTGGTTTAAAATCAACTACTGTATCAACACTCAAGGAGTTTGATTTAGTAAAAATTTTCTGAACTGCAGCAAATATATCCTCTCGTTCTGATATCAAGACGTCGGGATACAGAAATAAACTAGCACTCTGGAAACCGATAATAGGACCAGGAGAAATTTTTCCTTTAAGATAAAATAAAATAAATTCCTACTTTATGGCAATTAAAATAAAAACCTGTAAAAAAAAAGATTAAACAAAATACAATTTAAATTAAATTAAACTCGGTAAGCGTCCTTTACAAATTCAAGGTACAAGTTGAATAACAGGAAAACTAACTCTTAAAACTTATATGAACCTATCAAACAAAAGTTTAAGAAATAAATTAATGAAACAAATAACAATCATTCTCAAACTCTAATTAATCTAAATTTTGATTAATAAGATACCTTATTTAAAAAAAAAAAAATATTTTATACAAAAAATTATTTTCTCTGTTATCTAAAGTTATTTACAAAAAAATAAAATATTGTTATTATAATAATAATTCTTATCAACCACAAAATTCATAATTATTAAATCTTAATTAAATACATGTAAATAAAATCCTAATTTGAAACCTTTTAATTTGAGATTTAATTAAAATAAAACAGTCTAAATTTACTAAAAACAGTTTAATAAACGTTACTTTTAATAAAAAAATTTAATCAATATAGATATATTTTGTATTAAATAACACAAGAAACTTTTACGGAAGATATATTACCATTTTTAAAATAAAAAAAATATTAAATGTTTTTCTTCCTAATTAGAACAATATAGAAATATTTTGTCGATACAATAAAGTTTTACGGAATATATTACAAATTTTAAAATAAAAAAAATCAAATGTTTGTTTTCCTTCGATATGATAATCATAATTTATATAAAAGTCTTAACTTTGTTGATGCAATTGACTATACCGAATACCTTGCGAATTACTGCAATCCTTATGCAAATAGTGCCACTTACTTCCTCCAATGTATTATTCATTTTTTTTTTTTTTTTTTACAAAATATAACCATTAAAGTCAGCACTTAACTTAAAAATGTCCTTGTCCCTGTTCGGGCGCCATAGATTTGTGACATGGCTAATGGTTAAGGTCCAGGTCCTTCATAGAAAATAAAATTATTCTCTATGTTATACTTTATTTCCTTTGTCAGCGGCATACAAGCATACGGCAAAAAAAATTCTACCATAACACCAACTAAAACTAATTAAATAATAATCAGTTTTAAAAATAAAAAAAAAGGAAATAATATCAAATAATCTTCAAAGTAAAGTTAACAGAGGATGCTTACCGCTGGGTATATTAAATATATATGACGAAATATTAAATATAAATAGCCTTAAACTGCTCCTGGTTGCTTCCCTGCTAACTCGGTACTTCCATCCATCTATTCGGTACGAAACTTTCTACGGGAATGGCTTAAGATCGCGGAATCCCCCTATCTCATCTGTACTTATCCTAGGCAGCCACACTGTACGTTTCCATATATAGGCTCAAGTTTAAGACACCGGGCGGACGAAAACCGAGCGGGAAAATTAAAAACTTGTTACACACTCCCCTCCAGCGGGTAAGTCCGTCAAGTGGTTTGGAATAACTTAAGCTTCGATGGATGCCATAAACCTACGAACTTTCCATTCTGATCCCTTAACTTACACGATCCGCCACCCGTAACTGAGACAACTGTATAAGGGCCTTCATACTTGGGGTTAAGTTTAGCTGCGAGTTTATCTGATGCTGAAGATAACTGAAAAGTCATTTTTAAAACCTGATCTTCCGGATGGAAACGATCTTTCCGGCGTCTCAAATTATAACGACTACTCTGATTTATGCTTGCTTTAAGAGAATTTTCTTCAGCGACATGATGAACTTACAGTCTCAACAGACAACAATAAGAATGTAAGATCACATTTAATAGATATTTACAGTATAAACAATAGAATAGTCAAATTACAAAAAAAACTGAAATGAACAAATAAAGGCGTATAATAAATAAGTATATAAATAAAATAAACAAATAATTCAACAAAACATTAACATACTCATACCCATGTACAATCTGCTGGGGAACCCTGGGCGGGGCTTGTCCTCTCACTTGTGGAAGGACAAGCGGAATCCGAGGGATCCCAGCGCCTCCCTCTTTGTCGCATCACTGGTGAGTGGTCAGTGGGAGCTGAGTGAGGGCGCCATAGCCCCAAAAATATCGCACATGAGAGGAGAATCTGACCTGTGTCAGAACTCCAGTTTAGATATTTACAAGACGTCTCGGAGCCGATTCAACCTTCTAGGAGGGTTGTATGGATGAGTGGAGCTGGATAGGGATTGAGCTAGAGGATTAGGATGATGAATGAGGTTCTGGTGGAATTTGGAAAGTTTGGATGGAATCAGGTGTGCAATAAATGGAACATTAAGGTCTTGGGGTAAGGTGTAGTTGGTGACACATTTAATAGCATCTACTGATTTTCGGAGGACTTTGGATTAAAAGGATTAAAAGCGTTTGATGTAAGAACGTTTAGCTGTCCCCCACAGCTCATGTCCGTAGGTCCAGATAGGCTTCAGTATTATCTTGTAGATTAATAATTTGTTGACTTTGACTTTATTGCTAGACTTACCACAAACACACACACACACAACGTTTTAGGGGACTTGGTCATTTAGACTCAAAAGACCCTAAAATGTGTATTTCCGGTGAAAACTGGAATTCGAAATTGTACTATTTCAATACTTTCCCTTACTATATATTTCATATATAGGCAAGTGAAAGTAAAAATATTTTCTAGATAAGATTGTGGTCAAATATTCGATGGGAGCAACACCAACAAAGCTAGAAACAATGTCAAAAAATTCCCAAAACAATAATGTCTAAATGTACCCGGATGATTAAAAACAAGTTTTGTTAGTATATAATATCTTTCTTGGCCTTCGATAGTTCATTAATCCACCCGACTGCCCACAAACTCTTTTTATCTCTGACTGAGAAAATCCAGTATATTTTTGATAAATATCCATCTGTTTTGTTTTTTTTTGTTTTTTTTCATTCAGGAAGAAATAATAAGCCTCCTCTCATCTTTTTTATTTTATCTTGGTTTACTAATTATAACGCTCAGTTGATTCTTTCGTCATTTCACTGAAAAGAAAATTTCTTTTAAAGTAGCTATTCAGACTTCAAGGCACTTAAACCTTATTCCCCTGGTGTTCTTATGTTTCGGTGAAAATCCCTTGGGAAAAGCTGTAGGGCCGAAAATGCAGTTTTTTATAAAGGTTTTTCTCAGCGAATTTTTAAAAAATATTATGATATTCTGTTGGTTTCGTCTCACTCCTATTCGGCAAGAAATGATTTTGATTTTTTCAAATAAAAATAATCTACCGATACTTTTTTAAGCTCTCAACGAGAATTTATTTCCTGCTACTTTTGTATAGCAAAACTTTTTGCATATCACCTAAGGAAAATAATTGAAATCACACCTATACCTACGCTTGTAACTCCGTTATTTTCAAGTAAAGAAAAAAAAATCATGAGTGTTTTAGAATTCGTACACCTTTATTAATTATTAAACAGAAAAAAATTGAAATTTCACCTCTATATCGGCCCCTAAGTCGGTGCATTTTAAAAATAAATAAATAAACCCTATAACTTGATAGAAAATTAAATTTTCTACAAAGAGGAAAAAGAATCATTAAAATCGGTTTAGAAATTGTGGAGAAATATCATATTGACCATTTTCCATGGAATTATTTATTGCTTTTCATATTAATCAATGTACCTTTATAAACAGTTATGTCCTAATATAGTTATTTGTCAATAATAAAACCATTGTGTAATAATTAGCAGCGTTTTTACTTTGACTTACCTATGTATGAAATATATAGTAAGGGAAGGTATTGCGATCATGAAAATTTTCGAATTCCAGTTTCCGACGGAAATACACATTTTAGGATCCCCTAAGTCTTAATAACCAAGTCCTGCAAAAGGTCTGATTGTGTGTGTATGTGTGTGTGTGTGTGTGTGTGTGTGTGTAGTAAGTGCAGCATGAAAATGAACATGAGTACGAAAATGAAATTTTATATTTGAGACAACAACTGAGATGTTCCAGCAACGTTTTCTCTTATATAAGCTGACCGGAAATGTTACTTTATACCATGATTTTCGCATTTTTTTTTTTTTTTTTTTTTTTTTTACGATTTACTCACAAACGACTCTAACGATTAAACTGCCTAATTGATGTAAAATTTAATAGGCTTTAATATCATTTAGGTTTCATTCTTATTGAGATAGTCTGATAGGGCATAAATGCAGATATTTTCAATTTTTTTTCTTTTTAAACTACCTTTAATTTTGTTGATTCAATAAAAAAAATTGAATTTTATCATTGATAAAAAAAAAGTAAATGTATAATTTGTAAGAATTTGATATCAAACTAAATGAGAAAACTAGAAAAGTATTTTTTTAATGAATATTTTTTTTTTAACAGTAATTTACTTCTATAATATACTATTGGAAAGATAAAGATTTTTGTTCGATAAATATTAGGCCATTCTACAAAAGAAATTTTGGATATATTTTTTTAATATAATTTATTTTATTTCCAGTCATTGCAACGTTTCAGCCTGTTGGGCCATTTTCAAGCTTCTGTAATCAATTAAAGTTTTATTGAATTCATACATTTTTAACATCTAATAATCACAGATAATAAATTATTTTTAATGAATATGTTACCTACCATGCATATCCATGTTACATATCAATTCATTTCACCGCTTATCAGCAGCGTCGTCATAATTTTTAAAAGTATCATTTTTCAAAAATACCTGTTCTCAAAAACATCATATTATATTTCATCATCAATTCAAAAAAAGGGATCGATTTATTCAAAAAGAAAAGAGACATTTTTATTAACTTACTCGACAGTTTTCGGCCGTCTTATAGGTGTTCTCATGCGCGACTAACTCTATAAAAATAACTGTATTATCTTATTACTACTGATAAAAAACAGTTAAATATATAAATTGAATGAATTCGATACCCAACTAAAGGAAAAAACTGAAAACATATATTTTTAATGCAATTTTTTGGTTTTGAACATAAGAACAGTAATATACATTGGAAAGCTAAAGATTTCAGAAAAAATATTATCCTATACACAAGCTTGTAAAAGTTCTTAAAGGGCGATGAAAGGGCTATAAAACAAACTAATTATATAAAAAAAATATAATTGAAGTTTCTATAAAAATTTAACTTAATTAATTCTCTATTAGTTTCACTCATTTTTTACTTTCACTTACTATATATAGTAAGGGGAAGTATTGCGATCGTGAAAATTTTTGAATTCCAGTTTTCAACTGAAATACACGTTTTAGGGTCCCCTGAGTCCAAATAACCAAGTCCCGCAAAAAGGTGTGTGTGTGTGTGTGTGTGAGTGTGAGTGTGTGTGTGTGTGTGTGTGTGTGTGTGTGTGTGTGTGTGTGTGTGTGTGTGTGTGTGTGTATGGTAACTCCCGGGCGGAAACGGTAAGTCCTATGAAACTGAAATTTCATATTTAAGACAACTATACGCCCGAGACGGGACAAAACTTTTTTCATCAAAATGAGATTACCAGAAGAGGCACTTTATACCATGCATTTTGCACCTTTTTTCGATTTTCTGGAAAACGGTTCCGACGATTTTGATTAAACTCGCTATATCGATGTAAAATTTAATGGGCTTTAATATCATGTAGGTTTTATTTGGATAAAAATGGTCTGGCAGGGCTTAAATGCCGATCTTAAATTTTCTTCTTCTATAGTACCTTTAATTTTGTAGATTCAATAATAATAACTAGATTATCTTGTTAACGCTGATGAAAAACAGGTAAATATATAAATTGAATAAATTCGATACCCAACTAAAGGAGAAAATTGAACATAAGAGCAGTAATATACATGTATGATATACCGTTGGAAAGCTAAAGATTTTAGAAAAAATATCATTTCATACACAAGCTTTCAAAAGTTAATAGAGAGTGATAAAATGAACATAAAACTAACTGATTATTTTAGATAATAAAATAAAAGATTTTTGAATAAAACACATGTTTCTATATAAATTAAATTTGATTAATTCTTTAATAGTTTTACGTATATTTTAACTCTAACTGTATTTGAAAATTCTTTCATTGATTTTACAAATCGATGTAAGTGAAAGTCGTGTGTGCCCGCACCAGATCTTTAAACTTAAGTTTATTTAATAGCCCCTTAATTGATTTTTACACCAGAGGTAAGTGAAAGTCGTGTGTTGCCCGCACCAGATTTTTTTTATTCGGTATCAATAAAATTAAAGGTGCTCTATTGAAAGATATTTTTTAAACAGCTCGCATTATTTTTAATGAAAATTAATTATTTGTAGTCACTCCGTGCCTATATGTTAAAATATCAATCTTTTAAGTATTATGTCAACAAATGAGATATCATAATTACCTTCTGATAATTAATTAATAATTAAACACACTTTAAAACTAAAGCACTTTTTAATGTATGATTAAACGTAATGAATCAAAGCGAGAAGAATAAATGACTCACAAACAGAATATTAAAAGCGACATAGAGCAATTTAAGCTTTGAGGATATACGTGCCATTCACCCTGTCTTAGCAGGGCAATTTGTTGGGATTTCTCTTTGCGATGGGTATTCGAATAAATAAATGGAATTAAATGCCGCTTTTGCTGTAAATTTTAAGGTATCTAACATAATATAATATTAACTAAGGTTCCTGAAAAGCATTTAGTATGTAATTCAGACCATTTAAACTAATAATGCCATATATGTTAGCTAAAACATTCATTGGGTTTGTAGCTTTTTCCATATTTTAATTTAATCCTCTCTCTGTGTAATAAAATCATATTTACTTAGTGTTATAGAATAAAGATTGTAATTACGAACAACTATATTATTTGATTTATTTAATCATTGAGCACTGTTGTGTGTTTTGAGAGAGACAATATGCCAACAATGAAATCATATCGATTACATATAATACTCTCCCCCCGCAAATAGATTGCTTTTTTTTTTTTTTTTTTACATTTGAAAATTGAATGAAAAATTTCGAGAAATAAAAATGAAATATATTTTTTTTTTTTTAGATATTGCAAAAGGTCCGGAATTGTTGCTATTTATCGCATAACATAGTCTTTAAACCGTTCTGAGGACGGCGAGTTAGAGCAGATCGTCCGGCGGATTCCACTGTTGGACATTGTCCAGTTTCTTGATTTTCAGATTCGACCTCAGGAATCACGTTCGACCAAGGATTAACTGGTCGGAGTAGGGATGCTAATTCCTTGTGGCGGTGATCATGTCAGGAGGTTACGGATCTGCAGATGCTTTTGGAGGTTGCAAGGGTAACTGACGGTTCGGACTTGTAGTGACGTTGGTTTTTCTCAGCTGGTTTGTGTGTCCTTTGAGATAGTAGCCATTATCGAGTTCGACTTGGTAGTGCAAATGTCAGAATTTTCGAAAAATAGAACCAATTTTCCAAGTACCCTTGTTGTTCGAATACCATCTTGACCGATAACCCTTTCTCCAATTTTGAATTGTCGGGATAGTGACAGGTCGGACCGCACTCACTTTTGTTGGCTCGCTTGGATTTTGGGAGAATAAGGCTTAAAAACGTCAAGTTGGCACCTTATGTTTCGATACAAATACCATTCGGCTTGGGTTTTGTAATTCTGGAGAGGGGTAGCTCTGTTTCCGAATAATATTTCACGGACTTTGTGTTGAATAGTACCTGGCTCGGTCATAGAGTTGGATTTTGATTTCAACGTTTGTATCTTCTTGCTTTTCTTTGTATTAAAGTAGAAATGCAAACGACTGAAACATGACCCGTTCGTTTGCACCCGCGTTTCCATCTTTGCAGGAAATCTTTAGTCGATTATATATAATACTTAGTCAATAATGTTTACATATTCTAAAAATCTGGTGAACGCAACACACGCCTTTCACTTAATTCCGTTGTTTAAATCAATTTAAAATTTATAATTACCTTTAAAGATAGAAATAAATTGTTAAAGAATTAATTAAGTTGTATTTCAATAGAAACATGTGCTTTATTATCATCATTATTATCGAATAATCTATTATATTATTATATACGGCAATCAGTTAGTTTTATCGGCTTTTAATCACTCACCGTTAACTTTAATATTTTTTGTATGAGATAATATTTTTTCTGAATTCTTCATTAAACTATGGTGTAAGAAGTAAGAAAAGGAAAAAAAGATATCTTTATATATTAATATATTAATATATATATATATATATAAACAATGAAACAAAAAAATAAATTTTTAAATACATTTAAAGATACAAATATATTGTTAAAGAATTAATTATTTTGAATATCAATAGAAACTATGTGTTTTTTTTAATAATTTATTTTTATATAATATGTTTATCTACAACAATCAGTAAGTTTTATCGGCTTTCCATCACTCTCCATTACCCTTTAAATTTCTGAGTATTAGATAATTTATTTTCTATAATATTTAGCTATCCAACGGTATATTATACATCCATATTACTATTTTTGTGTTCAAAAGAACAAAAAAAGCATACAAAATATGTTTGCACTTTCTCCTTTAATTGTTTAATAAATTCGGTCAACTTCCATATTTAGCCGTAATTTATTAATGCTAACAGGATGATGTGCCTAATGTTTTGAAATCTTCAAAATCTGAGGTAATTCAAACGAAGAAAATTTAGAAATTCGGCATTTATGCTATGTCAGACTATTTCAATCAGAATGAAACCTACATGATATTAAATCCTATTAAATTTTACATCAGTTCCGAAAAAATGGCCGCTAGCTCAATTCTATTTACATATCGCTCTGTGTTAGTTACCTTTTTATCTGTGCGATACTGCATGAATATCCATCAAACTTTGTAAATCGTGAGTCGTAGCACTATAACATACTTTGATGAACACAAATTGAGAGGTTAGTGCTGTTTAGTTAAATAGGCACCTATAAACTGGTGGCCGTCCCAGGCTGGAGATAACGTCTAGGCTAATCCTCTTCTCTTTATTTACAAGGTCTACGTCGGATGTGTTGTCATTTCTGACTTCGTAACCAAGACATTCTTTTTAAAACTTTTAGTTCTCTTCCTCTAAGACTTTTTATTTTTTCTCTAAGACTTTTTTTTTTCTCCTCTAAGACTTTATTTTTATTAAATTAGAAATGGTTGTTTATTGTATGTTGTCTATGTATATATTGTAAATAGTTTAGTTTTAAGATCTTTTAGGTTAATTTTCTATTAATTAGTTTATATAAGTCTCTATAAGTGTATTTTTTTTTAATTTATTTTATTTTTATTTTTTTTAGTGTAGGTCACTATATAATTCAAATAGATCTCTTTATATGTTTATTTTATTTTTCATTTTATTTTTCTTATTCTATTGAGTTATGGATCTCGATAGAACATTGTCATGCGATGAATCAGGGGAAGAGACGCCTTTCTCTGAAATAAGCGAATCAGACTCGAAGTATTTAACGCGACGCCAAAAACGCCACAGGAACAAAACTGGGTCTGGAGGAAATTCTCCTAACAAAAAAAAAAATAAATCGGCCAAGTCCAAGCAACAGCCAAATACAATACAATCACCACCAAAAACTCGCAGCACCGCTGCAGCCAACCAACATGAACCAACAGCGCCATCTACTTCGGCCGCTCCGTCTCCTACTAATGTACCTCCTTCATCTATCGTTAGCCATGCCGCTACAGTCAACACTGCAAATACAGTTCCGGGACCTCAAGGCTTTTCCGATCCCGAGCCACCTCCAATATTTGTAACAAATATTAGTAATTTTATGTCGTTCGGTAAAGAAATCGCCAATCTAATCGGACAACCAAACTTCCAATGTTTCTCCCGATCAAACGACATAAAAATAAACACATACACGAAAGAAAATTACAAGAAACTCGTGAGTTATTTGAGCTCAAAAAACTACGACTTTCATTGTTATCAACTCAAACAAGAAAAATCATATCGCGTGGTTTTACGCGGACTCCATTCATCCACCCCCACTGAAGCCATTAAAGAAGGCCTGGAAGAAATTGGACACCACGTAAGGAACATTTCTTCAGTGACACACCATACACAAAAATACCCCTTGCCACTATTCTTCGTAGACCTCGAACCAGCCAAAACAATCCAGAAATATTTCAGGTGAGAAGACTGGTCTACTCATCTGTACGATTCGAAGAGCCTAGGGTAAAGACGACAATTGTTCAGTGTACCAAATGCCAAATCTTAGGACACACGAAGTCCTACTGTTATCACCCACCTAGGTGTGTCAAGTGTGCCGGCCCACATGCCTCTGAAACGTGCCAGAAAGCTCGAGATGAGCCAGCTCAGTGTGCTCTTTGCGGTGAAGGTCACCCAGCCAGCTACCGGGGTTGTACAGTCTACAAAACCCATCTTCGACAAAGATCTCACTACATTAATGTAAAAAGAGATGACCAAGAGACACGCACCCAGGGACCAGAGTTGAACAATTTGTCTGCCTTCCCTCAACTTCAGAAGCCAGCAACTACCTTCGCTCAACAGCAGCCTACCACATCTACAGTCAGGGATTCTACTGCTGAAACCAGAAAAACTTTCCCCGACGTCGCCACCATAAAGAAGAAACAGACTACTATTCAGGCGCCTCCAAACTCCCAAATCAGGCCTCCAGCCTCCCACCCTAAACCACAAGCTTCCCGTCAACCGATCCTTCCCCATTCTTGCCCTTACGTGTCAAACTACCCCCAGAGCACCCTAACAAAATTCCAGAACTACCTTCTCTTCCTCCTAGTCAACCAAAGCCTCAACCTCCAGTGACCCAGAGGACTGAACACCCTCGTACCCCACGGCGGGCTCAGCACTCAGCCAACACTCCTGATCAAAGAAGTTATCCTTCCCACGACGCTTATCCACATCCGTTTTCCAACCCAGATCTATCCAACATTTACTCCATTCTAAATTCCTTTCTCTCAGATCTTAGAGATACCATCCAACCGCTTATCAATCTTCTAACTAGAGTCCTTTCCCAAATCCCATTCAATCTCCCACTATGAGCGTAAAGCCCCTAACTATCCTCTTGTGGAATGCTAATGGCCTGCATAACCATCGTGACGAACTGGACGTATTTCTACACGACAAACACATAGATATAGCACTATTGACAGAAACACACTTCACACGACGATCACATTTTTACATACGTGACTACATCACTTATAGATCAGACCACCCAGACAATACTTCCCATGCCGGGTCATGTATCCTCATTCATAAATCCTTACCTCATTCCTTTATTCCTTCTACTCCATCTGACGCCATACAATCAACCTCAGTATCCATTTCAACTCGTCCTTTCCATCTTACAATTTCAGCTGTATACTGCCCTCCTGGTAACTCCCTCTCCTATAGTCAACTTGAAACCCTGTTCAGATCCCTAGGACCGCGCTTTATTGCTGGAGGAGACTACAATGCGAAACATCAGCGATGGGGTTGCCGAACATCCAACTCCCGTGGCAATCTCCTTTCTCGAGTCTCCACCACCCATTGTTATACAATCCTTTCGCCAATGAACCCGACATACTGGCCTACATCCCTCAAAAAACGTCCTGATATCCTAGACATATTTGTTTCCTCTCAGATATCTTCTTCCCAATCCACAATCAAATCCCTAAATGACCTGTCATCCGATCATAGTCCGGTTCTGCTTTCCTTGCATTAAAGCCTTGTTCCTAAGCCCACCATTCCCACTCTGATTACAGGACGAGTAGACTGGGACGGATTCAGATATGACTTGGAAAACAAACTTGACTTAAAAATACCACTAAAGACTAAACCTGATATTGATAAAGCTGTTGAAAAACTGACTGACTCAATCAGCAGTAGTATACTTGACAACACTACAACCATTAACACTACTAACTCACAGGAGACTATCCTGCCACAGCACATTCGAATCTTATTAAGGGAAAAACGCAGAGCAAGATCGAAGTGGCATAGGACTAGATACCCTTCAGACAAAACTTATTATAACAAACTTACTAACATACTAAAATCAGAAATCAGAAAAGTTAAAATTCAAAACTTACTCAACTTTACTGAAAAACTAACTATTACAGACAGATCGTTATGGATGACCACAAAAAAGTTACTGAATTACAAAGAATGTAATCATCCACTCCTAACTGAATCCCATATCTGGACAAGATCTGATGAAGAAAAGGCCCAGATATTCGGTCAGCACCTTTTTAAAACCTTTAATCCACATCCAGATATTCATAATCCCGGTCACATTAAGTTTATAGAAGCAGAACTAGATATCCCACTCCAAATGGTTCTTCCTCCTAAAGCGTTCCATCCTACTGAAATATCTAACACCATCCAGAGTTTACCATCCCGCAAAGCTCCTGGACATGATCTTATAACTTCCCATATTTTAAAACTCCTTCCTCGAAAAGCTATCCTATATCTTACTTACATATATAATATCCGTACATACTTTCCTGCTTCCTGGAAATTATCCATTGTCAAAATGATACCCAAACCTAAGAAACCGCCTGAAAATCCATCTTCTTACCGTTCCATCTCAATTTTACCAATCATGGGTAAAATCTTGGAAAAACTTATACTGAAACGCCTATATCCCATCCTAGATACTAATTCCATAATTCCTGATCACCAGTTTGGATTCAGAACGTCCCACTCCACTATCCAGCAATGTCATCGTGTGGTGGACGTTGTCTCGTCTGCATTAGAGCGCGGGTTGTACTGCACGGGAGCATTCCTCGACGTAGAACAAGCCTTTGACCGAGTCTGGCACCCGGGATTGCTTTACAAACTCCGCAATTTCCTTCCCCCTACATACTTCCTTATCATCAAGTCCTACCTCACTGACAGATCCTTCAAAGTAAATCATAATAATTCCTATTCATCCATTTTTAATCAGTTTGCTGTTGTTCCTCAAGGCAGTATCCTGGGACCTATTCTTTTCACAGTTTATACAGCTGATATCCCATCCCATCCTAACACTTTCCTTTCTACCTACGCTGATGACACTTGCGTGTTATCAGTCAATACTGATCCAACTAATGCCTCTCAAACTCTCCAATCCCACATCAAAGACCTTGAAGTGTGGTGTCAGAATTGGAGAATTAAAATAAATGCCAACAAATCCAACCAAATTATCTTTACCCTTCGTCGTAAACCTATGACATCCTGCCCTACTGTTTCCTTCAATAATACTCCTCTTGTCCCGATTGAACAGATCCGATATCTAGGACTGCACCTTGACAAACGTCTCACTTGGAACCCTCATACAAGACTTAAACGACAAGAAACTGCTCGACGTTTTCGACTACTTCAACACTTACTAGACAAACGTTCTAATCTTCCACTTAACTACAAAAGACTCATCTACATGACTATCATAAGGCCGATATGGACTTACGGAGTAGAGCTTTGGGGCTCTACTAAACCATCGAATTCTTCCCGTATCCAATCCCTACAATCCAAAATCCTTCGTAAAATCCTCAATGCTCCTTACTTTGTCACGAATACACTAATCCATAAAGATCTTAATGTTCCGTATGTTGCTGATTTGGCCCGATCTAGATACCATTCCTTTCATGGCAAACTCCATTCCCACCCTAATCCTCTAGTTTCAAACCTTTCTTCCTCTTCGATTCCTGACAATCCTCCGAGGCGTCTGAAAAGGAGATGGCCCCGAGACCTTCTAGTTTAAATCATTTTTAGAGTGCTTCCATTGGGAAGCTTCTCTACATGTGTTTCATGCCTTTATATATTTCATCTAATTTACTAGTTGTATTCCTGTATACAGTTGTAAATTCCAATAAATAATAAAAAAAAATATAAAAAAAAAATACATCGATACAGGACTTTAATCAAGATCGTTTGAGCTGTTTTTAAGAAAACTATAATAAGGTCCAAAATGCAAGGTATAAAGTTGCTCTTCTAGTTTGCTGATTTTAATGAAACAGTTGCTGTAACATCGGGCCTATAGTTTTCTTAAATATGATATTTCATTGTCGTACAACTTTCCTTTTTGTGCTAGACATATCACACACACACCGACCTTTTTTTCGGGAGTTTCAGGTTATTTTTACTCAAGGGGCCCTAAAACTTGTATTTCCTGTGAAAACTCGAATTCGAAAATTTTCATGATCGCAATACTTTCCCTTAATATATATTTCATATATAGGTAAGTGAAAGTAAAAACAGATAAGTGCTTTTATGCATCAGTTTTAACCGAGATTCCTTAAATATAACTGTTATTTTTCTTGCTGGAAATTAAGGATTTTTTAATTTTTGAAAAAAAAAAAATCCACAGCATAAACGGTTAGCAAAATTTGTAGTGTGAATGGTGTTTGATGCCTTAGGATAAATAACCTTCAGAAAGTGGTTTGTTCAGTTCGGAACCGCAAATTTTGATTTGGAAGAGGCAAAGCGCTCGGGGATGACTAAAATGATTAAAAACGACACCAAGAAATGGACCGAAATGGGCTATATATAATCGATTAAGAATATTTATAAGAATCTGAAGTTTTTATTGAAATCAATAGTAAAAACGCTACAAAATTCTTTTACAACCCAATGTTATCTGAAATTTATTTATATTTTTGATATACCACTCAGACAAGTATCAAAACGAAAGAACAACTATGATTAAATAAATGCTCAAGCTCTCTAAGAAAGCACTATCGTTTTATTCGGTTCATCTATGGTGTAGTGGATAGAATAATGACCAGCGTTCGAACCCGACTGGCATCGCTATAATCTTGCAAAGGGAATTAATATTCCTAGCTCATATCGTTCTTCGGGAAAGACATTAACTGGTAACCCGAGCCTGTGCGATGTTATATACTCCTTAAATGTCTCTCTACTAATTAAATCGGGATAGGCAAAAAATAAAATTTAAACTTTCACTGTATTATTACTCGATTAGCCGCAATATTATAGTGTGACCTTAAATGCATAAACAGTCGACTATTTGGAACGTTATTCGGAGAACAACCAAATGTACTTTACAATGGAAATACTCATAAATAACAATGATCCACAAACACAGACATCCCACTATCATTTACTTCCGATCTGTTCTAAAATGATAAATAAACTACTCTACAAAAGACTTCTTGACAAACTTACTCTATACCCGTTCGTAAATTTGAATTATTAACACAACACTGAACCATTCAGCAACTACATAGAGTGACTGACTGCTTTACATTGGCACTGGAGTGATATTGCATGCGACAGAAATATGTATGTATGGATGTCTCTATAGTCTGGCATATATGCCTTCTCTAGATGAAGAAAAGCTTTTTTCTTTACTCTAAATGGGAATTTATGAATAGTTTTTGTGAGCAAAAAAAATTAACCTTTAAGTTTTAATAAACGATTTAAGAATTTTATGTTATGATCTATGTTATGTTATGATCTTAGAAACATTTTTTGTTTATCACTTCCAATAGTGAACCATTGCAATGGACCCAAAAAAAAGAAAAAAAAAAACCTTCAAAAATTAAGGCCTAACAGTTCAACATACGTAGAACACGGATGAGGAATAAAAAATAATCTTTTTACGCTAGACCGAAATTCGCCAAGAAAATATTAGGGTATCCCATAACGATCCTAATTCCTAGAGGTTGATATCAGCCGATTAGTTTTTAAATGTAGGCCGAGTAAAAATTATTTAATTCAATAACTCAGTTTTTTAGAAGATAAAGAAAAATATGTAGAGAGTTTTAGAATCATTAAATCCGAGTGATTTCTAGATAACTCCGGCGTTCTCCTCCTCTCTCTACAACACCCTACTTAAAAACTCTGGGACCTTTTACCAGCCAATAATAAAAGGATACTTTACAATTTCAGAGAGTTTCCAGTTTTTTTCCTTTATGCTTGATTTTTTTTCTTCTGTTTTTTAGCTAATTTTACTTTACTATGAATGCTATAAAACATGAAAGCTCTACGACACCGAGAAGAAAATCTTAATTATTTTATACCGAGTTTTAAATCATCCGGTTGCTTGGACTAACTCCTTCGCCCCCCTTGAAATTTTATATTTACGACTAGTATATGTGTTAGTAGTGTTACAGCATATTTTTTCCAAACTATGTAATAGAAATTTAAAGGATAGAATTTATGAAACAATTATTCTCCTGACGGTTCTTTATGGATGTGAAACCTGGCCGCTTTCGAAGGTTTTCAAAATAATGTACCGCGTAAAATATTTGGTCTTAAGAGAGAACGCAGAAGAAAACTTGTTGGGCTCAGTGAAGAACAAATTTAATGAATTTAATGGTAGGCTTCCGTTAAGGTAGGCCGAAGCGTCAATGGGAGGATTGTTTCGAATCTGATCTCGGGAGCTTGGGCTTAAATGGTAATCATTAGATGAATCTGTGTAGGCAGTATTTAGACTAACGTCTAAAATCTGAGAAAAATTGTCACTCACCTTTTGCTTGCTAACTCGAATTTTCTAAAGTTTGCACCAGCCGCGTAATATTAATTAGAAAACAGATTGAAATATTCTCTCCTGATGACTGGAAAAACCACCAAGTTCCCTTCATGGTAGAAAGGAGATATCGGATATAGGACGACTATAACTTATATGATGGTACATAAAGAAAGCCCTTCTGACCAATTTGATGTCCTTTGCCCCTTAGAATTGCCGACTCCTCACTCAATTTCTTCCCTTTGACCATCCTTCAGGATATTATGTGATAGTTATATTAAATAGTATTGGGTGTATCCATAAGTTCGTTTGATGTGTTTAGGGTTAAATAAACCAAGTTAATTTGTAAAAAGAATAAATTTTATTCAGTGATGTATTCGCAGTTTCACTTTTCCTTGCCCATATATACGAGTATTGTAAGAAAAAATATTGTAATCGCGAAATTTTTCGAATTCCAGTTTTCAACGGAAATACACGTTTTAGGCTCTCCTGAGTCCGAATAACCAAGTCCCGCAAACAGATCTGTGATTACTCGGTGAGTCCAGCGCGAAAGCGAAAAGGTGCACGAAACTGAAATCGTTTGCATGCATCTTAAAAGTTAGTGCTGTCACTGATGCAATCAGATATGTGAAAAAGATGAAATGGCAATGAGCTGGCCATCTAATGAGGAAAAACTATAAAAACTGGGCTAAAATACTGACTGAGTGGACCCCATTGGATATGAAAAGGAACCGAGAAAGGCAAAGAAGAAGTTGGGTCGATGAAATCAAAAAGGCAGAAGGAGTGCTATGGTCACGTAAAGCCAAGGACAGAGGAAATTGGAAGATGAAGATGAGCGAACACTTCAACTCAAGTACGCGTAGTTACCGTTAAAGATTTTAAACTCCCGAGGGAAGGTTTTTGTACATATATGTAAAAAAGTAAAGAAAAAAATGTTAATAAAATGTAGAAGTTTGTATGTATACAAAAAAACACTATTATTTGAATTACCTGAGAGTGTGTTACTCTAGCGCCCTCACAAAGTCTCCACTGGCTCATTATACCGGTGTCGCGACTGACTGAGAGGCGCTGGGATCTCCTGGCCTCGGGCCTCGACACCCACTGGTGGGAGTCGGGGTTTGATTCGGAGTTCCTAGGGGCAGTATGTAAATATTGTATATATGTATGAATGTGGTCAAGATTATTATTATTTATTTATTTTATTTTTCTCTTTATTTACGTTTAATTATTATTATTTGTAATTTTTCTTTATTTATTATTTTTATTTACTGTACATATGAAATAAATGGCTTCTAATACCCATTTTCCAAGATTATGGGAGATTGTATTATTTCTAAATGAAACAATTAAAAAAAATATTTGAATGAATGAAAAATTATTTTATTATGGCACACCCTTTAAGAATAATACAAAAATACAATTTTGATATTAATACAAAGTTTATGATATTATATACATCATTTACATACATGATAGATAGCAAATAGTGGTGAATTTATATATATGTACAAAGGTAATATTGCTACCTTTAAAAAATTAAATAACTAAAACATATACTTAAACAATAAAAAATTAAGAAAAAATACCTAGCTCATAAATTGAGACTCAACATAACAAAGGCACGGTAGATTGATATTCTAGGAGATAGATGAATAGTTGATGTTTGAAGGCAGTTAAGAATGGAGAGATAAGAATGGACTTTAGTAAGGAATTCCAGAATAAAGTAGTGCGAATAACGAAAGCTCTCTTAATGGAAGCAGTTCTGTAAGAGGGAATGAGCAGTTTCAGGGGCTAGGATCTTGTGTTGATAGGATGGAGTAGAGGAGAGTGAGGTGAGGCTGTTGCAGATATAGGGGGGTTTTTGGTTCTAAAGGATTGATAAAGGTTGGCTCCTAGGAAGTATTTCGGGAAGAGCTATTTCAACTCGATGTACGAGGTGAAGACTTGAGAGCGTCTGGAAATTCCAACGATGAATCTAATGAAACAGTTCATTAGTCTCTTCAGCCTCATTTTAAGCCTCCCTGGCAGCCCTCCACACCCTATTACTATTATCGTTAACATAAGTTGCTGTGAGAATTTCGACATTTTAAGTGTGTATATTATCTAAGGTAGTGGAACGAGAACTGCCCCTTGAAGTACTCCTGCAAAGGCTTGTCTGGTCCTAAACATTTCTATGCCATGACGGCCAGATAGAAATGTTTCGCGAAGAAAGAATTAAAGATTTTGATAGTAGGTAGGAGAGAATATATGTGGCGGTCGTGAATAAGTGGTTAAGTCAAAATCTTTTATTTTACAGGTGAGCGACTTCAACTTTACGTCATATCTAAAATAGAGTGATTAACATACAGCTTTC
Organism: Piezodorus guildinii; assembly: GCA_023052935.1. Lineage (NCBI taxonomy): Eukaryota > Metazoa > Arthropoda > Insecta > Hemiptera > Pentatomidae > Piezodorus > Piezodorus guildinii. The sequence continues at coordinate 103,130,039 of CM041298.1, read as the reverse complement.
TATCCACCTGAAAATTCTTCCATCAAGAAATTTCTTTGACGTGGGAGACGGTCTGAGCGAGCGATACGTGGAGTTAACTCATTTTTGATATAACTGGAGTCATCCAGTTTTTCACGACCGGCACAGATATAGTCTTTACTTCGAAGAGGAGCTCCTGATACCAGACTGGATCGAACGCTTGAGCGACATTCAGAAATACGATTAGATACAGTTTCTGCTCTAATGCCTATGCAATGTAGTCAATCACTCTATACTAGATTAATGTTCAGTGTTGTGTTCAATTTCCAAATTTACGAGCGGTAACACCACAGTAGAGTATAACCATCACTTTGATTTCCAAACGCATAAACTTAAACAATGATTTTCAGATAAACAATATATATTGTTATTTTATTAAATATGAAATAAGTTTTTTCATCAAAACTCGATGTAATTCTGTTTTATTTAGCTTTCACGTTTATTAAACTTTTAATATCGATCTCAAGGAGGGAAGTAAGTGGAAGATGGTAGTTTTCATTTTTAGGAAAATTTATTTAATATCTCATATTTAATAGTAAACTTCAATAAGAAATGTAATAATAAGAAAGACGATTATTCTTTGGCAGGTAATGTCAATGTCATTTGTTTCCGATGAGTAGAATAAAGTGAGCGAGAGACGTGCTAGATGCCAGGGAATAGCAAATAGGGACCAGAATGACATGCGACAGCAACGAATGGCTTCGGCCCTTCAAGATATTCATTAAGCAAATTGCAGGCTGTCCCGTGTGAAGGTCTTTTCTAATGGATTTCGTCTCGGCTAATGGGTTATTAGATGGAAGATAGAGTCGTCAACCTGGCTTTGTACTTCTATTTAATCATCTGTCTTTTTATGTACGAGTATATATAAAAAAAAAAAAAATAATTATCCAGCGGTAAAATGTAGTTTCACTATCACCCTATTTGCTTTTTTTACTTTCACTTACTATATATAGTAAGGGAAAGTATTGCGATCGTGAAAATTTTCGAACTCCAGTTTTCAACGGAAATACACATTTTAGGGTCCCCTGAGTCCAAATAACCAAGTCCCAAAAAAAGGTCTGTCTGTGTGTCCGTGTGTGGTATCACCCGGGCGGAAACGGTAAGTCCTATGAAACTGAAATTTCATATTTAGGACAAATATACACCCGAGACGTTACAAAACCTTTTTCATCAAAATGAGCTTACCAGAAGCGCCACTTTATACCATGCATTTGCACCTTTTTTCGATTTTCTCGAAAACGATGATGTTGATTAATCTTGCTACATCGATGTAAAATTTAATAGGCTTTAATAAAATTTAAGTTTCATTCGGATTAAAATAGTCTGACAGGGCTTAAATGCCGATATTTTAACTTTTCTTTCTCTAAAGAACCTTTAATTTTGTTGATTCTATAAAAAATAACTATATTATCTTGTTACCACTGATAAAAAACATGTCAATATATAAATTGAATGAATTCGATACGCAGCTAAAGGAGAAAACATAAAAAATATTTTTTTAATGCAATTTTTTGTTTTTGAACATAAGAGCAGTAATATATATACACGTATGATATATCGTTAGAAAGCTATAGATTTTAGAAAAAATATTATCTTATAGTTTCATAACATTTCTTTATATTATCTTATAAAAAATAGTTTTACGTATTTTTATCTATAACAGTATTTGAAAATTCTTTCATTGATTTTAAAAATGGAGGTAAGTGAAAGTCGTGTGTTGCCCGCACCAGATTTTTCATTTATTTATTTTTTCTGATGAAAACAAAAACTAACATTAACATCAATAACCAACGTTTCGGGGTCTTACACCCATCCACAAGATTCTGGTTTTTCAATACCTAATTATATCTGTTTGTCAAAAACTTTGTCACTTTTCATTTTTACAGGAGGAAAAAGTGTCAGCATGTTAAAACTATATCTAAGTAAGGCATTTCTTTAGTTCATTGTCCTTCAGTTATTGATATTGATAAACTGGAATGACTGGACGTTATTCACTGGAAGATCTGGGGCATTCCTTTACTTAAGTATAATTTTAAAATGCTGGCTTTTTTTTTCGTATAAAAATGAAACGTTTTTGACAAACTGATTATTATTATTTTTTTATTAAGGGCATTCCTGGAGAGGAAGAGATTAACTCCAACTACTTCAGGTGATTTTAGTCAAATGCTAGTAATATATATCTAAGAAACTCCTAATAATTCTAGCTGTGTTCAGCAGTACAGTTTTCTGGACTTCAATCCCGAAAAACAATAAGTACCCTCAAATATTTCCATCGCTCCCGCCATCTTCTTCCACTATCTATCCGTATCCTCCTTGTATCCGCTCTTATTTTCCTCACTTTGACTATTGCAGCTTAGTATATGGTTGCCTTCCGACGGTGCTTAAGGATAGGCTAAAACGAATCATGAACATATTTTTAAGATTTGTCCTCAGTACTCCAAAGAGGTCTCATGTGATCCATTTTTACGGCTAGTTAAAGTGGCTCCTTTCCTCAATTTGCACACAATATTTCCTAGACTAATACCTTTACCAAATCATTAGACCCCAACACCCTCTATACACTCACAGTATCCTACAATTGAAATATTTTGTCCACTCACTTCAAACAAGATCACGCCATTCCGACCTTTACTTTCCTACCCATAGAACATTTGATGAAAACATTTGATCGTTCCTTCGTTGTCCGCTCCTCTATTTTCTGGAATTCTCTACCTGCTCATATCCGCCATGCTGCTTCTCTCCCCTCATTCAAATCCCAACTTTTCCAATACCTTTTACTATCCCAAAAAGACGCTTTAAAAGCTGTGATATTTATATCCCAGACATCACACTTTGAAAGAAGATATTTGTTTATTGTCTATATTTAAACGCTGTTGTCTGTTAATTTATCTTTTCTAGGAGGCGGTGAGAAAAATAAGAATTGTGAGGCCCTGCCGCAGGAACAGCCAAACCTTCAACACCCCCAGCCCCAACCTCAATATTCTCTTCCTCTAACCCTACCCGAGCCTCAAAAATCCCATCAACATCAAATTCCACTTATTCCTCCTCCATCTAACGCAACAGATATCACCAGTCTCTTAACATCCTTTATCACTGAACTGAAATCAGTCGTGACTCCCCTACTATCTCTTCTAACTAACCTCGTATCCCACCTCATCACTTCTGCAAGAAATCCTTAAATGACCTCTTCCGAACCTATATCCATACTCCTTTGGAACGCGAATGGTATTCGAAATCACACCAACGAACTGACAGTCTTCTTACAAGAAAAACATATATACATAGCCTTGGTAACAGAAACTCGACTTACTAACTCACGGCTGTTTAACATCCCCAATTACAACATTTACCGAACGGACCACCCGGACGGAACCGCACATGCTGGCACTGCTGTCATCATCCATCACTCCCTCTCCCATCATTCACACCCCTTACCGGTCCATAATTACCTACAACCTACAGCTGTAACAGTCCGAACCAAGCTCTTTAACTTAACAATTGTTGCAGCATATCCCCCTCCAAAAATTCCATTTTCCGAATCCCAATTCAATTCATTCCTAAATTCCTTGGGACACCACTTTCTTGTAGGAGCAGATTTTAATGCAAAACACCAACAATGGGGAGCCAGAACCACAAACTCTCGCGGATGAATCCTGTTGTCTACACTTAATTCTACTCGCAGCAATATCCTTCCTCCGGATTCTCCTACCTACTGGCCAACAGATCCCAACCGCAATCCTGACCTTCTAGATTTTTTCATTCATAAAGGTCTAGGTTCACTAAATTATTCCATATCTCGCCTCGATGACCTATCTTCAGATCACAGTCCATTACTCCTTACCCTTTCATTATCGCCCATTCCTAAACCGACTCCACCCTCATTCATCAGAGGGCCAGTTCATTGGGACCTATTCCGTCAAATCTTAACCGACAATATTGATCTCAGAGTATCCCTCAAATCCCCTGAAGAACTGGATGAAGCTGTAAATACCTTTACTACCCTAATCCAACAAGCAGCCTGGACTTCATCTTCACCTCTCTCTTCCACCAAATCCCGATGTACAAATCCTTTACCTCAAGAACTCCTGGACCTTATCCAATTCAAGCGCCGTTCTAGAACTATCTGGCAGAGGACCAGGCACCCTGATGACAAGAAATCATACAATTATTATTGTAAATTAGTTAAAAATAGATTGACAACCTACAGATCCCAATCCTATAATTCCTACCTTTCCTCATTATCCACTTGTAACCATTCCCTCTGGAAAGCAACAAAAAAAATCCTTAAATACCATTATATATCTCATCCTCTCCAACGTCATGATGGTTCCTGGGCCTCGTCAGATGAGACTAGAGCAGAGGAATTTGCTAAACATCTTGCAAACACATTTACTCCTCATCCTGAACTTAATCCTACCCATACAGCTGCAGTTGAAGAATCCCTCTCCTCGCCGATTCCTCTCTCCTTACCTCCTAAAGCTGTCAACCCTTCTGAGGTCAAATTCCTAATCAATAAACTTAAACCTCGAAAATCTCCTGGATTTGATCTCCTCACTTCCCAAATCATTAAACAACTTCCCAAAAAGGCTATAATATTCCTGACCTACATATATAACTGCATCCTCCGAACAACCCATTTCCTCTGATGTGGAAACACTCAACCATTATACTTTTCCTTAAACCGGGCAAACCTGTTAATCATACATCATCCTATAGACCAATCAGCTTGCTCCCTATAATTTCCAAATTATTTGAGAAAATCCTTCTGAAACGCATCCTACCGTTAATCCAACTCCACAAAATCCCATCTCACCAGTTTGGTTTCCGCTCAGGTCACTCCACTGTTCACCAAGGTCTTCGAGTTGTTGACCACATATCCTATGCCCTTGAAAGCAAGCTATATTGCACAGGTGCCTTTCTGGACATAGCACAAGCATTCGACCGGGTGTGGCACGATGGCTTGCTTTTTAAACTAAAAACCCTATTACCCCAAGCCCTATATCTAATCCTTCGATCCTACCTCTCTAACCGCTCGTTCCGAGTCCGTTGTGGTTCTGAATTCTCAAGTTGTCATCCGATAGAAGCCGGTGTTCCACAAGGTAGTGTCCTAGGTCCTATACTCTACATCATATTCACCTCAGACATTCCCACCTTACCCGAAAACTTCCTGGCAACATTTGCCGATGATACAGCTATCCTCTCATCCCATCCAGATCCTGTTATGGCATCCTCAAACCTCCAATCACATCTCGATCTGATTGAACAGTGGTGCAATCATTGGCGCATCAAAGTCAATGAATCAAAAAGCAAGCAAGTCACCTTTACCCTTCGACGCAGATCCTGCCCTTTCGTCCATTTTAACTCTATTCCCCTTCCCTTTTCTGACACAGTCAAATACCTTGGTTTTCTCTTAGACAAAAGACTGACATGGAACCCCCATACTAGACTCAAACGACAAGAACTCAATCGACGATATGGCCAGCTATATAGACTTCTAAATAGGAAATCACACCTCTCAACGGACAACAAACTACTCATTTACAAGACTATTCTTAAACCCATTTGGACCTACGGACTTGAACTGTGGGGAACAGCAAAATTTTCGAATATCAAACGTATCCAATCCTTCCAGTCTAAAGTCCTTAGATCAATAGTCGATGCCCCATATTATGTCACCAACAAAACCTTACACCATGACCTGAATATCCCATTTGTCCTTGATATAATCCCATCCAAATTCTCAATCTTCCATCAGAAGCTTACTCACCTTCCTAATCCCTTGGCACACTCCCTGTCCAGTTCCAAACATCCCTATAATCCTCCTCGTAGGTTGAAGCGGCAAAGGCCCAGAGATCTCTTGTGAATATGTCATTGGAGTGCTGGCAATGGCTGGCTTCTCCACTCATGCCCTGAGTGTATGTGGCTCTAGCGCCCTCGCTCAGCCTCCACTGGCACTCAAGACCAGTGACGCAGCTGAATGAGAGGCGCTGGGATCTTCTGGCATTGTGCCTCGACATCCACTAGTGGATCTCGAGGTTTGATCCAGTGATCCCAGTGGCAGCTTGTAAATATTGTAAATAGGTATGAATGCGAACAAGATTGTTATTATTTTTTTATTTTTTTTTTATAGTATTTATTTAATTTTGTGTATATATATTTTTTTTCTTTTATTTGATTAGTCTTTATTAATTTTGTTTTTTCTTTAATTTTATTTACAATGTACATATGGTATGAATGATTTATTCTATCTCTAATACTCATTGCCCCAGAAGGTGGCAGATTGTATTATCTCTTAATAAAACAAATTAAAAAAAAAAAAAAAAAAAAAAAATTTATCTTAACTTTGTTCAACACAATATTGTTTAAGAATTGTTTTTATTTTACTATTGTATATATTTTTTGTATATATGTGTGTATATGCGTGTGTGATATGCACACATATATTAACCCATAATTGCAATTAGTTATTAATTATGTTCCTTCTGTCTGTTGGTCAGAAAAGTTGTATATTTTAACTGTTCAAACCTGTTATTCTTAGGGAACCCAGTCCCAGATTAAAAATTATTTTCTATTTCTATTTCTACGACAGCTGTAGATAGGACCAACGTGGCTTCCACAGTGGACTAAGGTATCAGACCATTACTGGATATCACAATATAGTTCTCACAATAACACTATCCAGCCTCTGCAGTCCCTTAAACTCAGCTGCTGGAGCTAGATGAGACATGCGATTTTTTTTCCGCACAGACTGAACTAGTGTTGCAATTATTCGGGAATTGATTATTATTATTATTAGTTGACATTATCATTAGGAATTTAAAAACCAGGAGCTTTATTTATTTGGCAATGCTGTCCGAATACATCGGGTTGCTTATATAACACAGCATACTTATCAATCACTTGGACATATTTTACATACATTTTCAATTTTTTTTCCCTATTCCTATACAAATTTATAATATTTACAATTGCCTTTTCTCTTTGAGCCATTTGCATTATTTTATTTTGTTTCTATCTACCACTATATTGTGAATTTAGACCTTTGGAGCGCACATTACATAATCACATTCACCATTTAATTGCCATACAGGTGATGGTGGATAATCCCCAGGGAGTCCAAAATCACGTTTTCTGTTAACACCGCTATATCTCCTATATCAACACCCAACTACTTCCAAAAATCTCCTCCCGCTTCCAGGGATCGCTCCGCGAGACCCAAATTATAGACCTCTAACGGAGAACTGTCTCTCGCCAAATATCTCGCGGAACTTTTCTTTTAGGAAAGGGATGCATTTCTCGTAGATGGCTCTCTAAAATATATAAAATAAAACATATAAAATAATAAAAAAGATTTTTTTAATACACCTCAAGGCTTGCTAGTATTTCATCTGATGAATATTTCCTTATTTTATCAGATAAACAAAGAATTTCAAATTCCTCAGTAATTTTACTTTAAATCAACTTAACAACTGATTAATAATTGGCTCTCAATACTTCCCAAAAAGTTTATTTTACACCAATTATTTGGAGCCTACGTTTTGGGAGTTTCCCCTTTCTTCAGGACTAACTGACAATGTATAAGTTATCTAGATATTCAAAGACACCCATTTGTATGAGACACCCAAGATGCAAGCATTGTAGGGAAACCTTGACCATAGCTCATATTTTTGAAGAATGTTCCTTCTACATCAGGCAGATGAACAAAAATAAAATACCAAGCAACGTCGCAGATGCTTTGGGAAACAATGGAAAAAGGATTGATGAATTAATGTGTCTCCTCTCTCAAATGGATTTTTACAAGCTTATTTGAACTACTCTTGTTTTCTTTGGACTTAAATTATTTTATATATATATATATATATATATATATATATATATATATATATATATATATATATTTTTTTTTTTTTTTTTATTTATTTTTTTTTTTTAAATTTTATTTATTCATTTTTTATTCTATTTTTTTTAATTTTATTTATTCTTTTTTATTTTTTTTTCTATTATATTTTATTTTACTTATTTTTGTAATTACTTTTCTAGTTATTATATTTATTACCTTATTTTTCAATTAAATATTAATGTATTACTATTACTTATTTATTTTTATTATTATCTATTTTATCTACTTGTTTTTTATCTTTATTTATTTATTTTTTTTATTATTTTTTTTTTTTTTATTTATTTATTTATTCTTATCTCTTGAATATTATCTAACATTCATTTATCTCAAGTAGAATTATACATATATTATAGTATCTTTTAATGAATATCTCTTTTTATATTTTGACTTATACTATTTGTCTTAACTTAATCTTCTATTAAATGAATATATCTGGCACTGATGACCGCGATGTTTTGTGCCATTAAAATTTTAAAAACCAACCAACCAACCCATTTGTATGAGACTATACCTCCACATTTTCAATTGTGATAATTCTTTTATTTTAAACAACCCATGTGTGGCTCATGCTGCCGATCTGGAAATTATGAATGAATGAATAACTTTATTTGCTATCGGGGTAATCCCCATACAAATAGAGCTGGCTACATAAGAAATATATTATACAAAATATACTTCAATAAAGAGTTAGCAAGATACTAATTCATTACATTATAAGCTCTAGGTACAATAAACAATGATAAATTACAATAAAACCCATAACAAAATAACTCAAAGACAATATATGAATGATATAACATTTTCCAATACAATAAATATATTATTTTACATAATACGGCGAGACACGATAAATAATCTAATAAAGTTAACAAATACGTTCATTAATTATAAATGATCTGATTTGGAAACATTGCCTGGCATAATAATAAATATTTATTAATTCATCAATATCATCGGTGGTAAATTAAGAAAAATTAAAAAAAAAAAAGAGAGAGATAATTGTATTGAAAGCAAAGAAAGGTCAAAAGGGATTTCACCACGCTGGACATCGGGTGGGAATCCAATGATTGCCACCGTATATACCTGAGCGAGGAAATGTCTCCAGGAAACAGACACCTTTACTGGCTCGCCCGACAGAAGAGATCGCCAGGAAAACTAAAATATGTTTGGTTTTCAGCCGGCCGAGTTCGCTGTCGTAAGGACGACGGACATCCGGTGGTCTTCATCGACCGAGCACAGGACCTAGAGGTCTTCGGCTGACGTCCTGACTATCGTCTACTCTCTGGCTACAAACGGATTTACACCATGGACTTTATTTGTAATTTACTGAGTTTAATGTTTAGTGTCACGGTATATTTTTATTTTTATACAATTTTTGATTTCTTCATTAGTCATTATTTATTTAATTTTTCAAGTATTCTTCACTCAACACTTTTGATTGTTCTATTTTGTATTTATTTTCTTTTAATCTTTAAATTTAACCAAAATTTAGCTACGTCATTTACCTACCATCAGTGTTTTTCCCCATCCCGTTCCTATGACTAGTATCCTAAATATTTGTCACGTCAACTCCCAATCCTTGCCCGCTCATTATGATGAATTCCTTCAATACTTTACCCAGAACTTTTACCATATAATTGCAGTATCAGAAACTTGGCTTAAACCCTACATTCCCTCCTCTTCTATTTCCTTACCCGACCACTCCTTCTTACGTCATGACCGATTAGGCCGCACTGGCGGAGGAGTCGGTCTCTATGTACATAATAGCCTAAAATCGCGTATCCTGGATGTCTCAACCCAATCCGATCATCCTCATATTGAATTTATCATCCTTGAAATTATTTGTAATAATCAGCCTCTCTTATTTGCAGTGGTGTATCGCCCTCCTTTAGTTCCGTTTGATGCTCCTTTTGAAACTACCCTCTACAGCTACGTTCCTCTCTATAACAATATTATAATATCCGGCGACTTCAACACCAATTTCCTTTCCAACTCCAATGACAAACTGTACCTCGAAAATCTCTTCTTTTCCCTTAATCTTTTTATTGTACCTTTTTCTTCCACCCATCATACTCATTGCTCAGATACCTGGCTCGACCTTCATGTAATTGATTCAGCACATAGCCTCCTCTCTTCATCTCAATTACCAGTCCCATTCTTATCCTGTCATGACCTAATACAAATTTCATACAATATCCAAACTCCAACAATCCTTCCTAAAACAACAACTTTCCGTAATATCAACTCCCTTACCCGTGAAATCATCCAATCCGATCTTGAAGTCCTAAAGTGGGACGATATATATTCTTGTACCTCTATAGATTCAATGGTCGATATCCTCACCTCTAACCTTATCAGTATCCTTGACAAACATGCTCCCCTCAAAACCTGTACCTTCCGCCACCGCCCTGCTCCTTGGATGAGTCCAGAAATAAAAGACTTACAAAAGAGGCGTGAGGCTGCCCGTAGACGCTTTAGACGTACTAGACTGACGGAAGACTATCAAGCATTCAGGGCACTCCGCAATCTGACTCAGGCAACAATTAGACAAGCAAAATCTAATTACTTTCACGAAACTCTCTCCTCCGCTCCCGATTCAAAGTCAAAATGGCAACTCCTTCGCCAACTGTCTCTTTGCAAATCCTCTTCCTCACCATCCTATCAAACCTCTCCAGATGAATTAAATGTATACTTTTCATCTTCCTCCTCTGATAATCATTCTCCACATTCTTCCGATTTTTCTTCAGTTACATCATTTAATCCAGATAATTTTTATTTTTCCGATATCACACCAACCGACCTTATCTCCTCTGTAATGAAATCCCATACCAACTCAATAGGATTTGACGGAATACCCGTCAAATTATTAAAATTATGCCTTCCCGAAATCCTACCAGTTCTTCTATTCATATATAATTTTTCCCTCCAAAATTCTATATTTCCATCTACTTGGAAAAAAGCAATAGTCCATCCTATCAATAAAACCTCTAATCCTACATCTCCTAAAGACTATCGCCCTATTTCCATTCTATCTAACCTTTCCAAGCCTTTAGAAAGAATAGTCCAATCTCAATTATCTAATTTCCTTGAAAAGTCTAAACTTCTTGATCCTCTCCAATCCGGTTTCCGACCTGGTTTTTCCACACAATCCGCTCTCCTCAAAATCACCAGCGACTTACATACTGCTATGGATGAAAAGAAACTGACCGTACTAATACTTCTAGACTTTTCAAAAGCTTTTGACTCCATGGACCACTCCATCCTTTTCTCCAAACTACAATCCCTATCCTTTTCTAACAGCACTATTCGTTGGTTTCACTCATTTCTCTCTGGTAGAACCCAAGCTGTCACCATTCCTAATCATCCTCTATCTTCCTTTCTTGCCCTTTCGGCAGGTGTGGTCCAGGGTTCAAGTATATCTCCTCTCCTTTTTAATTCCTACATCAATGACCTTCCCAAATCTATTCATCATTGCTCCCACCATTTGTACGCTGATGATTTCCAGATCTACCTATCCTTCTCCCCATCTGAGACATTACTAGCATTTTCCAAGATTCAGGAGGACCTGGATAGAATCAGCGCCTGGGGAATTCAGAATAAACTTAAGCTAAATGCCATGAAGACACAAGCAATAGTAATAGGTTCCAATTCCCTTCTCAAATCTAATTCCAATTTTCCAAATCTAATCCTTAATAATTACCCAATTACGTTCAGTTCCACTGTCAAAAACCTAGGTATCACCAGCGACCAATCCCTCTCCTGGAAACCCCATATTGCCCAAATCTCCCGAAAAACAATAAGTACTCTTAAATTTTTCCATCGCTCCCGTCATCTCCTTCCCCTATCCACTCGTAAGCTCCTCGTTTCTTCACTTATTTTCCCCCACTTTGACTATTGTTGTGCGGTGTATGACGGCCTCCCGGCTGTGCTTGAAGGCAGACTAAAGCGCATTATGAACATTTCCTTGAGATTTGTCTTCGGTACTTCAAGGAGGTCTCATGTTACCCACTTATACGGTGAATTAAAGTGGCTCCTCCCCTCAACCCGCAGACAATATTTCCTTGGATCATACCTCTACCAAACTATTAACTCCCAGCATCCTTCCTATATCCACAGTCTCCTTCAATTTAAATCCTCAGTCCACTCCCTTGAAACTAGATCGCGACAGTCTGACCTTTATCTTCCTACCCACAGAACCAAAACTTTTGATCGTTCCTTTATTGTTCGCTCTACCACACTCTGGAATTCTCTACCTATCCACATCCGCCATGCTGCCTCTTTATCCTCATTCAAATCCCAACTTTTCCTATACCTTCTGTCATCCCAAATAGACGATCAGCAAATGTGATATGATATATGATAGAAATCTACATTGAGTGAATGAAGATTACTGTTTACCGCCCAAACTTTAATTTGCTTTTGTTTGAATAAAATTTTAGTTTTTCAGAAGATAAAATTAGAAGATATATATTTTTCATTAATTTCTTTGTTATTTCTTATGTATGGTATCTTTCTCATTGTAAATAATTGTAATTTTTTGTAAATAATAATTAATCATGCTTCTTGTCTGTTGGCCAGACATATTACATATTTCTATTGTACATAACTGTTATTCTTAGGGGACCTAGTCCCAGAATAAAATTTTTTTTCTATTCTATTCTATTCTATTCTATATATTTTTTGTAATCACTAACACTTTGAGTTTTTTTTTTTTTTTTTTCTTTTTCTTCTTAGACTAGTGATAATTCTTATTTTCCTTGTTCATTTATATTATACTTAAGGGACGTTAAAGTAGTTTATTTTTTTTCATTCATCTTAAACGTAAGAGAATATAAGCATGTCCACAGGTGACCCCATAAATCATTGTTTAATTATCTGTAACGTTTTATTCTATGGTTTGCGAATTAAAGAATTGTCAGGTTTGTTAGTTTAGGAATGTATCTCTAAAAATATGTGACATCCACTTTTTTGCTGGTTTTTAAAAAGGAGGGTATATTTATCTGGGGCAGTGGACTGGGTTGAACAAACACACGTTATGGTTTGAGGGGAACTTCCTCTGTGTGTTTAAACAACCAATAATTTCTGGAAAGAAAAAAAAAAAATCATTGCTCTTTTTTTTTGTCGATGAAATGAATAAATGTACTATATATGGATATAACATATTTTTCATTATTTACATACACAGAATACAAAAAAAAATTAAAAACATTAAAAAATTCATTGCTGTATGCATAAGAATTTTATAAAACTCAAATCAAAATGTTTAATTCTAGAGATTTGTTGCTTGTTTATTCATTCGACGTCAATTTATGCTACTGTGCCTAATCGGACGATGTTACAGTGAGAGTCCTAAATTTTTGCGTATTCAGGTTTAATTGGGATAGAAATCTTTAACGAGGACTTCGCACAGAATCAGAACCCTTCTTTCCGTCCATTCCGATGAACGTTTCACAGTGAGGAAAATTACAATTTTTTTTTTAAATACTAATTCTTTATATATTCTAGGACGAGTCCCTTTAGAATAATACAGCAGGAAATACAAAGTGGTCTTAAGACTCTAGTGTTAGAATATAATGATTGAAAACAATAAAATTAAACTAACAACAAGTACAAATAACATAAACATAAAAGACAGATTCTAATAAAAATGCACTAACAAAAATATAAATGTATGATTACAAAAAAAAGATAGAATGAAAAAATATAATAAGATTTAAAAAGAGAGAAAAAAATATATATAAACAGTTTCAAAATAAATATAAAAGAAATTACAGTTCTTCAATGTATGTTAACATAAGAAAAAAAAATATATATATAATTTAAAAAATATAATAAGATTAAGAAGGAAAAAATAATATATGTGTGTATGTATATATATATATATATATATATATATATATATATATATATATATATATATATATATATAATAATAATAAATCTTTATTTATTCTGGGACAAGTCCCTTTAGAATAATATAACAAGAGAATTAAAATAAAAACTTTAAGGTCTTCGAGTATACAAAAACAATACAAAGATACAATAGAAATTACAAACAATGGATTAAAAAGCAGCCTCAAATAATAATATTGAAAACTAAACTAGATAATAAGAAATATCTACATATATACAACTTTCATTAAAAAATCATAACAGTGTTGTTGTTTTTTTTTAATGTTTTTTTTTTGTTTTTATAACAATATACTAATATTATAATAAGTGCAAAACACAAGATAACATAAAATATAATAGGTTTATTAATGTTTCTATCTGTTTTGTTATAAATTTCAATTGAAATTAGAAAACTAATTAGGATTCTTCGGAAATTGGAGAGACAGGAGATGGTTGAATGTCGGGAGAGTATTGGTATATATATATATATATATATAATATATATATATATATATATATATATATATATATATATATATATATACACACACACACATATATAAATATGCATATCTACACACGCACGCATATACACTTTTATATACATTTTAAAAATAAAATATAAAAAGAAAAGAAATTACGATTTTTCAAGTTTTAGTGGCCAAGATTCTATAACTCGGTCTAATTAAGATATATTTAAATTTCGTTTTCATTTATGAGTATAGGATTCATTCACTCTCATAATTAAGATTCGGAATTTAGAAAGCATAAAAATCATTATTGGAAACATTTGGTGTAGAGGGGTAATGGTATTAAACCAACATTACTAATGAATAGTGGTATTATACTGTTCATTCATCGGCCAAATGCGTTCGATTACTGTTTTATTTTATAATTAGCACAACTACACGAGATGTTACAAAAACTTTTTCATCAAAATTAGCTGGCCGAAAGTACGACTTTATATCATGCATTTTGCACTTTTTTATGATTTTCACAAAAATGGCTCCAACGATTTAGATTAAATGTAGATATCAATGTAAAATTTAATGGGCTTTAACATCATGTAGGTTTAATTTTGATTGAAATAATCTCTCAGGACTAAAATGATGATATTTTAAATGTTCTTATTCTAAAGTACATTTAATGTATATATTTCAAAAAGTTAGACACAGCAGCTTATTGGCATAGGTAAATAACAGCTGAATACAAATGTTGAGCGCATTTGATAAACAACCAAAGGAGAAAAGTGCAAACATATTTTTTTATGCAATTTTTGTGGTTTTGAACAGAATAGTAATATAGATGTATAATATACCGTTGGATAGCTAAAGAGTTTAGAAAAAATGTTATCTGATACACGGAATGGTAAAGGGTAATGGAGAGTGATGAAAAACCGATGAAACTGTTTCGGGATAGTTTTATCGGCCGAAAGGAGAATTTCATGTTGACCGTGCTGTCTCCTGGCGGCCTATCAAAGAAGCAGAGCGTCTCCAATGGCCGAAAATGAAACTGAGTAGTGGCAGGTCTTGGCTGGATTCAGGTTCGCTCTAGTTCACGTGTCATGTCCTTTTCAACAGCCATGGAGTAGAAGAATCAAGAAGACCCCTGACCAAAGGGGAGGAGGAGAAGAGGGGGGGAAGTGCAACACCACCACCATTTACAGATTTCTACAACTTAAGTCATTTTACTTAGTTATAAAATTGTCAATGGTTTCAACATTACTAACCTACTAATTTAATAGATTAACATCTCGCCACCAAGTTTAAATAAACCAAGTCATTTTTTTTTTTACCATTTAGTGTTTCGTTCGATCTAGCTCCAGCCTTCAATTACTTAAGTTTTTATGTTTTCATACAGTCCACTATTTTAAAAGGAGTGATCATCATGACATTGAGTTGGAGGTGATTACCCCAACACTAACTGATTGTTGTAGATAAAAATATAATAGATTAATTAATAAAACACATGTTTCCATTGAAATTCAATTTAATTAATTCTTTAACAATTTATTTTTTATCTATTTTAAAGTTTCAGAACAGCCACAGAATATTATAAAATATTTCATGACAGACTGACTTACAACATGAACCCATCGGCCCTAACACTTAAATCCTAGACGAACTCGTACAACCCACCCTGACGACTTTTGAGGCGGTGGCCTAGAGATGCCTTGCTTTAACCGATTTTCGGAAGTCATCATATTTGCTTATTGCAATTTTTTTTTCAGATAGCAAATAACATTAAAGCTCAAACAAAAACGATTGTAAATAAATAATTTTTTATCTATGGTAATATTATAAAGCTGAAGAGTTTGTTTGTTTGTTTGAAAACGCTAATCTCAGAAACTACTGGTTTAAATTGAAAAAATCTTTTTGAGTTAGATAGTCCATTTATCGAGGAAGGTTATAGGCTATATAACATCACGCTGCGACCAATAGGATCGAAGAATCAGTGGAAAATCTGAAAAAAACGGAGGAAATTTACCTTTAAATTTTACAATAATTCAATGTCCCGTTAAGTTAACTTTTGTCGTAACAATTAATAAATCACATGGGCAAACATTTAAACACGTATTAATAGATTTTAAGCATCCTCATGGAATCAACTACGTTTACATAGTGAATTCGTCTTTATTGAGGATCAGTATTCTAGTTTATTGTAAACCAACATGAGTGACGGTTCGGTTCATTTTCGGCATATTATGCAGTTCTTTTTTTAAAAAGCATCCCAAACTGCAAGAAATATTCGTGCCGTGTATGGTAGCGATTCAATTGCTGATTGCACGGTTGAAAAGTCGTTTTCGCGGTTTAGATGAGGAGATTTCAGTTTGGAAGACCAACTGGCTTGGCTGACTAGAGGTCAACTCTGGACATCGAGAATATTATGACGGACATCAAAAACAATCCACAAATTACTGTTCGTGAGAAGCTGCGGAGTTAAGATCCTGCAAATCGACCATTTTTGATCATCTTAAGAAGGCCGAGTACGTCTGTCCTTACGCCGTTCGGGTTCCCCATGAGCTCAGTGAAAGGAACCTTATTGAACGGATTTCATGTTGTGATTTGCTGCTTAAAAAAAATGTGGAGGATCCATTTTTGAAACGAGTTGTTACTGGTGACGAAAAATGGATTCTCTACATAAACACCAGCTGAATACAATCTTGGGGGTTGCCTGGAAAGGCGCCGCTTGCAACACCAAAGGCCGGCTTACACCCAAGAAAGGTGGTGCTCAGTATTTGGCGGGATTGGAAGGGATCCATACATTTTGAGCTCCTTCCACAAAACCAAACTATAAATACATTTCCATCTTCAGAAGATGCGGATTTGTTTTTATTGTTCTTCAGGAGTAAGGATAGTGATTTTTGAAAAAAAGGGATAATGGACCTTTCAAGCCGTTGGGAAAGGGTAATCGCTAATAGAGGTAACTATTTTGTAGATTAAATATATAAATTTTAAGCTGTTCTTCAATTTTAATTGTTGTCCAAATTTCTCTACGAACTTTTAGGACAACCCAATATATATATTTTTTTTAAACGTCTTAATAGCGATCATAATAACAGAAATTGACGCAGACGAAGTCGCGAGCAACAGCTAGTCTTTACATGTATTTAAAAAATTTTAAATTTATTTTAAGAACAAAGTAAGTGAAAGTGGTGTGTTGCGCGCACCAGATTTTATTTATTTTGTAGGGAAAGCAAAGAGTGTGTTTATGACTGTGAGTGCATCAACATTCGCGGTTCATATTGCTTGAATATAATACGGTGATAAATAATAGAGCCTGTTAATTATCCTTTCAACATTGATGACTAGTGCTAGGTTTTTTATCGCGGTAGTTTGTTATTTCCAGGAGATCATTCATTATTGCCTGAGTTTGTGAGGCTTGCTAATTACTGTTTGAAATACATTACTATTCCGGAAGGCAACAGTTCATTAGTTCCATGAAATGAAATGTCACTGGCAGTGAATTAGTAACGATGCGCAGAGGACGGGAAAAAAATAACGTAAAATAATAATAAGAGAACAAATTGAAAGAGACAAATACAATAAAAAAATAATTATTAAAATAATTTTGTTCGACCAGTTGGTAACATTTCTCTGTCAGAAAAAAATATGTAAAATAGATTACAAAATAAAAATACAGCATTTTTCAGTTTATTGTTTTCAATAATGAACCTTTGTTATTTTCCCTGTTACCTTTTTCGCCAAATTAATTTCTGAATATAGAGGCAAATCTTGAAAGCTTTGAAAAACGTGTATTTTCGTTTAATACTTGAATTCGAAAATTTTCACGATCGCAATACTTTTCTTTACTATACGTTTCATATATACGTAAGTAAAAACGCTGCTAATTATTATACAATGGTTTATTATTGATAAATAATTATATTAGGACATAACTGTTTATATTGATGTAAAAAGGTGTATATTAAAATGAAAAAAAAAAAAAAACTGTTTGTATTAATATGAAAAGCAATAAATAATTCAATGGAAAATGGTCAATATAATGTTTCTCCACAATTTCTAAACTGATTGTTCTAAACAAACAGCCCCGAAACGTCGACTAGTATGAAAAAATGATAAAAGACTTGTGAAATAAAGTGATTGGATGAGGAATGGAAGGCAGTGTGTGCTTTTTTAAATGTTCCTATTTTTATTTTATTTTTTTCTGTCGCAGTGTCCTGAACCTAAACCTCATTAATTTTTTTTAAATCATAAAAAATAACTGAGTGATAGGCAAATTGATGAATTAATATTTTTTTAAACTAAAAAAACAGGAATAATTTTTTTTCTCTATATTTAAAAAATAACTGAATTATTGAATTAAATTATAACTGCCATTGAGGATTTTTTGAAGTATTTCGGATTGCAAGGATTAAATACGGGAAGAATTTGATGGTTTAGTAGAGTCCCAGAGCTCAACTCTGTTAATGATACTTAAATGGACTTTTTTGTATCCGTGATACAAAAGTAAGAACTTAATCGTACTACGTGAAATCAAAATACTTTACGCAATACATTGTGTTTGTATTTCGTAAGAGCTTTTGTTTGTTTATTATTTTTAAGTCACTTTGCAAATGTGGTTAATCAGACGATCCTACAGGAGAAGTCCTTAATTTTGCCTATCTAGGTTTGATTAGGATAGGGGTTTAACGACTACATAACATTTCATTAGCTCGGGATCACTACTATAGAATAGAATATAAAACAATTTTATTCTGGGACTAGGTCTCCTAAAAATAACAGTTATGTACATTTGAAATATATAATATGTTTACGTCCCCTCTGAAGGACGCCATAACCAAGCATTCTTTACTCTAATTTAAAATTGTAGAGCCGGTCTTAAATTAAGGGATTCAACTATCTATCAAAATTTCACTTATGGTATTTATAAATTCGTACAGTAGATAGACAGGTTTTTAAATCTATATATTCAGGTTTTACGTATCTTAAAATATAGGACCTCATATTTTGAACGGAGTTATTTATTTTATTTTTTGGGTTCGATTAGAAAGGCTTATTATAAAAAAAAAATAAACCAAAAAAATTTTGTTTCTTTTTTTCGGAGGGGTAATGAGATTTTCTTATCTGTTTATTTCATACATCACGGTTTATCCCATAATGAACAAACCTATTTATAACCAGTCGACTACTGTAATATAAATTTAAGCCCGTCCTGGCTAAATGTAGTTTTTAAAGAGCGGGTGGAGTCAACTGTGGGAAAGTATTTAGCATAAAAGCCTTCTATGTGTCCCGGGTTCGAACCTGGTAGGTGAACCTAGGAGTTTTAATAAGATTAAAAAATCCTTGGTTGTGGTCCCGATTCTGTGCGATGCCAGGTTCTCGTTAAAGACCCCTATCCTAATTAAACCTTTATAAGAAAAATTTAGGACTCCCACTGTAGCATCGTACGATTAGCCATAGTAGCATAAAAGTAAAGTTAAATTTTTATTGATAACTTTGTTTATCGAGTGGTATTACAATATGTCTTTATTAAGACATATAGTGATCATTTACTACATTCATACAATATTTACAATAATAAATTTATACAATGTACGTACGATGAGGAATAAATAAAATATGTACAAAGTTTAGAAATCACTCACTCTATATGGATATAGGCTGTGCTAGAACTCGAATAACTTAACCTTCTAGGGGAATAGTAAGGAAGTGTAGAGCTGGATAGGGATCGAGCTAAAGGATTAGAGTATTGAATAAGGTTCTGATGGAATTTGGAGAATTTTGATGGAATATAGTCTTAGGAAGTTACAAGATACTGACACCAAACAGTTGTACACCGAACAGCTAGCAAAGAGTATCGGATCACAAGCTGTGCACATGGCTGATGTTGAATCTTTATGGTACAGTTGTGTGGCCGCAATGAGGGAAACAGCTGATATCGTGCTGGGGCCAAGAGAAAAGGAAGCGAGATCGACATGGTTCGATGAAGAATGTGAAATAGCCACCTACACGAAAAACATTGCTTACAAGAAAGTGTTGAGACAAAGGACCCGTACAGCTGTAGAGGAATATAAAATAAAGAGGAGAGAGGAAAAGAGACTCCATCAAAGTAAGAAAAGGCAAAGAGAGAGGGAAGAACTGGGGAAACTTGAAGAGCTCTGGAGGGAGAAAGAGTCAAGAGACTTCTTCAGAAGTATCAATAGAAGGAGACGTCCCCGCACAACGGTGCCAGAAATTTGTAAAGACAAGAATGGGAACATAGTTGCGTACAAGGATGGTGTCCTATCGCAATGAAAAAATTACTTTGAGGATCTTCTCAGTTCAGCACCCTTTGCACATCACACTGAGTTGCATTCAAGGGAAGAATTCAAGATGATGAATGAAGAATCCAACATTGAACCACCCAATGATGAGGAAATAATGGATGCTATAAATCGGCTAAAGAATAATAGGGCCCCTGGAGCTGATGACATGCTGATGAAACTGTACAAAGCCCTGGAAGGGTTCAGTATCCCGATAAATTGATACGGCTGATAAAGATGACCATGAGGGATGTGAATTGTACAGTGCAGGTAGGTGGGCATCGAACGGAAGAGTTTTCCTCAAGGAAAAAGCTCCGCCAAGGAGATGCGTTAGCATGCCTATTGTTCAACTTGGCACTTGAGAAAGCTGTGAGGGACGCTGGTATCCAAACAAACAGCACCGTTTACAATCATATGATCCAGCTATTAGCTTACGCGGATGACGTTGACATCATAGGACGGTCGTTGCAGTCTGTCAAAGAAGGATTTTTGGCCCTAATGGAGGCTGCCAGAATGCTTGGACTGGAGGTAAACGCGGGGAAAACAAAGTACATGGCAACAGGAGAAGAACCCCTACTCGGTGAGACCATCAATGTTGGCCCCTTTAACTTTGAAAAAGCGGCCCAGTTCACTTATCTGGGTTTTCTTGTAACGCAAGATAATGCACCAGAAGTGGAGGTGAAAAGAAGAATTTTGATGGCGAACAGGTGCTACTTTGGCCTCCGAAGAGAGTTCACCTCCCGGCTCCTAGACAGGCCGACTAAGCTCCATCTATATAAGACGTTGGTTCGCCCAGTCCTGTTGTATGGATCAGAAACATGGGCTATTACTAAAAGAACTGAACAAGACCTACAAGTCTTTGAGAGAAAAGTACTTCGACGAATTTTCGGAGGAGTTCATCTTAATGGACATTGGAGGAGGCGGTCCAATAATGAACTCTATAAAGGTTTTAAGGTCAATGATGTCGTTATGACCTTGAAGCTTGGCAGACTGCGGTGGGCTGGTCACGTGGCAAGAATTGAGGATGAGAAGATCCCTAAGGCCGTTCTGACTGAACCTCTACACGGCATCAGAAGAAGAGGAAGACCGAAACTTAGATGGACGGATGGTGTGACAGCAGATGCAAGAGATATTCTGGGAGTGAGGAACTGGATGACGGCTGCACAGGATATAAACAACTGGAGAGGGCTGGTGGAGGAGGCCAGGGCTCGTCACCGAGTTGTAGCGCCGGATTGATGATGATGATATAGTCTAAAATAAATGGAATGTTTAGGTCGTGGTGTAAAGTATGTTCTAGTAAGGAACATTACATATTGTCCGGACTTCGGATTGAAATGATTAGATTCGTTTGATGTTCATAATTTGTGGTCTCTCACAGTTTAAGTCTATAGGTCCAGATAGGTATCAATACTGTCTTGTAAATTAGCAATTTGTTTTTAATAGGAAGTTGTTCTTGTTGTAAGTTGTAGTTGTTACTTGATATCCTCACACAAGACTGAAACGACAAGAAACTGCCCGCAGATACCGCTTACATTTACTCCAAAAATACTCATTTGCCTCACGATTATCAGACCTATTTGGACCCAGGGCATTGAGCTATGGGGTTCCACTAAACTATCAAACCTCTCCTGCATCCAATCCTTGCAATCCAAAATTCTTCGTAAAACGCTCAATGCTCCTTACTTTGTAACTAATAAACTCATCTATAGAGACCTAAATATCCCAATGGTTGCAGACTTAGCCCTCGATAGATACACCTCCTTTAATTCCAAACTACCAGCCCACTCAAACCCGCTTGTCCGTAACCTCTCATCTACATCTATTCCTGGTAATCCTTCGAGGCGCCTGAACAGGCGCTGGCTTTGAGACCTGCTCCTAAAATAAACTTCGAAGTACTACCACTGATTAGATTTAAAGTATTAACACTGAAAAAAATTAGTAAGTTGAGAATTTCTGATTAATAGTTTGTATGATTGGCCAAATCTTCATTTAATTTCTTGCCGTTTAATTCTAGTATGCGGGTTCCATGCCAGTTTTTTGTCTAGGAGGAAGCCAAGATATCGTACTGCGACGTTAAATAGATAAACAAAACAAACAACAATAAAATAGCTGTCAATATGTATATTGTGTATTATTTTCAGATGAAAATAAAATAAGCTGCTCTATAGACTCCCCCATGGAAGCTGATACCCCATGATCCTCGGGCGGTGGCTGATCGATGTGGCTGATGTGATATTTATGAAGTATCTCTTGTTATTTAGATCCGATGCCATAAAGTACCAGCCGCCATCCCAAGTGGTTAGGAGCAGATTTAGTATATTGCCATTTGATAAATCGAGTTGAAAGCCTAAATATATTCAGTTGTTCAAAGAATAATGCAGAATAACAGTTTAAAATATATAGTATATATATATATATATATATATATATATATATATATATATATATATATATATATATATATATTATATATATTTATTGATATTTACAACTGAATGATAAAATTCGTTTAGGGATACTGACTGTTAGTAGCTCTCTAAAAACTAGAAGGTCTTGAGACCGTCTTTTTTTCAGATTCCTCGGAGGAGTATCAGGAATTGAAGTGGAAGAAGGATGGAAGCTAGAGGATTAGAGTGAGAATGGAGTTTGCCATAAAATGATAATATTTGGTCGGGCCAAATCAGCAACATATCGAACATTAAGGTCTTTATAGATCAGTTTATTAGTTACTAAGTAAGGAGCGTTAGTCAGGCCTATCTTGACTATATTTATTGATATTTACAAGTGTATGATAAAATATATTTAGGGATACTGCCCGTTAGTAGCTCCCCAAAAACTAGGTCTCGACACCGTCTTCTTTTCAGACGCCTCGGAGGATTTTAGGAATTGAAGTGGAAGAAATGATGAAAACAAGAGGATTAGAGTGAGAATGGAGTTTGCCATAAAATAATAATATTTATTTCGGGCTAAATAAGCAACATATCGAACAATAAGGTCTTTATAGATCAGTTTATTAGTTACTAAGTAATGAGCATAAGTCCAGATAGGCCTTATGATGGTCATGTTGGTAAGCCTTTTGAAGTAGTTAGGTGGAAGATTAAAACGTTTGTTTAGTAAGTGTTGGAGTAGCCGAAAACGTTAAAAAGTTTCTTGTCGTTTCAGTCTTGTTTGAGGTTTCCAAGTAAGGCCTTTCTCAAAGTGGAATCCTATATATCGGATCTGTTGTTTTAAAAACAAAATATATTTAAATTTGCTTTTATCATTTAAAATACTTTTGAACACGTAGAGAAATTCAAATATTTAGGTTCAATGATAACAAGAAAAAAGAAGAAATAAAGTCCCGGTTAAAGGTGGGAAATGCGTGTTATTATTCAGTTGCCAAGTTACTTAGCTCGCGGCTTCTATCTGAAAACTTAAAGGTTAGAATTCAAAAACTATTATTCTTCCAACGGTTCTTTACGGATGTGAAACGTGGCCGCTTACTTTGAAGGATGAACAACGGCTTGAGGTTTTCGAAAATAAGGTATTGCGTAAAATATTTGGTCCGAAGAGAGATGAGGCCACTGGGGAGTTTAGAAGTTTGCACAAACGCGGAATTGCGGAACTTGTATCCTGTTAATATAATTAAGTTGATAGCATCGCGGAGACTCAAATGGGCGACTAAAGCTGTTGGGCTCGGTGAGGAGCGGATTCCGAGAAAGTTGGTATTTGCTGATCCGACTGGTTGGCGTCCGCAAGGTAGGCCGAAGCGTCGATGGGAGGATTCCGTTAAGGCTGTTCTTGGGGTCTTTGGCTTGAACGGAGAACATTGGACGAGTCTGTGTAGACGGAATATGTGATCGGCATCGAACCTATTATTATTATTTATCATTTAAAATAGTCTCTATAGGATCACTTGTAGCTGGATGGTTAGCATAACAGCCTCCTATGCCAAAGGTCACGGGTTCAAACCCGCAGGTGGTCCTAGGATTTTTTAATAGGAGTAAAAAATCCTTAGTTATGCCGTCCTTCGGAGGGGATGTTAAAAGGTGGTCCCGAGCCTGTGCGATGTCAGGTAATCGTTAAAGATCCCTATCCTAATAAAACCTGGATAGGCAAAATTTAGGACTCCCACTGTAGCATCGTCCTATCAGCCATTGTAGCATAAAGTGACGTTAAATAAATAAACAAACAAACAAAATAGTCTCTATAACTTTCGATTTCATAAAGTCAACATGCTGACAGCTTTTCCATAACCTCTGAATTGAAATTTGAATACTAAAAATTTATAAATTGAGAAAGAATATTTTCTAAGGCTCTTTTGTTAATAAATTTTTATAAATAAAAAAGTTTTTAACAATGAACCTTTGTATTCGAAAAATACTGCCTTGAAATCTGCGGTCTTACGTTTCTAGATACGAAGCACCGGAATAACATTATAAAAAAAAAAAATAATAAATTACGAATAACAAACGTTTTCGATGTTACAAATTAAAAGAAAATGAAATTCCCAACTATGTAACATATAGTCTGTACGCCTCTAATACGGTTATCATCGAAGATAAAGAATAGTGTACAGTTCTTTTATCGGATAAAGAACCATCTATAATCATAAAGAAAAAAATCTGGCGCGGACAACACACGACTTTCACTTACCTTCGTTTTTAGAATCGATTAAAGTTAGTTTTATCCGTTTTTCATCACTCTCTATTAACTTTTAAAAAAAGCTTGTGTATATGATAATATTTTTTTTCTAAAATCTTTAGCTTTCCAACGGTATATTATACGTGTATATTACTGTTCTTAAGTTAAAATACAAAAAATTGCATTAAAAAAAATATTTTTTCAGTTTTTCCCTTAAATTGGGGATCGAATTCATTCAATTTATATATTTACCTGTTTTTCATCAGTAGTAACAAGATAATATAGTTATTTTTATAGAATCAACAAAATTAAAAGAAGAAAATTTTAAATATCGGCATTTAAGCCCTGTCAAACTATTCTAATCAGAATGGAACCTACATGACATTAAAGCATATTAAATTTTTCATCGATATAGCGAGTTTAAACAAAATCGTCGTAACGGTTTTTGAGAAAATCGTAAAAAGGTGCAAAATGCATGGTATAAAGTGGCACTTCTGGTAAGCTGATTTTGATGGAAAAGATTTCTTAACATTTCGAGCGTATATCTGTCTTAAATCTGAAATTTCACTTTAGTAGGACTTTTCGTTTCCGCCCAGGAGTTACCAAGCGCAGACCTTTTGGCGGGACTTGGTTATTTGGACTCAGGGGACCCTAAAACGTGTATTTCCGTTGAAAACTGGAATACGAAAATTTTCACGATCGCAATACTTTCACTTACTATATATAGTAAGTGAAAGTAAAATCATTGGTATATAATTTTTTTTTTAAAGTTCCCCTCTATAAGGAAAAAAAACGAAAAAATACCTTCTTGACATCTGTTGTTGACAATGAGAACAAAAAAACGTAGATCTCGTTTTCGACCCCTTTATTAACATTATTTTTGAGAAAACTCAGCAGGCAGCTCATTAGAGTATGGTCGAGGGATAATAACGGTCTCATGTTTCTTTCTGCTAAACAAAATATATATATTATAAATAAGGGATGCCTTTTAAGGCCATGTTTTTGAATTTTAGACTTAGATAATGAACCGCTTATATTTTTTCTCTTCTCGTGAGGTTCATTATTTAAAATACGTAGAATTCAAGAATATTCCTCTGAGTCTACTTGGTCGACTATCGTTTAATATATTTAATAATCAACATAAAAAAAAATTCTTTCTTCTCTTCAAAGTTTAAGATCATACGTTTCAAGATACATAGAATCTAAATAACCAATAAAAAATCTGGTGCTGGCAACACACGATTTTCAGTTACCTCCGTTTTAAAAATCGATTAAAGAATTTTCAAATACATTCATAGTTAAAAATTAGTGAAACTATTAGATAATTAATTAAATTGAATTTCTATATTGACGTGTGTATTATTAAAAAATCTATTATATTATTATCTAAAATCATGAGTTAGTTTTATCGGCTTTTGATCACTAATTGTTAACTTTTACAAGCTTGTGTATATGATAATATTTCTTTCTAAAATCTTTAGCTTTCCAACGGTATATTATACATCTATATTACTGTTCTTCGGTTCAAAAACAAAAAATTGCATTAAAAAAATATTTTTTCAGTTTTCTCCTCTCTTTGTATAACTAATCCGCTCAATTTGCATATTTAGCCGTTATGTATCAATTCTCATAAGATGATGTTCCTAATTTTTTGAAATCTACATAATAAAAATTACTTTAGAAGAAGAAATTTTTAAATATCGCCATTTAAGCCCTGTCGGACTATTTCAATCACATTGACGCCTACATGATATTAAAGCCTATTTAATTTTACATCGATATAGCGAATTTCATCAAAATTGTTGTAGCTGTTTTTGATAAAATCGTAAAAAGGTGCAAAATGCATGGTTTAAAGTAGATCTTTCAGTCAGCTGATTTTGATGAAAAAGTTTCTGTAACATCTCGGACGTATAGTTGTCTTGAATATGAAATTTCATTTTAATAGGACTTTTCGTTTTCGCCCAGGAGTTACCACACACACACAGACATTTTTGTGGGGTATTTGGACTCCGGGGACCCTAAAACGTGTATTTCTGTTGAAAACTGCAATTCGAAAATTTTCACGATCGCAATACTTTCCTGTACTATACATAGTACGCCTTTTCTCCAAAACCGCTTAATCGATCTCTTATTAAACTCGACACAAAAATACTAATACATCTAACGATATCCCTAACACCTAGAATATAGACGTATAATACACCGTTGGAAAGAGAAATAATATAGAAAAAATATCATCTTATACACAAAGTTGTAAAATCTAATTTAGAGTGACAAAAATGGTTAAAACTAGCTAATTTTTGCAGATAATAATATAATTGATTATTTAGTGAAACACGTGTTTCTATCGAAAATCGATGTAATTTATTCAAAAGTTCTTACTGATTTTAAAATCGGAGTCGGTAAAAGACGTGTCTTGTGCGCAACGGATTTTTACTTTCACTTACTATATATAGTAAGGAAAAGTATTGCGATCGTGAAAATTTTCAAATTCCAGTTTTCAACGGAAATACACCTTTTAGGATCCCCTGAGTCCAAATTACCAAGTCTCGAAAAAAGGTCTGTGTGTGTTTGTGTGTGGTAACTCCCAGGCGGGAACGGTAAGTCCTATGAAACTGAAATTTCGTATTTAAGACAAATATACGCCCTAGACGTCACTAAACCTTTTTCATCAAAATGAGTTTACTAGAAGTGCCACTTTATACCATGCATTTTGCACCTTTTTTCGATTTCTCGAAAACGATTCGGACGATTTTAAATGAACTCTTTACATCGATGTAAAATTTAATAGGCTTAAACCTCATGTAGGTTTCATTCTGATTAAAATGGTCTGACAGGGCTTAACTGCCGATATTTTTAATTTTCTTCCCCTAAAGTACCTTTTATTTTGTAGGTTCTATAAAAATAACCAAATTATCTTGATGGCATTGATAAATAACAGCTTAATATGTAAGTTGTGCGAATTTAAAAAACAACTAAAGGCGAAAACTGAAAAAATATTTTGTAATGCAATTTTTGTATTTTGAACATAGCAACAGTAATATACAATTGTAATATACCGAAAGCTAAAGATTTTAGAAAAAAAATATTATCTAATACACAAGAGCTTTTAAAAGTCAATAAAGAGTGATGAAAAGCAGATAGAACTAATTATTTTAGGTAATAATACGATAGATTGTTTAATAAAACACATGCTTCTATATAAATTCATTTTTATTAATTAATTAAATAGTTTCACGTGTTTTTATCTTTAAGTGTATTTGAAAATTCATTCATTGACTTTAAAAATGGAGGTAAGTGAAAGTCGTTTGCCCGCACTTGATTTTTTAGTTTAGTTTCGCTTTTATATCATTCAAAGAACAGACACAGTCGATTATCAAATTAAAACTCCTTCTGGTAGTGGTGGAACAATCGCACCGGATTTCTCTAAGGATGGTCGCATCCGATCATCAGCTGAAGAAATTCTTCTTCGCTTCTCCCCTTCTCACCACAGTTTTTGCGAAGACCACTCACTTGCACCACCATCCCCAAGCCTTGATTAATGGTTCTCCCAGCTCGGCGCCCGTTCCATCCGAGTTAGAATCCGTTGGAAGAAATCAAACGGGGATCTGGAACGTACTAGACAACGAACACCTTGCTATATATATATATATGTATTTTTTTTCACTTTCACTTATTTTCAAGTAATTATATAAATATAAACAATCATAAAAGTAAGATCAATAGCAGTTTAGGATATGGAGTTAATGTGCCCTCAACAGCTAAGGTAATTAGTGTCCTACTTTAAAACTGGATTTTGGTCAGAGTGGAGAGTATAGTATGTTTTTGATCTGGAGCCAGAATATTGTTTGCATGTTGTTACGTATGTTTTTTTTTTTGTTTTTTTTTTTTAGAAACAATTCTTTATTGAGCAATATTACAATCTGTCCAATTCAGGACATTTTTAATTTTTAATAGTATTAACCCACAACATTCATACTACATTCACACGATATATACAAAACTATAAATTTATAAATAATAATACAATATACAATATACAAAACAAAATCAATAAAAATATATACAAAAGTCACTCATACCTATATACAATTCACAAGCATACAGCACGTGAGTGGAGAATCTAGCCAATGCTAGAACTTCAATATACATGTTACAAGAGGTCTCGAGGCCACTGCCGTTTCAACCTTCTAGGAGGATCGTAAGGATGTGTGGAGCTGGATAAGGATTGAGCTAGGGGATTAGGGTGATGGATAAGGTTCTGATGGAATTTAGAGAATTTTAATGGTATAAGGTCTAAAATAAATGGAATATTTAGGTCGCGGTGTAAGGTATGGTTGGATACATAATAAGGGGCATTCAATTCTTCGGAGGACTTTAGATTGGAAGGATTGAATGCGTTTGATGTAAGAAAATTTGGCTGTTCCCCACAGTCAAGTCCGTAGTTCCAGATAGGTTTCAGTACTGTCTTGTATATTAACAGTTTGTTCTCGATAGATAGTTTTGAATTTCTGTTCAGTAGTCTGTATAATTGTCCAAATCGTCGATTAAGTTCTTGTCGTTTAAGTCTATTATGCGGGTTCCAAGTTAGTCTTTTGTCCAGAAGGAAGCCAAGAAAGGAAGCGGAACGGAGTTAAAGAGAACTGGAGAGCAGGGTTGTCTTCGAAGGGTAAAGGTGACATGTTTGCATTTGGATTGATTGACTTTGATTCTCCAGTTGTTACACCAGTCTTCAATTTGAGAAAGGTGCGTTTGGATTCCAATAGATGCAATTTCAGGATCTAAGTGAGAGGATAGGATAGCTGTGTCATTAGCGACGTTGCTTGGAAGGTATTAGGGCAAACAGGAATATCAGCCGTGTATATATTGTTGAGGATAGGACCAAGGACACTGCCCTGACAGAGGAAATATGGTCAACGACTACGATATGTATTAGTGTCAAAGATCTGTTACATGTTCCGCATGGGATCACCTGTAGCAGTGTGGCTAACATAGCAACCTTCTATGCCTATGGTCACGGGTTCAAACCCGGAAGAGGTCTTAGGAGTTTTTTTAATAGAATTAAAGTTATGCCGTCCTTCGGAGAGGACGTAAAAAGGTGGTTCTGGTCCAAATTCAACTATTCAATGAAAATACCCTTCTGCGTGTATCGTAAGTCTATCTCGAAAACGATAAGTTGTATGAAGTCCAAATTTCATATTTTCGAACCTATATGCTTGAGATGTTACAGTAACTTTTTCACCGAAATCGAGATAGTGATAAGATGAATGTCATCCGTATAGTGTCAAGCATAACAGTATTTAGACCCTAGGTCATGAATTCGATTAAAAAATCCAGGCATAGGGACTTTATTTTCAACTCTCGATTTGCCGGGAATTTCGTCGTAAAGAAGAGTACGTTCGTTAAAGTAGATTTCGTTGACAATGCATGTTTTGTTTTTTTTTATTATTATTTCTATTAATTGTAAAACATCATCACCCTGTAGAGATATATCATCTTGAAGTATGCCATCGTAATCTGAATGTGACTGTAGACTGTATGAGTTGGTGGTACACATAGCATTTTTTTTTATTGACCTGCCATTGTATGAAGGAAATCTAGACAATCAGGAATCAAATTTATAGTTGTTTCACAGAGGCAACCTCAGTTTCTCCCCTAAGTAAACAAGAAATATATGCTTTATTTATTAATGAAATATACATTGTGCTTAATTGAAATCCGTATTATTAAAATGAATTTAATTTTCTAATATTATATTTCTATGCTTATATGATCAAAATATTCTTTTTGATTTCGCTTTACTATTATTTAAATATTGGCAGTTACCAACAAACTCATCCATAGAGACCTGAATATCCCACTCGTTGCAGAAATTGCCCAAAAATGATACTCCTCCTTTCATTCCAAATTACCCCCCCCCCCCCATATAAACCCGCTTGTCTGTATACTCTCATCGGCATCTATTCCCGATAATCCTCCGAGGCGTCTGAAAAGACAATGGCCTCGAGACCTGCTTACCAAATAAACACTGAAGTGCTACCACTGGGTAGATTCTTCTCAAGACGTTTTCAAGCAAATGTTCTGTAAATAGCTCATTTACTTGTTGTACTGTGTACAGTTGTAAATATCAATAAAATAATTTTAAAAAATAAATAAATAAAAAGTAAATATTGGCAGTAAGATCATAATGATTTTGCTTCGTATGTTTAAATGTTCTCATGCAAAGTAATGTTTTGATAATATTTATAAATATCGATATTTTAGATTCAAGAGAATTAAGATATTCATGATATTAACTTTATATACAGCAAGAGGTAAGTTCTAAGACGTAGTTTATCTACCACGTCTTTACTCATTCATTTGCAACTGATTTCATTTCAATTAAATGCTGAAATAAACTATTATAAATATCGATATTTTTGTGTAGATATTACACCGGTATCGATAACGTTTACAGAAATTAATAGCGTTATCCTGTATCTAATGTACTCGTACAGGTATACACAGAGCGCATGCGTCAGTCTAGAGCATGTTGGTGACGTTACCATGGTTACGAAATCAAAGCTTCTACCCCTGCAAAGTATCGCATAACGCGCTTAAATAAGTTTTCACTTTAAAAATCCTTCAAGGAGAACGTTAAATGGCATTCTCAAGCCTATAAGATGTCAGGTAATCGTAAAAGATTCCTATAATAATTAAACCAGAACAGGGAAAATTTATGGCTCCCACTGTATCATCCTCCGATCGGACACAGTAGCATAAAAGTGACCTTAAATGGATTGAAAAAAAATTAAAACCCATCTTATATAATAACTAAGCCACGTGTATGTGGTTCAGCCGCTTCGTTGCCTGGGTTCGACATCTCTTCGATTAGAGTTTTTCTTTCATTTCTTCCGCTCTGTAGCAGACACTTTAATCCAGTCTTTAATGAGTTTGCTTCGGAAGTTTTGCAAGTTTTTATTTTCAACCAGAATTCAATTGTAAATTATTCTAATGATGGATGGAATGGTCCTGTTGGTAATTTATTGTAACTAAATTCATATAATTAATTAATACTTAAGTTTAATATAATATTGGGTTGTGTCACAAGAAATGTCCGTTTTCAAGGTAAAGGATTTTCATTAAAAATACGATATGAAAACAACAATTTTATTCGAAGTAATTACCTTATTTTTCTACACATTTTTCCCAACGTCGCTTTGAAGTGAAACAAAATCTAACTTTTTTTTTTTTTTTTTTATTGAGATATATTACAATTTGTTACAAAATGAACAATAATAATATTGATAAGAGACCTCATTCATACTATATATACAGAAAATAATAATAATGGTCAAATTTCAAAAAATATAACATAAATTCAAATATATACAATAAAATAATAATAAATAAAAAACAAAACAAATCGAAACATAAACCTATTATTGAGATAAACAAAAAGTTGGCAAATAAATAAACATCTTACACACAATCATAACTATATACAATATATACAATTGCTAAAGGGACCCCAGCAAGCGCTTTTTCCTCCACAAGTGGAGGAAAAAAGCGGAATCCAAGAGATCCCAGCACCTCTATCTCAGCCGCATCACTGGTCTGAGCCAGTGGAGGCTGAGTTAGGGCGCTGTAGCCACAAACATACCGTACATGAGTGGAGGATCTGACCATTGTCAGAACTCCAGTTTAAATGTTTACAATAGGTCTCGTGGCCACTGCCGTTTCAATCTTCAAGGAGGATTGTAGGGATGGGTGGTGCTGGATAGGGATTGTGCTAGAGGGTTAGGATGATGACTAAGGTTCTGATGAAATTTGGAAAATTTGGATGGTACCAGGTCTAAAACAAACGGAATATTAAGGTCATGGTGTAGGGTACAGTTGGTAACGTAATAAGGAGCATTAACTATTGTTCGGAGGACTTTGGATTGGAAGGATTGGATGCGTTTAATGTTAGAATGTTTAGCTGTCCCCCACAGTTCAAGTCCGTAGGTCCATATAGGTTTCAGTACTGTCTTGTATATTAGTAATTTGTTGTCAACTGTAAAATGAGATTTTCTGTTTAGTAGTCTGTATAACTGGCCGAATCTGCGGTTGAGTTCTTTTCTTTTTAGTCTTGTATGTGGGTTCCACGTCAGTCTTTTGTCTAGTAAAAAGCCGAGATACCGGACTGTGTCTGAGGAAGGAAGCGGTATGGAATTGAAATTAACCGTTGGACAGGATTTGCGTCGAAGGGTGAATGTGACGTGAGTGCATTTGCTTTCGTACACCTTAATGCGCCAAGCATTGCACCAGTCTTCGACAAGGGAAAGGTGCTTTTGGAGATTTAGCGATGCTGCTTCAGGATCGGAATCGGATGATAAAATGGCTGTGTCATCAGCAAATGTTGCCAGAAAGGTATTGGGGTCGGTAGGGATATCGGCGGTGAAGAGGATGTAGAGGACGGGTCCTAAGACGCTGCCTTGAGGAACACCGGCCTCAACAGTATATTGTTCGGAAAATTCGGAACCACAGCGAACTCGGAAGGAGCGGTTGGATAAATAGGATCGGAGGATTAGGTATAAGGATTGAGGTAAATGGGTTTTGAGCTTAAAGAGCAGTCCCGGGTGCCACACCCGGTCAAAAGCTTGAGCTATGTCCAGAAAGGCACCCGAACAATACTCCTTGCACTCAAGGGCGGAGGAAATGTGGTCTACAACTCGGAGTCCTTGCTGAACCGTGGAATGTTGAGGACGAAATCCGAACTGATGTGAAGGAAAATTTTGAAATTTGGCTAGGATTCGTTTTAGTAGGAGCTTTTCGAAAATTTTTGAGAGGATCGGAAGTAGGCTGATAGGTCTGTAAGATGACGTGTTGTTAGAAGGTTTGCCTGGTTTTAGGAAAAGGATCATAGTTGAATGTTTCCATAAGAGAGGAAAATAGGTAGTGCGTAGGATACAGTTATAGAGATATGTAAGGAATGTAATGGCTTTCTGCGGAAGTTGTCGGAGGATCTGGGGAGTAAGGAGATCGTGTCCAGGAGATTTACGGAGGGTAAGTTTTTGGAGAAGATATCTGACCTCAGAGGGATTAACTGCTTTAGGTGGTAAGGATAGTGGTATTGGTGACGTGAGGAACTCTTCAACTGCTGCAGTATGGGTTGGATTAAGCTCTGGATGAGGAGTTAAAACTTTGGAAAGGTGCTGTGCGAATTCCTCGGCCTTATGCTTGTCAGAAGCAGCCCAGGAACCATCACAGCGCCGGAGAGGATGGGAAATGGTGTGGGATTTTAGGATTCTCTTCGTGACATTCCACAGGGAATTGTCACGAGTCGAGAGAGAGGAGAGGTAGGTATTGTAGGATTGGGAACGGAAGATCGCCAACTCCCGCTTTAATTTTCTACAAAAAAAATTATAGGAGCGGCGATCTTCTGGGTGGCGGGTGCGTTGCCATAATGTTCTAGCTCGACGTTTGCTGTTGATGAGGTCTGTCAGGTGTTGTGGTAAATGGCTTTTGTAAGGAATTATTTGGGATTGTTTGGGAGAGGAGGCAGTCCAGGCGGCTTGTTGAATAGCGGTTGTAAAGGAATATACGGCGTCGTCAAGGTCATTTGGGGTTTTGAGGTCAATATCATTAGTGAGAATTTCGCGGAAGAGGTTCCAGTTGACAGGGCCCCTAATGAATGACGGTGGGATAGGTTTAGGAATAGGTGATATGGATACATTTAGAATCAATGGACTATGATCAGAGGATAGTTCATCAAGGCGAGCTAAGGAAAAATTCAGAGAGCCTAATCCGCTGTGGATGAAGAAGTCGAGGATGTCAGGATTACGGTTAGGATCTGTTGGCCAGTAGGTAGGAGAATCGGGAGGTAGGAGATGAAAGCGTCGGGAGTTGAGTGCAGACTGCAATGTCCGTCCACGAGAATTGGTGGTTCTAGAACCCCACTGTTGGTTCTTAGCGTTTAAGTCTGCACCCAAAATGAAGTGATTACCCAAGGAGTTGAGGAAGGATCCAAATTGGGCAGAGGAAATGGGATGTTTAGGAGGGCAGTATGCTGATGCGATGATAAGCGGAAAGGAAAAGGTTTTGATAACGATGGAAGTTGCTTGTAGGTAATCGTGGGCGGAAATTGGGTGTAAGTGATGGGTGAGGGATCGGCGGACTATGACTGAAACAAAATCTGAAAACGCACTTTTCACTTAATCATCATTTTCAAAAAGTTTTCTTTTGACGAAGTTGTCTAAATTCCTGAACAGGTGGTAATCTGTTGGAGACAAGTAGGGAGAATATGGTGGGTGCGGAAGAACTTCGTAGCACAGTTCTTTCAATTTTGCACGGTATGTTTTGAAACATGCCGCTCAGTGAGATCATGAGGTAACCATGTATCGAGCTTTTTTACTTTCCCCATACACTTTTAATGTCTGGAAACGGTAGATGCACTTGCATTTAGTTGTTTGACTGTTTTGTAGGGGTTTCCTTCTACAGTATGTTTGAGGATATCGTTGTCTATTACGGACGGAGGTCTTCCTCGGGGCATGTTTTCCATGTCGGTATCCCCAGCTGAAAACTTAGCAAACCAACGGCGAATGGTACGTTCATTAACACTCCCTTCCCCAAACGGCTTGCAAATATTTCTAGCGGCCTCAGCTGCTGAATGGCCGAGTTTAAACTCGTACAAAAACATTACTCGAAAATCGCGTGTTTCCATGTTCATATTTGGAGGTATACTAAAAAGTGGGAAATTGATTGGGAAGCTAATGTTTATAATACAAAGGTAGAGGATTAGTAACTGTTTACTTTAAATATGTGAACATTCGGAAGAAAACAACAGAGACCTGCAAAATCCGTTATGTATTTCAGAAACTATAAAAACGGACATTTCATGTGAAACAATCCAATAATAATAGACAGTAAACAAGAAGGTTCAATGCCGATGCCAATAAATACTGCTTACATAGATTCGTCCAATGATCGTCGTTCAAGCCCAAGTCCCTCTGAACAGACAACACAATCCTCCCACCGACGCACACAGGGCAAAATCACCAATTTAGGTGGACAAAAGTTTGGAGTTTTCCAATGCTTTATCTTTTTATTATTAGTTGGCATGACGCTTAATACTAACATTTCCCGCTAGACCGTGTTTACAACTAAATAGTAAAGGAGTGAATCATTTCTGTTCGCACAAGTGCCTAATAACCGGCAGTGGGATTATCTTTATTCGATGGTCATTTCTTGTGTTCAAGGTGTGTTTAGCTTAAAGTTGTTTTGCTTTTATTTAACAATGGACATTGTTGAGACGTGTAAGACAATATATTTCCAAACACGTTTTTGAATATACATTGCAATCTACCTCTACAGTTAATTTAGCAACCTGTAAAAGTATGCCCCTATTCGATAATTAAAAACTATATAACCCCAAGTTACCCCAAAGATTTGTTTGTAGGATTTCTTCTTTAAATATTACAAAGAATTTTTTCGTTTTGGGTGATATATAATTTCTTTTAGACACAACACTGAATCAAAAGTTTTACAATCTATAATTTAAAGAGTTTTCTAAATGATATTAATTAAATTATTAAATATATAATTTTAAACAATGAACCTTTGTAATCGACCAAAACGGAAATTACCCCCGCTCAAAATTTGAGAGCTTACGTTAAAATAAAAAAATCTGTTTCTCCTAATTAATAAATTATTGAATTATAATTAATCATAAATTGACGTAATTATTCCATGTACAATGATTCACCGCTTGAGCAGTGTCGTCAGTTTTCAACCATATATGGTTAATCGAACTATCGTATAATTAGGTACGATAGACACTCGAAAATGGCCCTAAAAACCGAAACGTTGCAAATAATGAAATTCATTTTCTTAGGGGATTTAAAGAAAAAAATTATCTTACAACTGTTATCTTAGTTAGTCTGTGTTCGGAAAGAATCATTATGTGCCTATAGAATTTAAGGCGTGATTTATTCATGTTTGTCTCTATATAATAATATTTGGTTTGTAATTCGTAAATTTGTTGTTGTAAACACTGTCTTTTCATAGGATATTTGTAATACGACTATCTCTGTTTTGTTATTTTTTATAATTCTTACTAGATGTAACCCGCGACTTTGCTCGCGAATATTTTATTTTATACTTATTCAAATTTGCATAAATGCGTTTATGAGTAGTAACTATAAAACGCATATGATGGAGCAGTTGTTTGGGGATCTGGTAACAAAGGAACTACCAATAAAACAAACTTATTTTATTATTTTCTTACTGGTATGTTTTCTTCGTGGCTTCACCCTCAACCAACTTTTTTACCATGTAGTCAAAACGGTCAACAACTACTCCATTATTATAACATGTATAAATTTTCAAGAAATATAAATATTATATTTTTAACAATCATATTTATCAAAATTGCTTTCAATTGAAAATACCCCCATTCGTTGGATCAATGTATATCGATCACATTTATGTTGCAAACGTGACTATATACCACGATTACATTACATCTAAAATATATCGAATAATTTTGGGTATACCTACTTCTACTGGATCGCTATTGTATATTTAGCAAAATAAAATAGCAACTTATTAGACTAAAGTTAGAATTACGGTTGATGAGGAAAGTCATTTCAAAACAACTTAAGCTATTACTATAATTAATCTAATATAACTATAAATATCTTGTTTCTAATATCGAGACACATTGAAAAAATAGAACAAAAACTACCCTTGTTTATCTTTGTATGCGGTTTGGTGAATTTCAATTTGATAACTACAAAAATTTAAACTACAAAAGATGCTGATAGTGACTATGTTGAATGAGGTTATATATAAGAAATACAGGTGAATAGCAATGTGCTACCCTGTTTATGATAAATAAAAGATTATTATTTCATGTCAGATATCAATTTTATTTACTTAATGTTACAATTACATGCCAGTACCAAGTAGCCACATCCAAATCATTCAATAACATCGTTTTATCTTTTAATCATAACCGTTGTATATCATTATAACTCTTTTGAAACTCATAACTCATTGCAAGTCATTCAAATGAGTACTTATAATTTTTCTCGAAACGTATAGTAATATGCATTTTATTATAACTGGAAACTATGGAGTTAATGTATATTTTATCGCATCCTCGTCGCCAACTAATATGTATTTTATTATAACTGGAAACTATAATATGAATGTATATTTTATAAATAAGAACGCACAAAAACAATCAACACACACTTTTAATAGTCACATATCTGAAGATTACTTGGGAACTAGTGTTGCCACAGTTAAACAAATTTTGTTTTACGTTTTAGAAAAATTTATTTTTCAACTATTAAGAATTGTAATAAAAACTATCCTATCATTTAAGTTGGATCAAATAACAGATACTTACGAAGTTAGATCAAAGTCGGTTCAGTAGTTTCAGAGTTTATCGCGAACAAACATTGTGACATTAGATTTTTATATACAAATACAGAGGCGGATTGATAAGAAACGGCTTTATTCAACATGGTGGAGAGACAGACTTGTCAAATGTCAAGGAAATGTCAGGGGGTTATGATAATGCTGGGACACTGGCTCCTATAAACCTGCCAACTAAATCTTGTCAAAGTTAATGTCAAACTTTGGTTTTATCTTACGTCTT
Organism: Piezodorus guildinii; assembly: GCA_023052935.1. NCBI lineage: Eukaryota > Metazoa > Arthropoda > Insecta > Hemiptera > Pentatomidae > Piezodorus > Piezodorus guildinii. The sequence continues at coordinate 103,091,213 of CM041298.1, read as the reverse complement.
TTGTCCCATCTTTATTGTGCCCGTGAAAATACTTAATAAGCAACGAGCTTCTAGGGAACTGAAAGTAATATTATTACTTGCAGATTATGTTTATGAATTTTATATTATTTATTGTTTATTATTTTTAATAATGAACCATTATAATCGACGAAAGGAAACAAAATCTCTCCGCTCCATAAAAATGTTAGGAGCTACGTTTCAAGATCCGTTTCAACGTATTGTATTTTATTGGGTTGTTTCACATGAAATGTCCGTTCTTATAGTTTCTGAAATACATGAAGGATTTTGCAGGTCTCTGTTGTTTTCTTCCGAATGTTTACATATTTAAAGTAAACAGTTACTAATCATCTACCTTTGAATTATAAACATTAGCTTCCCAATCAATTACCCACTTTTTAGTATACCTCCAAATATGAACATGGAAACACGCAATTTTGGTGTAATATTTTTGTACGGGTTTAAACTCGACCATTCAGCAGCTGAGCCCGCTAGAAATATTTGCAAGGTGTTTGAGGAAGGGAGTGTTAATCTTCTACTGTATGTTTGAGGACTACAACGATGTCCTCAAACATACAGTAGAAGGAAACCCCTACCAAACAGTAAAAGGACTCCCAGCACAACTAACTGCAAGTGCATCTACCGTTTCCAGACATTTAAAGTGTATTGGGAAAGTGAAAAAGCTCGATACATGGGTACCTCATGATCTCACTGAGCGGCAGCAAGACCCCATGTTTCAAAACATACCGTGCAAAAATTGAAAGAAGAGGGCTACGGAGTTCTTCCGCAACCACCATATTCTCCTGACTTGTCTCCAACAGATTACCACCTGTTCAGGAATTTAGACAACTTCGTCAAAGGAAAACTTTTGAAAATGATAATCAAGTGATAAGTGCGTTTTCAGATTTTGTTACACTTCAAAGCGCAGAGTTTTTCAGTTCAGGAATAAAAAAGTTGGTGTCACGTTGGGAAAAATGTATAGAAAAAGAAGGTAAATACTTTGAATAAAATTATCTTGTTTTCATATCGTATTTTTAATAAAAATCCTTTACCTTGAAAACGGAATTTCATGTGACACAATCCAATATTTTACGAATCCAATATTACATTATTTCTTTTTTAACCACTGAGAACACAACCACAGAACGCATTTTTCGACTATGAGCTAGCATTCTCTCCTCTGTCCATTTATTCTCTATGGTGAGGGACATTGGGAAAATTTCCTTTCTGAACTGTAGTCGATCTTAGGTTTTGTCCATTGGGACCTCTAATTTACTTACAATCATATTTATAAATCAATTCTTAGAGCACAGTCTATACAGCTGATATCCCAACCCATCTAACACATTCTATGCTGAAGACACTTGGTGCTGCCAGTCAATAACGATCCCATGTTGCCTCTCAAAACTCTCCAATCCCCATCAGAGACCTTGAGGTATGGTGTCAGATTAGAGAATTAAACTCAATTCCAACAAATCCCATCAAATTACTTTTACCCTTCGTCGCAAACTTATGACATCCTGCCCTACAGTGTCCTGTAATGATATTCCGCTTGACCTGGTTGAACAGATCCGATATTTAGGCCTGCTACTTGACAAAAGGCTTACATGGTATCCGTAACAAGACTGAAAAGGCAAAAAACTGCTCGCCGATTTCGGTTACTTCAACGCTTACTAACAGAGGCCCTAACCTTCACTTAACTACAAAAGACTCATCTACATGACCATCATAAGGCCTATCTGGACCTACGGAGTAGAGCTTTGGGGCTCTACTAAACTATCAAACTCTTCCCGTATCTAATCCTTACAATTAAAAATCTTTAGAAAAAGCTTTAGCGCTCCTTACTTTGTCACGAATAAAATCATTCACGAAGACCTTAATGTTTCATAGGCTGCCGAATTGGCCCAAACCAGGTATCAATCTTTCATGAAAAACTCCACTCTCACTCTAATCCACTTGTTTGAAACCTTGCTTCCTCTTCAATTTCTGACAATCCATTCAGTCTTCTGAAAAGAAGATGGCCTCGAGACATACTTGTTTAGATTCACTAAAAGAGTGCTGCCAATGGACAGTTTCTTTTCATGTATTTTGTCATTAAGCAGCATATTTACTTGTTGTATTATAGTATACAGTTGTAAATTTCAAAAAATGAAATCAAAAATTTTTGTTTGACTCATAGTAAGATATATCTTTAGGCAGTGTGGCTATAGTTTTTATTGGGTTCTTTTTCGTAACCTAGGAAAGAGAAAAAAAAAGGTGATTGTTTAGGAATCGATATAATGACCTATTTATGTTTTTATCATTTAGATTTATCTTAATATTAAGTTTTATTTTATTTTTAAGTCCTCCAAAGACGAGATTTAGAAGTACAGTTATTTTCTAAAGATACTAATTTCGTATTTAGTTTTATTCTAAATCATACTAAAACAATTCCATAACTCAATCGAGACGTTGATTTCCAAAATGTACTATTGGACATTTTTTAGAAATCGATATAATGACATATTTATATTCTCATAATTTAGTTTTAACTAAATCTTCAATTTGATTTTTATCTAATAAACTCTCCAGTCCTCTAAATATGCGATTTAGAAATGCGTGACTTTCTAAAGGTACTAATTACACTTTTCCCTTCAAATCACACTAAAGCATTTCATTCCATAACTTTAATATAGTGTTATAATATAGTAAAAAACCTATTATAATTTTAATACGAAAAGAATAAAATTAACCGATTTAATAATATTGTGATGAAGGGTTTCCGTGCTTCCTGTAAAATTTCCTGGAATGGATATAGGTTTTTGGAAACTCAACGTCTCAAATGTAAGCTGTATAGAAGAGAGGAATGAATATTTAAAATAAATTTTTAAAAAGATGTATAGGGCACATTATTCTAGACTAATGCCTGATTTATTTATTATTATTATTTTTTTTTTTGGACTATGATTTACCACACCTTAAGAAAATAATTCGATTGAATCGCGTAAAAAAAAACTAACAATCGAAGATTAAAAAACAAAAGTTGCAATGAATAGATTCCGCCTCATTTGTGGAAGAGACAAAAGGATATTTACAATGACCGAAAGCCGATGAAAAAAAACCTGTCTTTGGAAAACGGCCAGTGGCTATTCTACGGTCCCTCGTCCGCTTTTTTTCAGCGGTTAGTCAACTCTCAGTATTTCTCAATCATTTGTCGAGTGGAGTTACTCCATTGTTTTCAGATTATTAAAGTATTTTGGCCTGTTTCCATTATACTTGACGATTTAATATGTAATTATAAATCTTGTGTGTTATTAAATCACAATATATTTCCTAGGAGTATTCCTATTCTGCACTTTCAGTACCAAAAATCCATCCTATATCCTTGACCTACTTCATCCCTTGTTCATCGATGAATTCCTTTAACACAAGATCCCAGCCCACTAACCTCTATTTTCCTTTTTATCGGACATCTCCTTTAAAAAATCCTTTAGTTTGCGTGCCAACTCACATTAAAATTCCATACTTACCTCTATACGCAAAGCATCTTCTTTAACCTAATTTAAAAACAAATTATCCCATTATCTCCTCAGTAATAAATCTTCCGAATAGTTATATACAAAATTAAGAATAATAGTCATATTTCACTCTAAAATCAGGAACGTAATGATGGAGTTTTGTTGACCGTAGAGAAATTAGTTAGTACTTAAATTAGATTAGTAAATTTAAATTAATTTAAATTAATAGTAAATTAGTAAATTAAATTAGATTAAATTAAATTAGTTAGTACCTTATCATCATTCATCATTTATCATCGTCATCCGTCATTACTTAAAATCTTTTAATCTTTACCTCGTCACTATTTCTTACAATTTTATCAAATACTCATAAGTAATAACTCTAGTACTCTCAAGTAATAACTTTTGGCTATTTTTTAACAATCGAATCAGTAAACATAACTTAGCTTCTTGGAATTTTCCTAACGGACATTTTAGTTCTCATATTTTCCGTTCCACGCAATGAGCGTTTTTTAAACTGAGAAACATCACTTCTGTAGGCAAAGCTTTCACGTTGTCACGTAAGTGTTTCTTTCTTATTGATAAGGGTCTTTTTTCATCGCCCATTTCTTTCTCCCCCTTTCCATACCCATATCTTTCTCCGTTGCATATCCTGACATATAATTATTAGTTTAATATTACATTATTTTAAATATTTAATATTACATTATTTTAAAATTTAAATTATTTTTTATTCATACTGTTTCTCTTTTGTAATGACTAAATTTTTATATATTACCTATACTCTTAACTATGTTTTTAATATATTACCGTCATATATCAACTCAAAATTGTTAATATTTAAAATTTTAATTGTTCACATATTTTTCCTTTATCATTTTTTTCATTTACTTAGTCTCTATTTATATATTCTCATTACAATATTATCATCTCAATTATGTTTACTTCCATACTTTATAACTATCATCTTAATTTTGTTTATTTCCATACTTTATAACTGTCACCTTATTTCCATACTTTATAATTGTCATCTTATTATCATTTCACATTTAATATTATTTATGTTCCCATAATTTATTACTGTCATATTATTATTATATACCTAACGCATTATTAAGTCTATAATTACATTGGTTGTTATCTTGTTTCTTTTAGCCCTGATGAAGGCCCACATTGTAGGCCGAAACGTCGGCACATAATTAAAATAACGCTTATTTTTAATTGTGTGTTTTTAATTCATGACCGCACCCCCAACCATCTTCCTCATCTAAAATCAGGAACTATTAATACTCTAAAATAGATATAAGAGAAGAACCAGATTTACAGTAAGTATAATAAAAAATACACTAAAGAATATTAGGTAATTTATGTGTTTCTTAAATATCATACATTTTAGGTCATGTTTAATTAGCCGAGGAGATATATGATATAAAATATGTTATAATGAAATAAATAATAAGTCAACATACTTATAAATACTTATTACTGGAGTGTAGTTGACCGTCCTAAATCCTTAACCATACAGTACTATTATGTACTCGTGTGATGTAGAACTTGGGTGGAGGTGTGATTATCAAGAAATAACTCTGTGATAAGGAAAACTTATCATAGGTGTATGCCGATTATATTATATATATTATAAAATATATTAAATTTTTTTTTTCACTCAAATTTTATTCACACCTTAAAAAAATACAATAAGCAAATGTGCTAAAATAAAAACATGGCGTGGGCAGGCTATGAGGGAGACAGCACCCAATGGTGCATCCTCCGGGCATTAAGTAAAACTATATTTTCAGATCAGGAGGTCCCTCATCCAACTCCTTTTCAGCCTACGACGATTCTGTCTGGTACGTCAGTTGTAGCCATGCTTTGTACAAGTTGGTTACTTGGTACTGGTATGTAATTGTAACATTAAGTAAATAAAATTGATATCTGACATGAAATAATAATCTTTTATATATCATAAACAGAGTAGTTCATTGCTATTCACCTGTATTTCTTTCAATAACCTCATTAACATAGACACTATCAACATCTTTCGTAATTTGTAGCAATTTTAATTTAAATTATTTTATTTATCAAATTTAATTCACCAAACCGCAAACAAAGATAAAAAAGTGTAGTTTTTTTTTTTTTTTCAATGTGTCTCGATATTAGAACAAGATATTTATATTATATTAGATTGATTATAGTAATAAGATAATTTGTTTTTAAATATCTTTCCTCATCAACCATAATATTTTAATCTTTAGTCTAATAAGTTGCCATTTTAATTCTGTTAAATATACAATAGCGATCCAGTAGAAGTAGGCATACCCAAAATTACTCAATATATTTTAGCTGTAACGTAATCGCGGTATATAGTCACGTTTGCAACATAAATGTGATTGATATACATTGATCCAACGAGTGGGGTATTTACAATTGAAAACAACTTTGATAAATGTAATTGTTAAAAATATAATATTTATATTTCTTGAAAATGTATACGTCTTATAATAATGGAATAGTTGTTGACCGTTTTAACTATATGGTAAAGAAGTTGGTTGAGGGTGAAGCCATAAAGAAAACACACCAGTAAGAAAATAATAAAATAAGTGTGTTTTATTGGTAGTCTCTTTGTGAACACATCCCCAAATACCTGCTTCTCATATTTGTTTTGTAGTTACGACTCATAAACGCATTTATGCAAATTTAAATAATGACAAAATAAAATATTCGCAAGCAAAGCCGCGGGTTACAGCAGGGGTTTATACGTTATATATATAATAAGGTATTGAAATAACCCTACCTAGTAGCTCTTTAGATGCTATCTCGTTTCAAATGAGTTCCACGGGTACAGCAATCGACTGACACTCAGGTACACAGATAGCGATCCGGTAATATATCCAAGTGGGAGCTCTCCCCGATCAAGAAGATGACTTTGGAAGTGGAGGCAATATTGGGTTAGTCGTTTTCGAGGGGTTGGGAATCAGGTCATTCCAAGGCGGAGCTTTGCTCTCTATTTATTTATGAAGGTATATTTTGTCCTCATTTTAGGATATTTTGAATGCCTGCGTAGTGGAGCGACATCTAGAGGGAAAAGCAAACAGGTGTATAGTGGGATTTTTCGTTTCGATTATTTTGGTGAAAATATTGAAAAGGCATACAGATGTCCTATATATGGAATGCCGTTTCCAAACGTATTGTAACACATACAATTTCGAAAGTGCATATTTATATTTGTATGTATATATGTGTGTGTATGTACTAAGTATGTAAATAAGAAGTACAGTACATTGATTTTTTTTTCATAATCAAAAAACCGAATGGACTTATTTGCCAACCCAATATAAGTCCTTTAAAATTTTTTTTTTTTTCTTAGCCCCTTATTTTCTCTTCTAAGCTCATTGCAATGCTGCTAAGGTCTCCTTTTTCTGCAATCGTAAATGTTAAGGAGTTGCAACTCTTTAACGTAACTTCTGAAGAGTAATAACATTATGAATAATAATTCAGGTTATGGGGCTCACCTTTTAGTTTGTTTCGGCCTTACAACTAAAACTTAAACTAATTTATTTATTTGTTGAGTTTCTGCCATCGCTGAGGTATTCCTGGGGGTTTCAGTTGATTAAATATAGGGTTATTTACAAATTTCGTTGATTCGAAAAACTTTAAATTCCTCTCACTCATAAATTTTTTGATTGTTGGTATTTTCATCTCTTCATGTAATTTCTTTGTTTTTACTCTTTGGAATATCGTCCCTTTTGTCTTAGAATGCCGTTTTGAAATGCCTCGACATTCTTTTCCGTTGATTTCGCCACGTGTGGAAAAAGTTGTGAGCCATACAACAGTGACGGACGAAGAATTGTTTTGTATATCATCGCTTTAGTCGGAGAGATATACTTGGAGATGAAATAAAATGGTTAAGCCTAAACATTTTTCTCCTTACAAATTTAATTTTTTTAGAAAAGTGGACTGAAAATTTTAAGTGTCTGTCGAACGTGATCCCAAGATATACAATATTTTTAGACAGTTTAATTTGGCAATTATTGAGATTAAATCCTGAAGGAAGTTTTTTCTTTCTTTCTGGAACGAATAAACAATAGCCTTTGTTTTTTCAGGATTAATTTCTATGTTTAGCCGCTTTAGCTCCGAAGCTATTTTTTGACAGGCATTTTGGGACTGTTTGAGAGCCCTACTGGCATTGGAGCTGCTGCTCGTGACTGCAATATCGTCGGTAAAAGCTGATACAGTGGCTTTCTCGTACTTCCTTCCGACGATGTTAGAAGTGTAAATGGAGAACAATATAGGAGACAGCACTGCTCCTTGTGGTACACCACATAATATCTTTCTTTAAAGAAAGAAATTATTAATATTTAAATTTAAAACCTATCATAACATTTTAATGAGAATAAGACTTAACATGTATTAATGACTAAGGGTCAATCTATTTGATATCGTCTAGACATTGCCGCTCGACCTTTTTTGATTTCCGAGATTTTTTGACCAGTTATTCTCCATACTTTCATGAATATGAAACCTTAAATAAATTTTTTTTTCTAGCCAATACTTTTAGCATTGCAGCCGTTTTAAGTCAGCTTTACTGGCAAAAACATGTGATGGAATAATCATTCTAATTCCTGTAATTTTTCAGATATCAAATCGAAACAAAAATTGTTATTAGAAACAATTCTTTATTGAACAATATTACAATCTGTCCAATTTAGGACATTTTTAATAGGGATAAAGTACAACATTCATACTGCATTCACACGATATATACAAAACAATAAATTTATATAATAATAATACAATATAAATAAATACAAAACAAAATCAATAAAAATATATACAAAAGTCACTCATACTATATACAATTCACAAGCATACAGCACGTGAGTGGAGAATCTAGCCAATGCTAGAACTCCAATATACATTTTACAAGAGGTCTCGAGGCCACTGCCGTTTCAACCTTCTAGGAGGATGGTAAGGATGTGTGGAGCTGGATAAGGATTGAGCTAGGGGATTAGGGTGATGGATAAGGTTCTGATGGAATTTAGAGAATTTTAATGGTATAAGGTCTAAAATAAATGGAATATTTAGGTCGCGGTGTAAGGTATGGTTGGATACATAATAAGGAGCATTAACTATTGTTCGGAGGACTTTTGATTGGAAGGATTGAATGCGTTTGATGTTAGAAAATTTGGCTGTCCCCCACAGTTCAAGTCCGTAGGTCCAGATAGGTTTCAGTACTGTCTTGTATATTAGCAGTTTGTTCTCGATAGATAATTTAGAATTTCTGTTCAGTAGTCTGTATAATTGTCCAAATCGTCGATTAAGTTCTTGTCGTTTAAGTCTAGTATGTGGGCTCCAAGTTAGTCTTTTGTCCAGAAGGAAGCCAAGATACCGGACTGTGTCGGAGAAAGGAAGCGGAACGGAGTTAAAGAGAACTGGAGGGCAGGATTGTCTTCGAAGGGTAAAGGTGACATGTCTGCATTTGGATTGATTGACTTTGGTTCTCCAGTTGTTACACCAGTCTTCAATTTGAGAAAGGTGTGTTTGGAGGCCTGTAGATGCAATTTCGGGATCTAAGTGAGAGGTATAGGATAGCTGTGTCATCAGCGTACGTTGCTAGGAAGATATCAGGGCAAAGAGGAATATCAGCCGTGTATATATTGTAGAGGATAGGACCAAGGACACTGCCCTGAGGAACACCGGATTCGACTGGATAATAATTGGAATATTCTGCACCACAACGAACTCGGAAGGAGCGGTTTGATAGATAGGATCGGAGGACTAGGTATAAGGATAGGGGTAAATGGTTTTTGAGCTTAAAGAGCAATCCCGGGTGCCACACCCGGTCAAATGCTAGCGTTAAGTCCAGAAATGCACCCGAGCAGTACTCCTTGTTCTCAAGGGCAGAGGATATATGGTCAACGACTCGGAGCCCTTGCTGAACGGTTGAATGTTGGGAACGGAATCCAAACTGATGGGAAGGAATAGTGTGGGGTTCTAATAACTGTAATATTCGTTTGAGGGGGATTTTTTCAAAGATTTTTGAAAGGATTGGGAGTAGGCTGATAGGTCTATATGATGTCGTAGTGTTAGGAGGTTTACCTGGTTTTAGGAAGAGAATTATTGTGGAATGTTTCCATAAGAGAGGAAAATGAGTAGTGCGTAGAATGGAGTTTAAATATATGTAAGAAATATAACGGCTTTAGATGGAAGCTGTCTGAGAATCTGAGGAGTGAGGAGATCGTATCCAGGAGATTTACGGAGTGCAAGTTTTCGGAGAAGATATTTGACCTCAGAGGGATTAACTGCTTTAGGAGGTAATGAAAGCGGGATTGGAGACTGAAGGAACTGTTCCACTACTGCAGTGTGGTTTGGATTGGATTCTGGATGAGGTGTGAAGAACTTGGGAAACGTATTTGGCAAGTTCCTCGGCTTTGTCTTCATCAGACGCAGCCCAGGAACCATTACTACGACGGAGGGGATGGGAAATATGGTGGGAGTTTAGAATATTCTTGGTGACATTCCACAGGGAATTGTCACAAGCCGAAAGAGAAGAAAGGAAGGAACTAAAGGATTGGGAACGGAAGGTCGCCAGCTCCCTCTTTAATTGTCTACAATAAAAGTTATAGCAGCGGCGATCTGTTGGGTGACGGGTGCGTTGCCATAAGGACCTGGATCGGCGTTTGGTGCGGATGAGGTCTATGAGGTGTTGTGGCAAATGATTTTGGTTATGACTTATCTGGGAATGCTTGGGAGAGGAGGCAGTCCAAACAGCTTGTTGAATAGCGATGGTGAAGGAGTTTACGGCATCGTCAAGGTCATCTGGAGTTTTGAATTTTACTCTGAGGTCAATATCACTGGTCAGGATTTGGCGAAAAACGTTCCAGCATACTGGTCCTCTGATAAATGACGGTGGGGTGGGTTTAGGAATAGGAATTAGGGATACTTTAAGGAGCAATGGACTATGGTCAGAGGACAGTTCATCAAGGCGAGTCACCGACATGTTTAGGGAGCCTAATCCGCTGTGAATTAAGAAGTCAAGGATGTCAGGATTACGGTTAGGATCAGTTGGCCAGTAGGTAGGTGAGTCAGGAGGCAGGAGGTTGAAACGTTCTAGAGCTGAGTGCAGACTGTAAATTCCGCCCACGACAATTCGTGGATCTGCAACCCCATTGTTGGTTCTTAGCATTCATGTCTGCACCCAGAATGAAGTGTTTCCTAAGGAATTGAGGAAGGATTCGAATAGAATGTTGGAGATGGAATGTTTAGGAGGGCAGTACGCTGATGCGAGGGTGATCGGAAAAGAAAAAGTCTTGATTACTATGGCGGTGCATTGTAGGAAATCATAGGAGGGAACTGGGAGTATATGGGGGAGAGGGACTGGTGCACAATGACAGCAGTACCGGCATGGGCTTTTCCGTCAGGGTGTTCTGTACGGTATGTTACGTATTGAGGTATTTTAAAAAACTGTTTAGTGGTTAGTCTAGTTTCAGTTATAAGTGCTACATCAACGTTTTTGTCTTGCAATAAAGCTGTAAGTTCGTCATTGTGATTTCTAACACCATTCGCCTTCCAAAGGAGAATGGACAAGGAGTTAGGTGTAGTCATTTAAGGATTTTTTCAGTAAGGGATTAAATTTGATACTAGATTAGTAAGTAGTGATATTAGCGGCATGACAAGGGATTTGATTTCAGTGATGAAGGATGTCATCAAACTTGTAAGGTCTGTGACATTTGATGGAGGAGGGATATGAGAAATTTGATGCGGATGAGGTTTTTGAGGGTTGGGTAAATTTTGAGGAATAGGTGGTTGTGGAAGGGGTTCAGGATGTATGCGTTGTTCCGGCAGGGCCTCTTTGTTCTGGTTCCCACCTCCAAGTAGATGGGCAAATGTTACATTGAATCAATTGTTTTTGAAGGTTGTCTTCTGCTTCTGATCGGTTCAGCTGTTTCATCCAGATTCTGAGGTTTTTGGTATCTGCTTTTGAGGTTCTTGTAGATTTGACATCCCTTGTAGTTAGCCGGGTGGTCCTCGAGGCACAGAGCACATACAGCGGGTGTTGATCTTAATCGTGTACATTCTTCTGATTTATGTTGCTCACCGCATTTCACACAGCGTGGTGTGTGGTGGCAGTAAGTTCTCGTATGACCATATGCCTGACAATTATGGCACTGAACTATTTCTTTCTTAGTGTAAGGTTTCTCAACTCTTACACTAGTATAGTACAACCTATTGAGGTCGTAAATTTTTTCAACTCCTGCTGATGGTTCCAAGTCCACGAAGAATAGAGGCAGTGGAATTTTATCTATTAGGACATTGGTCACTTGCCGCACTTTGTAGCCTATCTCCGTCAGTTCTTCTTTGATAGCTGTAACTGGTGTCGAAGGGTGTAGGTTTCTAATTACAACCCTTAAAGCTCTCTCTTGGCGCAACTGATAGGTATGAAAATCAGCTTTGGTCTCAGTCAGATATTACACTATTTTTCTGTAGCTTTCGGCAGTAGTCGGGGATATTTTAGTATCACTGGTTCTGCTTATACAAGAATAACTATTAGGATCAGTTACTTTGTTTAAATGCGCACACATCAGTTGAAAATTTTTAATATTTTTAACAAATATTGGTGGAGGTAGTGGTTCCCTGGGTATAGGAGAAGATTCCATGGTTTCTTTTTCATTTTGGAGGATCTGAAATGGATTCGGTGTAAAAAACGGCGATTCATCAGTTAATCCTTGTGATGATGTGCTAGGCTGTGGTTCAGATCCTAAAGAGGTAGCTGAAGCGGTCGGTGGTAGAATCATTTTTTCATTATTTTCACGGCGAGGTCTCTGGTTTGTAGGAGACGAGTTTGAACCTGCAGATCTAGATCTTTTACTTGTAGCTTTTGAGGACATAACTGGATGAAAATATCTCATTGATTAAAAAAAAAAATAAATGAAAAAAAAAATAAAAAAAAATAATGAGATGAGAATGAGAAAGGAAAGATAATAAAAGAAAGATAAGTTAATAAAAGCAAGCCCGAGCTTGCCGAGCTAGCGGCAATCAGCTGATCAGTGACCCTCCTTTCACTTTTCGCGATTCTACAAAGTAAATTATAACTTTGCTTACCGATATTTCTCCAATATTCACGCTGTGGTTTTCTTGAAGTTAGTGATGTTTTCCAGACTGACCTCAAGCGAATTCCTACTGAAAAGAGCAAAAATCTGAGAGACGAAGTAACGTATGACTGTTATCATCGAGCGCATCAGCTGTTCCAGCCTAAAGAAAAATTAACAATAAGAAAACTACATGCTTTGTATTTTTTGTCCTTATGACTCATTTCCAAATAGTGAAGAAAGATGTTTAAAAAATACTCGAAAACGACTAAAAAACGAGACTTTTAGCGAGATAACAACGTATGCAACACTAAAAGTATTGGCTAGAAAAAAATTTTAAGAAGATAAATTAGCTGTTTAATAATATAGCAATCAAAGGTCTACAAATTTTAGGATCTCAGATTTTTATGAAATTCGGCACGATATATGCTTTCATATAGTTATGATGTTATGAAAAATTTAAGTATTCTATCTTAAGTAGTTTTCAATTAAGAGCCACCCAAACTTAGGTGACTGACTTACTTTTTTTATTTATTTTTTTTTATCTATTCGTTTTGCTTTACACTTTTTATATTTTTATAATTGATATTTTTTTCATAGTTATTGGAGCATCATGGATTAATTATTAATAATTAATTATTCATGCTGTTTGATTAAAAAATATCGATAGTACAATTTTATTTCTTTGAGTAAGCCAGTGTCTCTGGGGTTATAAAAACACCTAAGTTTGGGTGGCTCTAAATTGAAAACTAGTTAAGATATAATACTAAAAGTTCCTATAACATCAGAGCTACATGAAAGGATACATCGTGCCAAATTTCATGAAAATCTATAAATATATATGGTTTTATATTCACGAATGGATGGAAAATAACTGGTCAAAAATTCACGAAAATCAAAAATTTCGAGCTGCAAAATTAATGAAAATTGGACGATTTCAAATGGATTGATCCCTATTTATTAATATACCAGTAAATCTCTCCTGCTTCACTTGGGTCGATTTGAATGAAGTCATTTATGTTTAAAAATGCACTGTTTGACTAATACAGAGTTTATCGCAGAAACCAGGAATTGTGGTATTATTTCATATCTAGATAGGGAAGATGAAAAGAGATTTAAGAGCAAGAATATTTAATACTAACTTTCAGGGACAGCCATTTAAAAGAATATAGTGGATAAAATATTATAACACAACAATTATGCCTTCTTTCGCTTGCAAGGGTATGCTATATAAAAAAAAAATAACATTTTATATTTTATACCCATAAAAAACCTATTTTATACCGATATTACATTGGTTCCATTTTTTTTAGTTAATTATTATATTTTTTCATGAAAATTCTAATTAGTTTTAAGGGAAACATCTGTTTTCATCTGTAGGTATGAGAATGTCCATATACGAGGGGTGGGCATAATCGAATGATCGGACTTCGATGATTCAAATAATCGAATGATTTCATAATCGAATAATCGAACGATTAGTATGCTTCTGAGAGACGATATGCCTATAATTCCCGTCTCTATAATAGCTGAGCTGCCTGAGCCTAGGTACAATTATTCATATGGGATCACTTGTAGCTGGGTGGCTAGCGTAACAGCCTCCCATGCTAAAGGTCACGGGTTCAAACCCGCAGGTGGTCCTAGGATTTTTGAATGGGAGTAAAAAATGCTTAGTTACGCCTTCCTTCGTAGCGACGTTATAAGGTGGTCCCGAGCCTGTGCGATGTCAGGTACTCGTTAAAGATCCCTATCCTAATAAAACCTGGATAGGCAAAATTTAGGACTCCCAATGTAGCATCGTCTGATTAACCATAGTAGCATAATAGGACCTTAAATAAATAAACAAACAAACAAATATTCATATACTTTATGTGATGAGCAAAAAAAAAAAAAAAAAGAGAAAAAGGTCGTCCGATTATCCGAGCTCCTTAAATCCCTCGATTGTCGTTAAACAATTTAGTTTGATTAATTCGAATGATTGAAATAATCGAATGATCCGATAATCGTCATTCGATTATGCCCACCCCTACCATATACATTTTTTTTTAATAAAATGATTTTTATTTTTTTATTTGCCATTAAATAAAAGAGGACCCCGTGGCTGAATAGCGAGCGTGCTAGCGAAATTTCAGTTTCATTAAACTTTACTTTTTTCGCTAGACTTACCCAACACGGACACCCACACTGACAGCCTCTCCCCTGGTATGTGAGGCTGTCCAACTGAGACCAACTGGTAGCTACTCACAAAAATAGGCATAAGGTGTGATGACCCTACTCCATAAAATACATCGAGAAACGCGAGTGTATTCTCCTAGCAGATTACACCGCACGGCCTGCTGCACCACTGGAAAAAAATATTAAATAAACCTCTCATCGCGAATTTACACCTACCTTCCCCCAATTTCATTTTTTTTAAATCACAATTTTAGTATTTTTGTGTAAACAATATCCAAATAGTTTAACCTTCGTTCATATTACGATAATCTAGAGCGAGTAACACACGACTTTCACATACTTTGGCTATTAAAAACCAATTCCCCAACATTCCTGATGAATATTCATTATTGGACGTGTGATGTATCGATCAGCAAAACCTGAGCATTAAGACGCGACAGCATTTAACAGGTTAGAACGGAATTAAGTGAGTTATCCGAAAGCGCGGACTCTGGTATCGACAATAATTCGTTTAGTGCGGGGCGATCATCGGATCTGATCATGGAGTTAGTTATCTCTGTTAGCGTCCGTCCTTTCCGGTGCGAAGAATTACTGCACTGGGTTTTACAAAAAAAAAATCAATCATGTTATTTAAGAATAATTATGCAGTGAAAGTACTATATCTAATCTAAATGCTGAAGGTACTAATTGTTCTTAAGAAACCTAGTTTTATTTTATTTTTCTATTCTTTCTATTTTATTACAATATCCGTTCTAAGAAACTTTCCAGGAATTGCAGAAATCCCTCCTTAATTTATTGACATCACATTTACTTGTTGTATATAGTAATACAGTTGTAAATATCAACTAATAGGTTTTAAAAAAAAAAAATTATTGTGGGGTTACATGTAGCAGGGTGGCTAGCATAACAGCCTCCTATGAACTAAGGTCCTGGGTTCAAACCCGCAGGTGGTCCTAGGATTTTTTATTGGCATTGAAAAATCCTGGATCTGATCATGCAGTTAGTTATCTCCGATAGCGTCCGTCCTTACGGGTATGAAGAATTACTTTACTGGGTTTTACGAAAAAAATCATGGTGGATATAATTAGTTGACCGTTGAGAATTATTGAAGGAATTATTCCGGGTGGCGGTCATTAAATGAAACAACTGAATAGTTTCAACTATTTTGTTGTTTGCCAATGTTTCGACCCCCATTGTGGGTCATCATCAGGGCGTCTGGTTGGTGAGTGGAAACTGGGTCGTTGTTGTTGTTCCCGTGTTCTTTTCATCAGTTGTTGTTGTTCCCGTGTTCTTTTCATCACCCAGTTTCCACTCACCTACCAGACGCCCTGATGATGACCCACAATGGGGGTCGAAACGTTGGCAAACAATAAAATAGTTGAAACTATTCAGTTGTTTCATTTAATGACCGCCACCCGGACTAATTCCTTCAAGAAAAAAATCATGCTATTCAAGAATAATTATGGTATGAAGGTACTATATCTAATCTAGTTGTAAAAGGTACTAATTGTTCTTAAGAAACCTAGTTTTATTTTATTTTTCTATTCTTTCTATTTTATGATATTAATATTTCAGGTCATACTTTTGAACACGTAGAGAAATTCAAGTATTTAGGTTCAATGATAACAAGAAAAAATGAAATCCAGGAAGAAATAAAGTCCCGGTTAAAGGTGGGAAATGCGTGTTATTATTCAGTTGCTAAATTACTTAGCTCGCGACTTCTGTCTAAAAACTTAAAGGTTAGAATTTATAAAACTATTATTCTTCCAACGGTTCTTTACGGATGCGAAACGTGGCCGCTTACTTTGAAGGATGAACAACGGCTTAAGGTTTTCGAGAATAAGGTACTGCGTAAAATATTTGGTCCGAAGAAAGATGAGGCCACTGAGGAGTTTAGAAGGTTGCACAACGCGGAATTGCGGAGTTTGTACCCTGTGAATATAATTGATTTGATAACATCGCGGAGACTCAAATGGGCGCGTAAAGTTGTTGGGCTTAGTGAGGAACGGATTCCGAGAAAGTTGGTATTCGCTGAACCGACTGGTAGGCGTCCGAAGGGTAGGCCGAAGCGTCGATGGGAGGATTGCATTAAGGTGATCTCGGGGGCTTGGGCTTGACCGGTGAACATTGGACGAGTCTATGCAGGCGAAGTTTGGTGGTATCGGCATCGAACCTTCGGGTTCGGTAAGCCTATTATTATTATTATTATTATTCTTTCTATTTTATTTAATATCCATTCTAAGAATCTTTCCAGGAATTGCAGAAATCCCTCCTTAATTTATTGTGTATATATACCTGTAGCAGGGTGGCTAGCATAACAGCCTCCTATGGTGAAGGTCCCGGGTTCAAACCCGCAGGTGGTCCTAGGATTTTTTATTGGCATTAAAAAATCCTTAGTTATGCCGTCCTTCGGAGGGTGGTCCCGAGCCTGTGCGATGTAAGGTACTCCTTAAAGATCCCTATCCTAATTAAACCTGGACAGGTGAAATTTAGGACTCCCACTGTAGTTTCGTCCGATTAGCACAGCAGCATAAAGGGACGTTAAATAAACAAACAAACAAATAATTTATTGTTTTATTTAAATATCACTATATTGAAGATTATATTTATTATTAATAGAATATTTGGAACTTTCTCTTCCTTCATTAAAATTTTTATTGTATTTATTTTTACATAAATAAATTTCTTATTTAACGTTTCAAGGTATTTGTTGCCTAATCTTCAGATTAAAAATCAAATCAAAAACAATTTAATAAAGTCACATCTATAACAAAAACCAATAATATTTAAATTTTGCAATTCAATAGTTATCAATATTATATTATAGAATTTGTCTAAAATATCTACGTTTAAATTGTACTTACAAAATTTTATTTTCGATATTGCACAAATACAGGTCATTTTTAGTATAATCATTTCAATATTTTTTTTTTAATTTCCGATTATTTTTATTCCAACTTAGTTCATTATCTAACAAAGTGCTAAAGGAAACAAGATAAGTTTCAAGTGGCTCTTTGTTTTCTTATTTAACTTTGAAACAAATAATGATGGAAGTTCCTACATAGTTCCCACCAGGAAGGCTTGTACAATAAAACCACTCGCCACAAAAATTTATTATATTTTATATTGATTTCTAAAAATTAAAAAAATAAGCTATTTTTAAAATTAATTATAAAAACTTAGAAGAGCTCTTTTTCTTAAGTTGTATTAATAATATTTAAACAAATAATCTGGTGCGCGCAACACACCGATTTTACTTGTCTCAGTAGTTGAATTCAAATGAAGGACTTTTATACAAAGTTAAACAATTCTACAAATAACTATATTATGGTATAACTGTTTATAAAGCTGTCTATAAACAATCAACTAATATGAAAAACAATTAATAATTAGAAAGAAAACGTCCACTGCTGATTTCAAACCGCAATATCTCTTCTATTTTCGTGTTCCTAGTTTGTCCGTCTAATTAATAGAAAAAAAATTCTATTTTTGCTCTTAGTACTATATCACATAGAATTAAATTTGCTACAAAATGAATAATTATCCTTGAAATTATTTCGTAACTAACATAAACATGTGACTCTGAGACGGTGTCTGAATAATGCTCCCTAATAAAGGACCACAATTTGGCCGAAACGTCGGCACACAATTAAAATAAGTTCTACTTGTTATGTGTGTTTATTTCTAATGACCTCACTCCCAACCATTTTTCTCATCTAATAATCTCATCGGCCAACTAAAAGTCCATCATTATTCTAATAGTATATTTCTTGTATTAAAAAAAATCCTAAAAAAAGATCTTTTCGTTTTCTTATTTAGTTTTCCGTAATCGTCCAAAAAAAAAAAAGAAAAAAAAAAAAAAAAAAATATATATATATATAAAACCCTCCTTCGAAATTTGTGGACTTACGTTTCAAGTTACGTAGAACCTGAAAAACGAATAAAAAAACAAATCTGTTTGTCCGCCGTCCGCGGCATTCCTCTAAAACTAATGGACCATTTTTTTTTAATTCGCCAGGAAAATGCTATATATGCTACGATGATTCTAACACCTACGCGTTGACATTAGCTAGTTATTTTAAAAATGGCGGCCGATTAAAAGTGATTTAATTCAACAGTGAATGAACAGATTCGGACCCTCTACAAACGTTTTCACAACTACTTACACGGTCATACCAACACACTAATATAAAACATGGCTACTACTAACTTGCCCAACACTCGCATAAGGCTGAAAAGAGTTGGATGAGGGATCTCTTAACATAGATGCTAATTAAGACACACGCAGGAAACCACGTCATTATTCAGCTATCCCATTCACTGGTTGTCAACTACATGACTGGTGTAAATATAAATATACAGGCTGAAGTAATGGCAATAAATATCTGTGCTCAAACCCTAATTTCTGAAGGGATGAGAGACAGACAGATAACTATCCATACCGATAGTCAAGCTGCTATCGGAGCTCTGGGTAATTACATCACTCGGTCCAAATTAGTAGAGGAAAGAAAAAGTAATCTTAATATGCTTTCTCTGCTGAAGTCAGGGTACATTGGGTGCCTGGTCACTCAGGCAATATAGGCAATGAGAGAGCTGATAGCCTCGTAAGGAGGGGTTCTGCTCAGTTACCCTCTACACCTGAACCTGTGTGTGGAATTAACCTCAGCAATGCCAAAGGTCTGATTAAGGCGGCTGCTGATAATAGATCCAGGCAATACTGGAGGGATACTGATAAGCAACATCACTCTAAGATGTTTCTGGATGGATCCTGTAAAGAGAGAAGTTAAGCTCTACTGTCGATGGATAGGACAACTTTAAGGAGGGTAACAGGACTGTACACTGGACACTGTCAACTTAATAAGCATCTCCACAATATGGGTTTGGTGGCCTCACCGACTTGCAGATTCTGCAAGAAGGAGGATAAAACTGCATTTCATGTGATATGCAGTTGTCCAGAAATTGCCAGGATACGGTTTTACCACTTTGACGTCGACCGTATCGCTGATTCCAAGCTCCGTGAACTGATTAACCCCCACAGGTTAGTCAGATTCACCAAAGCGCTAGCCCTGTATTAATAGTAGATTGGACGGCGCACAATAAGCCTAATAAGGCTGCAGTGCATCAGATTATCTGGAAAAAAAAAAAAAAATATAATAATATATATATATATATATATATATATATATATATATATATGAAGATAACATTTTTTTTTTTTCAGTTGAAAAAAATATAAACTTGTAACTTAAAGATCTTTATTTAATCCTTCAAACTACAATTGCGATAATGAAAACGGTTTTGTATCCTTCCTCGTGCAATATTTGCCTAAGGAACAAAGGCATAATAATTACTAATCCTAGAAGACGGTCTTTACCTTGAAGAAGCCTCTCCTTGGTTTCCTTTGATATGGAAACCTCTGCCTCATTAGAATGCTATTATCATTCCATCTTCTTGAGATTGTGGTAGATGGAACGTAATTATCTAAATCATTACCGGAGCACTCATCTCTTCTATTTAGCTTTATCTTGCTTAAAGATATAACTATCTTCATTGCTTTACTAAGAAATGATTATATCTCATAATCCAATGTTATTATATAACATTGAACAATTTTTTATTTTCACTTACCTATATTAGCACCGGGGTTTCTCTTTAAGCTGAAGAACGTACTACCTTACAGGAACTATCTTATTATTCAATATTTCCTCTTCGATATGTTTTTCTCTGTTCGGCAGGGGACAGAAATTTCTTCAATTCGACTAATCTTGGCAGGTGTATCGCAAGGATCAATTCATTCGCTCCTATGCATTGTATACACCCATGACATATCAATTATTCTCCCTACATAGACAGCTCTTTAAGCGGCCGATATTGCAATTTTAAATCAAAAGATATCGGTTACTTCCACACTTACTGGACAGAACAGATGCCTAACATAACAGACGAAAGTCCTGCTAGCAAACTAAAAAACATTAGGAAAAAAGTAAAGCCTTGGTCCTCATCATATCGCTCAAACTGCAGAGAGGAAGTTGTCCTGGCTAGGTTAAGGATAGGCCACACTAACATGACCCATATTCATCTCATTACCAAACAACCACCCCCTAAATGCCAACACTGTGATAGTATCCTGACTATTAGCCATATTTTAGAAGAATGCCCTTTTTATAGGACAAGTTTAACCAACTTTGGATTCAGACCTAATATATTCTCGTTACTCTCCGATGATGAATATAATATTTCGGCGCTGTTCAGGTTTCTTAGGAGTCACCTTATATTTAATAAAATATGGTATTATAATTTAATTTAATTTTTATCTCATTATTCTTACTATTATTACAAGCTTAGCCTATTAATTTCTATTGTTTATTTTTAATTAAAGAGAACTATAGGCGTTTTATGACCATAGGGGTTTTACGCCTCAAAACCCCACACAACAACTTACTGGACAGGCGCTGTAACCTCTCACTTAGCAACAAAAGGCTCATCTATATCACCATCATAAGGCCTATCTGGACTTTCGGAGCTGAGCGTTTGGGCTCGACTAAACCATCGAATTTTCCCGTAGTCCAAATCCTTCGAAGAAATTTTAATGATTTTTACTGATGTCATAATTAAACTCATCCATAAAGACCTTAATGTTCCAAATGTGACTGATTTGGCTCCTACCAGGTATTTTGCGCTCACCAGATTTTTAAAAATGTGTTTTGCATTTTTTTATTGTTATCAGCGTTACTAATATGTATTGTTTATGATCGAAATTTCCCATCTAATAACTACTCTCCATTTTATAGGTGGAAATAATCAGAAGTCAATATTTTTTTAATATTTTAATTTTACCGACGTGTGAGCCATCACCAGGGCTACAAACATCAGAACAAAAGAAATACATATTAATATGATAATGAAAATTTGTTGAATGTAGTGACAATGATAGGACTTAAAAAAGCAAAAAAACAACCGAAAACATAGGTGGTGTTTTCCTCAGTTTATGCTTGGACATGGCTCAGTAATGGTACGTTTTATATAATTTTTTACTTCTATATTAAAGTCTAAAAATTTGTTTTTAAGCTTATCATCATCAGATCGTTTATCATATTTGTATGTATAATATTAAAGTATGTTTGTACATAATTTCTGTTTTATTTCAAATGTTATCGTTGTCACTACTTTCAGAAAAATTTTCATGATCGCATTAATATGTATCTCGTTGTTCTGATGATGGCTCACAAGCTTGAGCCGAAACGTCAATAAAATTAAAATAATTAAAAAAATGACTGATTATTTCCACCTATAATAGTTTTTACAGTCGACTATACATCCTCAATATAGTTCACTCTTTATTTTCTGTATGCTATAACTAATACTCACTTTCTACTCCCTCAGGTGTCGGCTTACACCCTAGTAGCGATCAGCATCGACCGTTACATGAACATCCTGTGGCCGCTGAAGCCGCGGATGTCGAAGAGCGCTGCCAAGGTGATCATGCTCTCAGTGTGGCTTGTGGCACTACTCACTGCCTTACCGATCCCTATGGTGTCCACTCTCGAGCAGCCCTCACCCTGGCACAAGCACTGCAAGAGGTGAGTCTTTATCAGCTACTATATATATATATATAAATAGAAATGAAAAAAAAAATATTCTGGGATAAAGCCCCTTAGAATAATGAACAAATGAAATCCTAATGGTCTGGTTACTTAAAAAGAAAAAAAATATATATACATATAAAAGATCAAATATTCATTATGTCTATAAATCTTTACAAATTCATTCTGTATATACCTATATTTTACAAAGGAATGGAAGATTGAGATATGAGTAGGTAGTGGAAGAGTTGATGTTTGAAGGAAGAGAGAGGGGTGGCTTTACGAATAGAGATGGGCAGCGAATTCCAGAAGGATGAGGAACGAACGAGAAACGATTTGTGAAAGGATGTAGTTTTATGTGATGAGGTATAAATATTCATTGATTGGTTTCTAGTATTTAACGAATGGAAACTAGAGCGGAGGGTGAGGAGCTCAGTTATGTAGGAAGGTTTTCGATTTTTTGAAGTTTAAAATTGGTAAGAACCAAGGAAATATTGCCGTCGCTCAAAAATAAAGCCAGTTCATAAGACGTTGTAATTTTATTTCCAATTCATCAATTAGTTCCCCATAAACCAGGCAACCGTAGTCAAAGTTTAGGAAGATAACAGAGGAAACCAGTAGCTGACGGGTTTTTGAAGGTAAGGATTCACGGCTACACACAATCGATAAAGCTGTTTGAGTAATATTTCGAGCACATGGTTATTCCAGGATAGGTTTTGATTAAGGGTAACTCCAAGGTTTTTAACAGTTTTCTGGAACGGAAAAGGACTTTATTGAGAAAGAGTTATATATATATATTATATATATATATATATATATATATATATATATATATATATATATATATATATATATATATATATATACATACATACATATATATAATCGATTTTGACATACGAAAAGTCCGATATTTTATATCTCAAAGCTTAAGGAGAACTATTAGAGCAAAGAATGTATCGCATTGGGGCCTCGACGTGAAAATGGCTTTAGATCGAGTTTGGCATCCAGGATTGATACATAAACTACTTGAATTTCTCCTACATGCTTCCTATTAATCTATACCTAACTCACTTCTAGAACCTACAAGGTTAACCACAACTATTCCTGCTCGTAAATATTTTCGCAGACCTCGGGTGTACCACAAGGCAGTATTGAGCGAGATTGTCGGGAAAGTACGCCATCTCCTCTAGTGCCGGCCCGCAGAAGTATAGTCTGGACCCACAGAAGCCGTGCCCAGTTTGTAATAGAGACGCATTGGAAAATTGTTTCCATTTTTTTGCTCGATGTCCCGCATACCATGACTTTAGAACCAGATTTATGCCCGTATTAAATGATGTGAGTATTGATGGAAATTCTTGCGAAACCCCACGTAATAGACCTGAAATCATTAATTATTTTTGTCACAGGAAATCTTTTTTTTTTTTTTTTTTAAATATATTTATTGGTATTTACAACTGTATAATAAAATACATTTAGTAAATGTGATACAAGATAAGTTGACATGATTCATATGTAGGGATACTACCCATTGGCAGCTCCCCAAAGACTATGTTAAACAAGAAGGTCTCGGGGCCATCTTCTTTTCAGACGTCTCGGAGGATTATCAGGGATTGTAGAGGAAGCAAGGATTGAAACTAGTGGGTTAGAGTGGGAATGGAGTTTGTCATGAAAGGAGTGGTACCTGGTTCGGGCCAAGTCAGCAACAAAGGGAATATTAAGGTCTTTATGGATAGTTTATTTGTGACAAAATAAGGAACATTGAGGATTTTTCGAAGGATTTTGGATTGTAAGGATTGGAGACGAGATGAATTTGATGGTTTAGTAGAGCCCCAAATCTCTACTCCGTAAGTCCATATTGGTCTTAGATAGTCATGTAGATGAGTCTTTTGTACTTAAGTGGAAGGTTTGAGCGTTTGTCCAGTAAGTGTTGAAGTAGTCGAAAACGTCGAGCAGTTTCTTGTCTTTTCAGTCTTGTATGAGGGTTCCAAGTGAGACGTTTGTCCAGGTGCAGTCCTAGGTATCGGATCTGTTCAACTGGGACAAGAGGAGTGTTATTGAAGGATACTGTTGGGCAGGTTGTCATTGGTTTACGACGAAGGGTAAAGGTTATTTGGTGGGATTTATTGGAATTTATTTTTATTCTCCAGTTCTGACACCATACTTCAAGGTCTCTGATATGGGACTGAAGAGTTTGGGAGGCAATAATTGGATCGTTGTTGACTGATAACACACAAGTGTCATCAGCATAGGTAGAAAGGAAAGTGCTAGGATGGGATGGGATATCAGCTGTATAAACTGTGTAAAGGATGGGTCCTAAAATACTGCCTTGAGGAACACCTGCGTACTGATTAAAAATAGTATTCAGTGAATAGGAATTATTATTATTTACTTTGAAGGACCTGCCTGTGAGATAGGACTGGATAATGAGGAAGTATGTAGGTGGAAGGAATTTACGGAGTTTGTAAAGCAATCCCGGGTGCCACACTCGGTCAAAGGCCTGTTCTACATCGAGAAAGGCTCCCGTGCAGTACAATCCGCGCTCCAATGAAGACGAGACAACGTCCACCACACGATGGCATTGCTGGATAGTGGAGTGGGATGATTCGGAAACCAAACTGATGATCTGGGATAATGTGATTGGAATCAAGGATGGGATATATGCGTTTAAGCAGAAGTTTTTCCAGGATTTTACCCATGATGCATATAAGAGAGATAGGACGGTAGGAGGATGGGTATTCAGGAGGCTTTTTGGGTTTGGGGATCATTTTAATGATGGATAATTTCCAGGAAGTGGGAAAATACGTGGATCGGAGAACGGCATTACAGATGTAAGTGAGATATAGGATGGCTTTTCGAGGAAGTTGTTTTAGGATATGGGAAGTTATAAGATCATGTCCAGGAGCTTTGCGAATAGTAAACTCTGGATGATGTTTGATATTTCGGATGGATGGAACGCTTTAGGGGGAAGATTCATTTGGAGGGGAATATCCAGTTCTGCTTCAATACATTCGAGGTGATGAGGATTAAGGATATCAGGATGAGGGTTATATATTTTAGAGAGATGTTGTGCGAACGTCCGGGATTTTTCGTCGTCTGATCTAGTCCAGGATTGTGATTCATTTAGGAGAGGATGATTAAAATCTTTGAACTTTAGGAGTTTTTTAGTGGTCGTCCACAGTGAGTTATCGTTGGTTGTGAGGTTTTCGGTCATGTTAAGTAAAGTTTGAGTTTTGAATTTCCTGAGTTCTGATTTTAGTTTGTTGGTCAATTTTGTATAATTTGTTTTATCTGAAGGATATCTTGTCCTATGCCACTTCGATCTTGCTCTGCGTTTTTCTCTTAATAAGATACGAATGTGCTGTGGCAGTGCAGTCTGTGGAGTAGTATTGATGTTGAATGTGGATGAAGTATTATCTTTTATACTGTTAGTTATTGAGTCCGTCAGTATTCCTACAGCTTTATCAATGTCATGTCTAGTCTTTAGTGGAATTTTTAGGTCCAATGTATTCTCCAAGTCGCATCGGAATCCGTCCCAGTCCACTCGTCCTGTAATTAATGAGGTGATCGGGGGTTTAGAAACAAAGCTCGAATGCAAGGATAGCAGAACTGGACTGTGATCTGATGAAAGGTCATTCAGGGTTTCGATCATAGTTTGGGAGGAGGATATCTGAGAGGAGACAAATATATCCAGGATATCAGGACGTTTTCGGAGAGATGTAGGCCAATAAGTTGGGTTCATGGGTGAGAGAATAGAATAACAATTTGAGATTGAGATACTTGAGAGGATACTGCCACGGGGGTTGGATGTTCGACAACCCCATCGCTGGTGTTTGGCGTTAAAGTCTCCTCCAGCAATGAAGCGCGGTCCTAATGATCGAAATAGGGTATCAAGTTGGATATACGGAAGGGATTTATTAGGAGACAGTATACAGCTGAAAGGGTAACATGGAAAGGACGACTTGAAATGATTATAGAGGTTGACTGTATGGTGTCAGTTGGAGTAGAAGGAATAAGGGAATGCGATATGGAATTATGGATAAGGATGCATGATCCGGCATGGGCAGTGTTGTCGGGGTGGTCTGATCTATAAGTGATGTAGTCTCGTATGTAAAATTTTGATCGCTGAGTGAAGTGGGTTTCAGTCAGTAGTGCAACGTCTATCTGTTTGTCATGTAGAAATATGTCCAGTCGTCACGGTGATTATTAGGCCATTAGCATTCCACAATACTATAGTCAGGGGCTTCATATTCATCGTGGGAGATTAAATGGGATTTCTGAAAGGAGTCTCGTGAGAAGGGTGACAAGAGGTTTAATGGTTTCTGCAAGATCTGAGAGAAAGGAGTTCAGGATGGAGTGTATGCTAGAAAGATCTTGGTTGGGAAAAGGGTGTGGATAAGGAGCGTGAGAAGGATATGTTATGTGGTCAGGAGTGTTGACAGGAGAATGGATTTGGCGTTGGGTACAAGGATGTTCAGTCCTCTGTGATACTTGAGGTAAGGGTTTCGGCTGAACAATGGGACGGGGAGTGATTTTCTGAGGATGTTCCGGAGATGGTTTTACACGCAGAGGTGGATGGTTGGAAGGGATTGATCGATATGTAGCTTGTGGATGTTGATGGGTAGCCGGAGGCTTGGTTTGTGGGGTCGAAGGCGTCTGACGGCTAGGTGGCTGTTTCTTAAAAATGGCGGGCTCGGAGAATGATTTCCTGGAATCATCTTTAGCATTGGTGATGGTGGAGGTAGAAGGCTGCGGTTGCGCGATGGTTTGTGGTGATTGCTGAATTCTTGGGAAATCAACCAAATTTTCTAGTGCAGGTGCCGGGGTGCATGTCTTCTCTTCGATTCTTCGTCCCGGTGTGTTTTGAATTTTCTGTCGGAGAAGAGTTTTATAAACCGTGCATCCTCTGTAGCTCGCCGGATGGGCCTCGCCACAAAGAGCACACGTTGCTGTCTCAGTTCGAGGCTTCAGACATGTTTCAGATGCATGGGGGCCAGCGCATTTAACACACCTAGCCTGGTGAAAACAATAAGCTTTTGTGTGCCCCAAGTTTTGACACTTGGTGCATTGAACGATATTGTTTTTTTTCTCGGTTCCTCGAAACGAACTGTAGAGTACACCAATCTATTAATATTAAATATTTCGGAGTTGTTTTTAGCCGGTTCAAGATCAATGAAAAATAAAGGTAAACTATATTTTTCTTTCGGGTGTGTAACGGGTGAAATATTTCTAACGTTGTGTCCAATTTCTTCCAGGTCTCTTTTGATGGCTTCTTTAGGTGTGGTTGAGTGAAGTCCTCTCAAGACCACTCGGTAGGATTTTTCTTCCTTTAATTGAAAGCAGTGGAAGTCATATTGTTTGTAGTCAAGTAATCTATTAGTTTTTTGTAGCTATCTTTACAGGTTGTGTTGATTTTTATGTAATCATGTTTGAAAAGCAACGAAAATTGGACTGCCCAATCAGATTGGCTATTTCTCGACCGAAGGACATAAAATCGTTAATTTTTGAGACGAATACTGGAGGTGGTTCTGGATTTGTAAACCCTTGAGCCGGAATCTCATTTAAGCTTTGAGCTGTAACTGAGTTGTTGACTGTAGAAGTAGACGGAGCGATAGATGACTGAGCTTTAGAGTTAATCTGAGCGATAGAGTTTGACTGAGTTGCAGACGTAGATGGCATAATTGATTCGTTCTTGTTGGCTGCAGTAGTACTGCGGGTTTTAGGCGGTGATGTAATTTGTATTGGCGGTTGTTTGATCTTAGCCTGTTTATTTTTCTTTTTGGTTGGCGAATTTTCTTGGGATCCAGGGTTTGAATGGCGATTTCTTTTCTGTAGTGAACGGCGCTTTAAATATTGTGAATCAGATTCACTAATTTCGGAAAAAGGAGTCTCTCCGTCCGAGTCATCACATGATGTAACCATATCTGAGTCCATGATCACAAATAAAGAAAAGAAAAATCGATTATATATAGATATACATATATGAACCTACAATGTCTAATAAACAGAATATTTATCGAGAAAAATATTAAAACCTTAAAACTAAACTATTTACATTATATACACATGAAAACATAATTGAAAGAAACATATCTGAGTAATAAAAAAAAAAAGAAATAAGATAATGAAAGAAAACTCACAAAAAGATTAAGAAATAAAATAAAACAAAAATTAACTTTAAAGAAATAAAAGTAAAAATAATGTTTATATGAATAACGACACGGTTACGAAGTGAGAATTGACAACAGTTCTGGCCGAGACCTTGTAAACAATAGCTAAGCAGAAGGAATTAGTAGCCTCTCGGCAGGTGCCGAAGTAGCCTCGTCTCCAGGCCCTGGCGATCACCAATCTATTACGTGCTTATGAATTTTAACTGCACTCACCTGTCTCTCCAGTTGCGATTTATAAAGTGTTTAACTGTTCACTAACTCACTATTCACAAAGTTTGAGGGCTGTTAAACTCAGTAAAACAGAAATGGCAAGGGAACAAATACAGAGCGATATGAATATAGAACTGTAGGTGCGGCCATCTTTTGTAGACAGGAAATCTTAAAATAAGATTTCAACATCTTTTTTCTCAGAATGTTATATGTTATGGTATATCACTCTTAAATGTTTCGGGATTTGTTAGTAATTTGTAGGGATTTAGTATTTGCTTTAGTACTATTATATATTTTTACATTATTTATTGATATTCTTATATTTAATTTATGTTATTTATGTATATGTTTTGGAGGAAATAATTCATAAAGATAGCAGCACCTTTATGCTTATTGCTGTATATGTGTTTTGTTGTTTTTGTTTTAAATATTTATTCGAATTGTAATTAATAATGTATATTTGCTGGTGATAAATTAATTAATTTTTGTATGGGGTTTGCCCTAAAAACAAATAAATAAATTTATTATTATTATTATTATTAGCTGTTCTGATTTTAGCACGTTGATAAAGTTATCATTTAGCAAATACTCAGATGGATAAGATAAATAATAATAATAATAATATAGGCTTAGCGAACCCGAAGGTTCGATGCCGATACCACCAAATTCCGCCTACACAGACTCGTCCAATGTTCACCGTTAAAGCCCAAGCCCCCGAGATCAGCCTTAACGCAATCCTCCCATCGACGCTTTGGCCTACCTTTCGGACGCCTACCAGTCGGATCAGCAATTACCAACTTTCTCGGAATCCGCTCCTCATCGAGCCCAACAACTTTACTCGTCCATTTGAGTCTCCGCGATGCTATCAACTCAATTATATTCTCAGGATACAAGTTCCCCAATTCCGCGTTTGCAACCTTCTAAAAGGCTTTTGAGTCGTAAATTATGAAAAACCTTAAGTTAAGCTGAAGGTACTCACAGTATATTAAGATGTATTTACGGTGTTTTTGTGTTGAATTTTAAAAAGATTCTGTAGTTTCGGAGAAATCCGCGGACGGCGGACAAACAGATTTTTGTTATTCGTAATTCGGGTTCTATCTATCTTTAAACATTAGCCCACAAATTTTGAAGAGGAGGGGAGATTTTTTTTTCGGTAGATTTCAATGGTACATTATTTAAAATGAATAACCAAAAAGAACAACTTTCTTATGATGGAAGTCAGTTTTCTTTTCGTTTTTTAAGAAATGATACATAAGAAGGAATTAGTATTTATGAGAAACCAGACATGATTTTTATTTTTATGTTTTAATGTTCCGAATCTTTTTACCTTTTTTTTTTGTTAATAATATCATTAGCATATTCGTTAATAGCGTTAGATTATAGAATGAAATCTCTTGTCAGTATGATATTGGTGTGTTGAATGAAGCAGATTCTGTTTTTTTCTTACCTTCTATATATTACCTTTTCTTTGTTTTAATGTATTTCTTCTACATAAAGATGTATTTAGTAAATACAGGTAAAGCTTGTAGGAAAAAAAATCGGGTGCGGGCAACACACGACTTTCACTTACCTCCATTTATAAAATCAATGAAAGAATTTTCAAATACAGAATGAGATAAAAATACGTGAAACTATTAAATAATTAATTAAATTGAATTTATATAGAAACATGTGTTTTATTAAAAAATCCATGATATTATTATCTAAAACAATCACTTAGTTTTCTCGGCTCTTTATCACTCTCTATTAACTTTTACAAGCTCTTGTGTATTAGATAATATTTTTTCTAAAATCTTTAGCAATTCAACTGTATATCATACATGCATATTACTGCTCATATGTTCAAAAACAAAAAATTGCATTAAAAAAAATATTTTTCTGTTTTGTCCTTTAGTTGGGTATCGAATTCATTCAATTTATATATTTACCTGTTTTTTTTATCAGTAGTAACAAGATAATATAGTTATTTGTATAGAATCAACCAAATTAAAGGTACTTTAGAGAAAGAAAATTTTAAATATCTGAATTTAAGCCCTGTTAGACCATTTTAATCTAGATGAAACCTAAATGATATTAAAACCCATTAACTTTTACATTGGTATAGCGAGTTTAATTAAAATCGTCGGAACCGTTTTCGAGAAAATCGAAAAAAGGTGCTACATGCATGGTATAAAGTGGCTCTTCTAGTAAGCTCATTTTGATGAAAAAGGTTTTGTAAAGTCTTAGGTGTATATTTGTCTAAAATATCAAATTTCAGTTTCATAGGACTTGCCGTTTCCGCCTGGGAGTTACCACTTACACACACACATAGACCTTTTTGTGGGACTTGGTTATTTGGACTTAGGGGACCCTAAAATGTGTATTTCCGTTGAAAACTGGAATTCGAAAATTTTCACGATCGCAATACTTCCCCTTACTATACATAGTAAGTGAAAGTAAAATGTATCAAAAACTTCTTTTCTAGAGCGGCCAAATATATATCGCACAGATATTTATTAAACTCTCTGCATCGATGTAAAATTTAATGGGTTTTAATAAAAAAAAAAATTGCATTAAAAAAATATTTTTTCTGTTTTCTCCTTTAGTTGGGTATCGAATTCAATCAATTTATATATTTACCTGTTTTTTATCAGTGGTAACAAGATAATATAGTTATTTTTATATAATTAACCAAATTAAAGGTACTTTAGAGAAAGAAAATTTAAAATATCGGAATTTAAGCCCTGTTAGACCATTTTAATCCAAATGAAACCTAAATGATATTAAAGCCCATTAAATTTTACATTGATATAGCGAGATTAATTAAAATCGTCGGAACCGTTTTTGAGAAAATCGAAAAAAGGTGCTAAATGCATGGTATAAAGTGGCCCTTCTGGTAAGCTCATTTTGATGAAAAAGGTTTTGTAACGTCTCGGTGAAAGTAAATGAAAGTAAAGTAAGTGTAAGTAAAAAATATCCAAATACAATAAAAATACCGAACAACCATCTTTATGGCCACACTGCTCCAGCTTCCAAAACGCGTGCAATATAAACGTGCCCTAACTGTCCTATATAATTGACTACACCTCACCTAAATCCACATCAGAACATATAAAATACCCAAATTTCACGAAAATAGATTTCCAATAATTCAAATGCAATGGGTTGAGGCGGTACTGAAAAAAGCCATTTGAGGTTAAATGATGCATTGATGTTGGCCAAAGTAGGTTCCTTATCTGACTTCCATCAGAATAATATACCAATTATATTCCAACTGAGTATTGCAGTTAGTCTGCCAATATACAATACTATTTTTTTTTTTTTTTTTTTTTTTTTTTTTTTTTTTTTTTTTTTTTTTTTTTATTCGTATATATTACAATTTGTCATAATATACAATAATAATAGTGCTACAGGATCACATTCATACAATATTTACAATATAAACAAAAGGAAAGTCAAATTACATAAAATAAATCAAAATAAATAAACGTATACAATAACAAAATTTATAGACAAAAAAAATACAAATAATGAAGTAAACAAATAAATAAACAAAACATGTCTCATTCATACCTATGTACAATATTTACAATCAGCTCGGGAACCCCGGACGGGGCTTGTCCCCCCACTTGTGGAAGGACAAGCAGAGCCCAAAGGATCCCAGCGCCTCCCTCTCAGCCGCATCACTGGTGAGAGCCAGCGGAAGCTAAGTAAGGGCGCCACAGCCACAATCACACCGCACATGAGAGGAGAATCTGACCAGTGTCAGAACTCCAGAATAGATGTTTACAATATGTCTCGAGGCCATTGCCGTTTCAACCTTCTAGGAGGGTTGTATGGATGAGTGGAGCTGGATAGGGATTGTGCTAGAGGATTAGGATGATGAATGAGGTTCTGGTGGAATTTGGAAAATTTAGATGGAATCAGGTCTGAAATAAATGGAACATTAAGGTCGTGGTGCAAGGTATAGTTGGATACATAATAAGGAGCATTTACTATTATTCGCAGGACTTTGGATTGAAAGGATTGAATGCGTTTGATGTTAGAACGTTTAGCTGTCCCCCACAGTTCAAGTCCGTAGGTCCAGATTGGCTTCAGTATTGTCTTGTAAAGTAATAATTTGTTGTCAACTGTAAGCTTAGATTTTCTGTTTAGTAGTCTGTATAACTGTCCGAATCGTCTGTTGAGTTCTTTTCGTTTAAGTCTTGTATGTGGGTTCCACGTCAATCTTTTGTCTAGTAGTAAGCCAAGATACCGGACTGTGTCTGAGGAAGGAAGCGGTATGGAATTGGAATGAACTATTGGACAGGATTTGCGTCGAAGGGTGAAGGTGACGTGGGTGCATTTGCTTTCATTAACTTTAATACGCCAAGCATTACACCAGTCCTCGATAAGACAAAGGTGTCTTTGCAGGATTAAGGATGCTGTTTCAGGATCGAAATTGGATGATAGGATGGCGGTGTCATCTGCAAATGTTGCCAGAAAGGTGTCAGGATGATTAGGAATATCAGCAGTGTAAAGGAAAGTAGAGGACGGGTCCCAAGACGCTGCCTTGAGGAACACCGGCCTCAATGGGATAAAAGTTAGAAAATTCTACACCACAGCGAACTCGGAAGGAGCGGTTTGAGAGATAGGATCGTAGAATGAGGTATAGAGACTGGGGTAAATGCGTTTTAAGCTTGAAGAATAATCCGGTGTGCCATACCCGGTCA
The DNA here is from genome assembly GCA_023052935.1 of Piezodorus guildinii. NCBI lineage: Eukaryota > Metazoa > Arthropoda > Insecta > Hemiptera > Pentatomidae > Piezodorus > Piezodorus guildinii. The sequence continues at coordinate 103,057,801 of CM041298.1, read as the reverse complement.
AAAGCTTGCGCTATGTCCAGAAACGCACCAGAACAATACTCTTTGCATTCAAGGGCTGAGGAAATATGGTCTACAACTCGGAGTCCTTGTTGAACAGTGGAATGATGAGCACGGAAACCAAACTGATGGGAAGGAAGATTTTGTGATTCTAATATAGGCAGGATTCGTTTTAGAAGGAGTTTTTCAAAGACTTTTGAGAGGATGGGAGAGACTAATAGGTCTGTAAGATGAAGTGTTGCTGGAAGGTTTACCTGGTTTTAGGAAGAGAATGATTGTGGAATGTTTCCACAAGAGAGGAAAATAGGTGGTGCGTAGGATGCAGTTGTAGATATAGGTTAGGAATATAATAGCTTTCTGCGGAAGTTGACGGAGGATCTGGGGGGTAAGGAGATCATGTCCAGGAGATTTACGGAGGGTCAGTTTCTGGAGAAGATATTTAACCTCAGAGGGATTAATAGCTTTAGGAGGTAGGGAAAGAGGTATTGGTGACAAAAGGCAGTCTTGTACTGCTGCGGTATGATTGCTTTGGGATTCCGGGTGAGGAGTGAATACTTTGGAGAGGTGGGTGGCGAATTCCTCGGCTTTATCTTCATCAGACGCAGCCCAGGAGTCATCACCTCGCCGGAGAGGATGGGAAACTTGATGGGATTTTAAAATCTTCTTCGTGACATTCCACAGGGAAATTGTCACTAGCTGACAGAGAGGAGAGGTAGGAATTAAAGGACTGGGAACGGAAGGTCGCCAACTCCTGCTTCAATTGTCTACAATAGAAGTTATAGGAGCGGCGATCTGTTGGGTGTCGGGTGCGCTGCCATAATGATCTGGCACGGCGTTTTGCATGGATTAGGTCTGTAAGGTGTTGAGGCAAATGGTTTTGGTGAGGAGTTATATTGGAGTGCTTAGGAGAGGAGGCAGTCCAGACAGCGGTTTTGAGGGTCGATCTGAGGTTAATATTATCGGTCAGGATTTGGCGAAATAGGTTCCAGTTGACAGGGCCTCGGACAAATGACGGTGGGATAGGTTTTGGAATTGGAGTGAGAGATACTTTTAGGATCAGTGGACTATGGTCTGAGGATAGTTCATCAAGTCGAGTTACAGATAAGTTGAGGGAGCCTAATCCGCTGTGAATGAAGAAGTCAAGGATGTCAGGATTACGGTTGGGATCGGTTGGCCAGTAGGTAGGGGAATCAGGAGGTAGGAGATTGAAATGACGGGAGTTTAGTGCAGACAGCAAATTTCGTCCACGAGAATTCGTGGTTCTCGAACCCCACTGTTGATGCTTGGCATTTAAGTCTGCACCCAGAATGAAATGATTTCCTAAGGAATTTAGAAAGGATACAAATTCGGTGTTGGAAATGGAGTGTTTGGGAGGGCAATATGCTGATGTAAGGGTTACCGGAAAGGAAAAAGTTTTGATTACTATGGCTGTGAATTGTAGGAAATCATAGGTAGGAAGTGGGAGTAAGTGATGAGAGAGGGACTGGTGCACAATGACAGCATACCGGCATGGGCTTTGCCGTCTGGGTGGTCCGTACGGTATGTTACGTATTGAGGTATTTTGAAGAACTGTTTAGTGGTTAGTCTAGTTTCAGTAATAAGTGCTACGTCAACGTTTTTGTCTTGCAATAAAGCTGTAAGTTCGTCAGTATGATTTCTAACACCATTCGCATTCCATAGGAGAATGGATAAGGAGTTAGGTGAAGTCATTTAAGGATTTTTTAAGGAAGGGATTAAGTTTGATACAAGATTAGTAAGTAGTGATATAGCGGCATAACGAGGAATTTGATTTCAGTGATGAAGGATGTCATCAAACTTGTAAGGTCTGAGACATTTGATGGAGGAGGAATATGAGAAATTTGATGCGGATGAGGTTTTTGAGGGTTGGGTAAATTTTGAGGAATAGCTGGTTGTGGAACGGTTTGAGGATTTTGAAGTGTGCGTTGTTCCGGCAGGGCCTCGGCCTCTTTGTTCTGGTTCCCACCTCCAAGTAGATGGGCAAATGTAACATTGGAATCAATTGTTTTTGAAGGTTGTCTTCTGCTTCTGATCGGTTCAGCTGTTTCATCCAGATTCTGAAGTTTTTGGTATCTGCTTTTGAGGTTCTTGTAGATTTGACATCCCTTGTAGCTAGCCGGTGGTCCTTGAGGCACAGAGCACAAACAGCGGGTGTTGATCTTGGTCTTGTACATTCTTCTGACTTATGTTGTTCACCGCATTTCACACAGCGTGGTATGTGGTAACAATAACTTCTAGTATGACCATATGCCTGACAATTGTGGCACTGCACTATTTCTTTCTTAGTGTAAGGTTTTTCAACTCTTACACTAGTATAGTATAATCTATTGAGGTCATAAATTTTTTCGACTCCTGCTGATGGCTCCAAGTCCACAAAGAATAGAGGCAGTGGAATTTTATCTTTTAGGACGTTGGTGACTTGCCGCACTTTATAGCCTATCTCCGTCAGTTCTTCTTGGATAGCTGCTGCTGGTGTCGAAGGGTGTAGGTTTCTAATTACAACCCTTAAAGCTCTCTCCTGGCGTAACTGATATGTATGAAAATCAGCTTTGGTCTCCGTCAGATATTTTACTATTTTTCTGTAGGTTTCGGCGGTAGTCGGGGATATTTTAGTATCACTGGTTCTACTTATACAATAATAACTGTTAGGATCGGTTAATTTATTTAGATGCGCACACAGTAGTTGAAAGTTTCTAATATTTTTAACAAATATTGGTGAGGTTGTGGTTCTTTTGGTATAGGAGAAGATTCCATTGTTTCTTTTTCAATTTGAAGGATCTGAAATGGGTTCGGTGTAAAAAACGGCGATTCTTCAGATAATCCTTGTGATGATGTGCTAGGCTGTGGTTCAGATCCTAAAGAGGTAGCTGAAGCAGTCGCTGGTGGAATCATTTTTTTATTATTATCACGGCGAGGTCTCTGTTTTGTGGGAGACGAGTTTGAACTGCAGATCTAGATCTTTTACTTGTAACTTTCGAGGACATCACTTGATGAAAATATCGCATTGATTAAAAATAAAAAATAGGAATAAATATATAATGGAATGAGAATAAGAAGGAAAAAAAATAAATAAAAGAAAGATAAGGAAAATAAAAGCAAGCCTGAGCTTGCCGAGCTAGCGGCAATCAGCTGATCAGTGACCCTCCTTTCACTTTTCGTGATTGCACAAAGTAAATTATAACTTTGCTTACCGAAATTTCTCCAATATTCACTGCTGTAGTATTCCTGAGGTCTAGTGATGTTTTCCAGACTGAACTCAAGCGAATTCCTACTGAAAAAAGCAAAAATCTGAGAGACGAAGTAACGTATGACTGTTATCCTCGAGCGCATCCACAATACTATTAAAAAAGAAAAAAAATCTATATTTAAATAGTAAAGTTACTACTTACTAGCTTTTCTGGTCATCTCAATATCTGAAAAATGCCAATGGTTGTGAAGCTATAATTAATTTTTTTTTTTTTTTGAGTGGGGGTTTAGGATAATTTGCCCCACAAGAGGTTGACATTTTTTTTACTGAATCCTTTAAACAAATTAATTTCAATTTACTTAAAGACTATAGGTGTCCATAAATTATATGTTCTCATTTAAAAGATAATTAAATTTCTGTCTGGCACCCAGGACTGTTGTACAAACTCCGTAAATTCCTCCCTCGTGCTTACTTCCTCATTATTCAATCCTACCTCTCTAACAGATCCTTCAAAATAAATCACAATAGTTCCCACTCATACCTTTTCACTCAGTCTGCTGGTGTTCCTCAAGGCAGTATCCTGGGACCTATTCTTTACACAGTCTTTACAGCTGATATCCCAACCCATCCCAACACTTCCCTTTCTACCTATGCTGATGACACCTGCGCCTCTCAAACTCTTCAAGCGCACATCACAAAGACCTAGAAGTATGGTGTCAGAACTGGAGAATAAAAATAAATTCCAAAAAATCCCATCAAATAACCTCTACCCTTCGACGTAAACCTATGACATCCTGTCCTACTGTCTCCTTCAACAATGCTCCTCTTGTCCCGGTTGAACAGATCCGATATCTAGGACTGCACCTAGACAAACGCCTTACTTGGAAGACTGAAACGACAAGAAACTGCACGACGTTTTAGACTACTTCAACACTTGCTAGACAAACGTTCTAATCTTCCACTTAACTACAAAAGACTCATCTACATGACTATTATAAGACCTATCTGGACTTACGGAATTGAGCTATGGGGCTCCACCAAACCATCCAATTCCTCTCGTATCCAATCCTTACAATCCAAAATCCTTCGTAAAATCCTCAACGCTCCTTACTTTGTCACTGATAAGCTCATCCACAATGATCTTGATGTTCCCTATGTTACTGTTTTGGCCAGAACCAGGTATGAATCTTTCTATGCAAAACTTCATTCCCACTCTAACCCACTAGTTTCTACCCTACCCTGGCCTCGAGATCTTCTTGTTTAGATTGACTACTAGAGTGCTGCCAATGGTCAGTCTCTCTTCATGTTTTTTCATGTATTTTATCTTTACCAGCATATTTACTAGTTGTATTACAAAATACAGTTGTAAATTTCAATAAAAAAATATTATAAAATAAAAATTTCTAACCACTGTTGAGACGTTGATTTCCAATAGGTACTCAAGGGCATAGCTTTGGAAATCAATATTTTGACATATTTGTTTATTAACGGTTTAGCTTTATCTAAATTCGTCATCAGATTTTATATTTAAAGAAAAAAATAGAAATCCTTTAAAAACATGTTTGAAAATTGCATTTTATTTCAAAATGTACTTTACTATATCCACATATCATTTCATTGCAAAAGGTACTAAAAATATTTCCTTCCAAAAGGTACTGTATCCTCTGTAAGCAGATATAACCTTTCCTTTCATTTCCTTCCAAAAGGTACTATATTTCCTACTATAGAGCAGAAGCACCTAACCCCGTAATATATTATCATTAATTTATTGTTTCTTTAATTTATACATTTCTATCGGTTCATTTAGCACGTCTTAAATCACCGCTATTATTTCGATCAATGGTTTTAACCTAATAATCAGTTTTTAGGTTGTTTTAAATAACTTAATTGCGTATATTCGGTTCTCGTAGGCTCACAATTAAATTAAGTTTTTTTATATTTCTTCTTGCAGCCACATAAATTAGATATAAAAATGTTCAAAAACACACATTTAAACAGAATAATGTTATTTTAACCAGAAATATGAAATGGTTGGGATTAGATTTCCTCTACTAAATCAGTTTCCGTTGGGAGCGGTGTGGTCTAATAGATAGAGCACTAGTCTACTGTTCTTTGGGTCCTGTGTTCAGGGTGTTAGAAACTGACATTTTTTTTTTTTTAAGGATATAGATGTGCAAAATATACGGCTTTAAAGGGGACCTAATAAGGTGTTTAACGATGTCTGGTACTCGTTTAAGATCCCTATCATAATTAAACCTGAAAAGGCAAAATTTAGGACTCCCACTATATCTTCGTTCGATTAACCATAGTAGCATAAAGGGATGCTAAATAAATAAACACACTATAGGTCCCAATAGGATTTGTTTTTTTGTAGTAAATAGTTAACTTAGAGGATTTGTCGATTAAGTGTTGTATCTGGGAGCAGTTTCCTGTCATTTCAGTCTAATATGAGAATTCAATAATTGGATTAGTTATATTCAAAATCGAATACATTAGTGCTGTGCAATTGTAGTCGGGGCTACTTGCTACTGGTACGTTATATTAACAAAAAAAAAATGATATCACATTAAATAACTACACCTAATTGGTTGTACATAAATATAGTTAAAATAGTTACCAATTGATTGATAGCTTTTTTTTACAAAAGTTTAAAAAAACTCAAAATGAAATATTCTTGAGACATGCAACAACTATATTTTTAGGTTTGAAATAATTTATTTTAGTTTCTAAAAGCAAATTATTTTTTAAGTCATTGTAAGAAACCATTAACGATTAAACGTGTTCTGAGAGGACTCTCACTAAAAACCATAGATATGCTTGCTATGTTAATGCGTTAGTAAATTTGTTCTAAATTTAGTATCTTAGCTAATACTGGTTAGATGATTTAGCATTAATATGGTTAGGAATTCGATTATCTTTCAAATCAGGACATAAGTTCGGGAGATATAGTTTTGAGTTATTCAAAAACATTTTTTATTGAATATATTTGATTTTTTGTAATCATTTGGATGACGAATTGTCCTATACTGAGCCTAATTGCACACCTATACTGTAAGGAAACATCTAATAAAATTTTCAGTTTCACAACAATTTTGTCTTTAAAATAGTCTTTTAAATATGAATTAGACATGTTGAGGAGTATGTGTAGTTTTTAAGAAAAATAAAACTCCTCAAAATACTTACACGGTCGGTTTGAGGAGAAGAAAAATAGTACGAATCATTACAGTAAATTAAAAATGCCATATCCTGGCTAATGAGTATCCGATGTCATTCTTTTTTTATTTGAGTGGCAAATAATTGAATTGCCTAGAGAAAATAAACTACTAGAATTGTTGAATTGTCCAGAAGTACCTTGAAACCTGAAACCTCGATTTAATAGGGTTTTTTAACTTAACTGCAAACATTCATTATTGAAAATAACAAACCGACAGCATTGATATGATTTCTATCAAATTTCACTGATTGTTTTTCAGGGGATATTATTTTCTATCCAATAGCAGTACCAACAAAAACGTGGGGGTTTTCATCAATTGTGGACAGAAGAGAATTTTTTATCATTCGGTATTTGAAACTTGAAACTTGATCCTTCAACACATGAGTGGGCTAAATTTAATAATTCTCCGTATATATGTTGGTTACTCTTTTTGATTCAATGTACTGATGCACTTTTCCTAAAGTGTTTACACTTCAATTTATCTATTTAATAAATAATTATCATTTTCAATATATGTGAAATATTTATTAAGAGAAATATTTTTAAGATTTTGATTATCCATCCTGGTACTATCCTCACAACCTACGCAGATCACACATGTGTGTTATCCGTAAATAATGACCCATCTGTTGCTTCCAAAACCCTTCAGTCTCACATTTTTTTCCATTAAAGAATGGTGTTAAAAGTGAAGAATTAAAATCAACTCTACTAACTCCCATCAAATTACCTTTACCATTTGTCGAAAGCCTATGTCCGCCTGTCCCACTATTTCCTTTAACAATATTCCACTCCCCTCAGTTGAGCGGATCCGGTACCTAGGACTCTATCTAGACAAACGTCTTACTTGGAATCCTCACACTAGACTGAAACGACAAGAAACAGCTCGTAGATACCGCTTACTACAACTCTTACTGGACAAACGATCAAAACCTTACACATACTACAAAAAATTAATTTATATTACCATCATTAGGCCTATTTGGACATATGGGATTGAGTAATGGAGATCCACCAAACCATTCAATTATTCCCGTCTTCAATCCTTGCAATCCAAAATCCTCCGAAAGATCCTAAATGGCTCTTACATGATCACCAATAAAATAATTCATAAAGACCTAAATATCCTATTAGTCGCAGATCTAGCCCAAACTAGATATTCCTCCATTTATTCCAAATTACCCTTTCACTCCAACCACTCGTCTGCATACTCTCATTACTATATATTCCTGATAATCTCCCGAGGCGGCTGAAAAGACGATGGCCTCGCGACCTACTACATTAAATAAACACTGAAGTGCTAAAGATTATGATAACACTACATTAAAGATTATGATCAGAAGAAAAGCAGTATAATATCAAAGCCCTTTAAAGTTTAACCCGATATAGTGAGTTTAATTATTTTTTTTTTATTTAAAAGAAATTTACAACTGTATTATACAATAAAATACATTAAGTAAATGTGTTAATAGATCAAGTGGCCGTGATACTGGCATGTGAAGAAACTACCCAGTGGTAGCACTTCAATGTTGATGTCATTAGCAGGTGTCGAGGCCACCCTCCTTTCAGGAGCCTCCAATGATTATCAGGAATATATAGAGATGAGAGGATACGGACAAGCGGGTTTGAGTTGGCTGGTAGTTTGGAATTAAAGGAGGTATATCTAGTTTAGGCTAAGTCTGCAACTAACGGAATATTTAGGTCTTTATGGATAGTTTTATTAGTGACAAAATACGGAGCATTTAGGATCTTTCGGAAGGTTTAGGATTGGATGCGGGAGGAATTTGATGGCTTGGTGCATCCCCATAGCTCAATACCATATGTCCAAATAGGTCTTATAATGGCTATATAGCTTAATTTTTTGTGGTAGATTGGAAGTTTTGAACGTTTGTCGAGTAAGTGTTGTAATAATCGGTATCTGCGAGCAGTTTCTTTTCTTCTCAGTCTTGTGTGAGGATTCCAAGTTAGACGTATGTCAAGGTAGAGTCCTAGGTAGCGGATCTATTCAACAGAAATTGGTGGGATGTTACTAAAGGATACAGTGGGACAGGAGGTCATAGGTTTGCGAGGAAGGGTAAACGTGATTTGTTGAAATTTGTTAGGATTGATTTTAATTCTCCATTTCTGACACCACTCTTCAATGGAGTCGATGCGTGACTGAAGGTTTTGTGATGCGACACTTGGGTCATTGTTTACTGATAACACACATGTGTCATCAGCATACGGAAAATATCTTTAATTGTGTTGATTCGAAGAAATTAACTCTTATCACCTTATTAACATTGATAATTACCAACAAAATATACAAGTTGAACGGATTTTATAAATAACAATAGGAAAAAAGGGCAAAAATATTTGTTTTTTACGAACACAAGAATAGTATTTTTGTAAATTATACCGTTAGAAAGTAAATCACGTATGAATGTGCTGAGAAGATAGAACATTACTTCTCCAGGTTCGAATCCTGGCTGAAGCAGAATTTTTTATTCTGTTATTTCAACTATGGAGGGACCCTAGGGTATGGAGAACCTCCTGGGGCAAATCCAGCCTCAATTGGGTACCCATAATTGTGGGAAAACCTGGCGTTCAAGCGTTTTTTAGGCCAAATCACCTCCTTGAACGGTCGTTGGCAGTAAAACAGTAAGGATCTCTATAAATACTAAATTCGAAACCCTATGTGTTGAGAGGTCCAGTATTTTTTTAAAATTTTAAATATGGATATAGAGTGTTATGAATACCCAAAGATTTTATGTCGTAAATTATCGTGAGATTGATCAAGGCTATATTTGATACCAGTGGATCCCCAATATATTCACAACTATTATTTAAGAAGGTTACAAATATAACAAAAGGAAGGGAAATAACAAATTTATAATCTAGATCAAACTATCAAAAGCCATCCTCATTGGTTCTAGAAACCTTGTAAATTCTCTTCCGTATTATCCCTTCATAACCTCAACAGTATACCTGTCCACTTCCACACCTCAGTAAGAAAACATGGAGTCATTATTGATCATAATGTATCTTGGAGTAAACATATTTCTTAAATTACCCGAATATCCATCGTTATCCTAAGACAATTTCTAAGATTTCGTGATTCCATCCCACTTAAAACCCGCCTGCTACTGGTTTCTTCTCTTATTTCAGTTTGACTACAGTTGTCTCGTATATGGTGGGCTGTCTGAGAGGTTTGACATGAAACTAAAGAGATCAATAAATTGTTTCATTAGATTCACATGTGCGATTCCCAGAAACTCCCATGTTTCCTTTAGGTATACCGAGTTGAACTGACTCAATCGCTCTTATCGCCAGCAATACCTCCTTGGCGTCTGTCTGTTCCGATCATTCAAAACAAAAAACCTCCTTATATTCTCGATATGCTCACCTCATTTTCCTCTGTCCATTCAGCAAATACTAGATCCCAACCCATAAAATTATATATACCTTCCCACAGATCCGCCTTTTTTTCAAAAAATCATTTGTCATTTGTGCTACCCTATTTTGAAATTCCATACCATTCGTAAAGCCTTACCATTATCTAATTTCAAACATATACTATTTCTTTATCTCCTGACCTATCAATTTTTTCAACATATGTAATATTTAAAGCTGTAGATGATAACTCTTCCTTGTCACAAAGTCTGTTATATTCTTTTACTGAAGTCTTAAAAGTACCAGACAATCATTTATATTGCACTTTTCTTGTTATTATTAGGGACTACTGTATCCAGAATAAAATTTCTTTTCATTTCATTATTTAATGTGGTCCTGATAACACCCTACCTATTTAATAGGATCCCATCACCTGAAAACTGTTCCACATATTCCATAACCCTGTTCCTAAATAGTAATCCCATAAAGCTCCACTTGACTGTCAGGAATCTTGGAGTAACCTTCGACCAAACTCTATCCTTTAAAAATCATATTTCCGAAATCTCTCGTCGTACCTTTTCAACCTTAAAGCGATTGTATTTGCTCCGTCACCTTTTCCCGCTTGAAAACCGAAAACTCCTTACCTCTTTAATATTTCCCCCTTTCGACTCTTGCTGTGCGGTATACGGTGGGTTTTGAGGTAAAAATAAAACGCTTAATTAATTGCTTTGTTCGATTCATCTTCGGGGCCCCTCGTGACATCTAGTATCCCAATTTTATGGGAGTTGGATTGGTTTAACCCTTCCAATCGTCGCAAGTATTTCCTTGCATCATTCCTTTACCATGTTATCCGATCCCGCCGCCCATCATACATTTTCGACCTTTTACAATTCAAATCCTCTGTCCATTCCCGTTGTACACGCTCTAGGCCTTCAGATTTGTACACAACGGCCCACCATCTGCACATTTTTACAGATCGTTTCTCATTCGATCCTCGGTCCTACGGAATTCTATCTCTCCTTCCATCCGTCACTCCAATTCTCTTTCTATCTTCAAATCTCGCACATTTCATCACGTAATGAATATCCAGGCTCAATAGAATTGTCAATAAGCTTTTTTATTATTTTTTTCTTCTAATTTAAATATGTCTAGTGAAGTGAGAATGGTTGAATGTGTGAGTAAGTGAGATAAGTTAGTTCAGGGTGCTGTCAAAAGAACACACAATTAAGATAAAAAAACTTAATAAACTGGTGCCGACGTTCCGACCTAAATTATAGGCATCCTTCAGGTTGTTAGAAGGACCTATAATTAGGTCGGAACGCCGGCACCAGTTTATTAAGTTTTTTTATCTTAATTTTGTGTTATTTTGACTGCACCCTGAACTAACTTATCTCACTTAAATATGTCTATTTTATATCAGGAATTATTTATTTGTTTCTATTTATTTAATTTCCTCTAAGACTCTAAAGCCCTTTTTGTAAATACTGTATATTTTATTCTAAAAGGACATCTCCTAGGATAATAAAGAATTTATTTATTATTATTATTATTTAAATGTTTAAATTCCTGTTCTCCTTTGATCTTGTCCTAGATAAAACATCTCACATTAGCAGAATTATTTAATATGGAACTGTTTTTATGTTAAGGTGCGTGTGCCGTGAGTCTTGGTGGTCTGCTGGAGCTGGACAAGCTTACTCGCTGAGCCTGCTCAGCCTCCAGTACGTAGTCCCGCTGGTCGTCCTCCTCTACACTTACACTTCCATCGCGGTCGTGGTCTGGGGGAAATCAACGCCGGGGGAAGCAGAGACTACGAGGGATCTCAGGATCGCCAAGTCAAAGATTAAGGTAAGTACATCAAGTACCTTTTAGTTTGAAGTATCAGGGGGCGAAATGGCTGAGCGCGTTAGCGTGCGTTGCTTTGACGCGCGTTGCCTAGCAACTTAGATGACCATTATTTGGAACCAAATATTTACGAGATCGAGTCTCGGTTCTGGGGGCTTTCAGTGTATTTCAAAAACGATAAGTAGTATATAACTGAATTTCATATTTCAGAAGCTAACTACAAGAGCCACTTTGTACGATGAATTTTGCACCTTATCGGCTCTAACGATTTTGATCAAACTTGCTTAATCGATATAATTTATAATACGTTTTAATGTCGTGTAGGGTCCATTCTAATTGAAATAGTCTGAAAGCGCTTAATTGCCAATATCCTAATGTTCTTCCTCTAAATTACCTTTCATTTTGTAGATTTCATAAAACTAAACATATCATCTTTTTGACTTTGATAAAAAACCGATAAATGTATATTTTGAAGGAATTAGATAAACAACATAACAAGAAAAATGCAAAAATATATTTTCATACAATTTTTGTGTTTTTTTCATACGATTTTTTATGGCATACTTTTGAACAAGTAAAGAAATTCAAGTACTTAGGTTCAATCATAACAAGAAAAAATGAAATCCAGGAAGAAATAAAGTCCTGGTTAAAGGTGGGAAATGCGTAATATTATTCTGTTCCTAAATTACTTAGCTCGCGGTTTCTGTCTAAAAACTTAAAGTTAGAATTTATAAAACTATTATTCTTCCGACGGTTCTTTTCGGATGTGAAACGTGGGCGCTTATTTTAAAGGATGAGCAACGGCTTAAGGTTTTCGAAAATAAGGTACTGCGTAAAATATTTGGTCCGAAGAGAGATGAGGCCACGCGGAATTGCGGAGCTAGTACCTTGTGAATATAATTGAGTTGATAGCATCGCGGAGACTCAAATGGGCGCGTAAAGTTGTTGGGCTAGGTGAGGAACGAATTTCGAGAATGTTGGTATTCGCTGAACCGACTGGTACACGTCCAAAAGGTAGGCCGAAGCGTCGATGGGAGGATTGCGTTAAGGCTGATCTCGGGGGCTTGGGCATGACCGGCGAACATTGGACGAGTCTGTGCAGGCGAATTTTGGTGGTATCGGCATTGAACCTTCGGGTTCTGTAAGCCTATTATTATTATTATTTTGTGTTTTTGGACATAAAAAGAGTTTATATAGCGTTGAAAGGCTTTAAATTTTAGAAATAAATACTATCTTATACACAAAAAACGGATTAAACTAACTGATTGTCGTAGATAATAATATGATTATTTTGTATGAGTCTGCAGGGGGGGGGGGGTGGCTGAGTAGGTCAGTGCACGTTGCTTTTAACACGCGTTTCCTAGCAACAGATACCCACAAACTTGAAACCAAATAATTACAAGTTCGCGTCTCGTCCTTTGATTATTTATTGCTTTTTCATATTACTTAATTGCCTAATTTACAACTATATAAACAGTTATACCATAGTATTATTATTAGGAAATAATAAACTATTGGGTAATAATTTACAGAGTTTTTTTTCTTTTTGATAATAACATCTTATTCCTTTTTTTTACTCAAAGAAACTATGCCTTTCCAACTGTACATTTATTAACACCTTCTGATGAAACTCATATAGGAATATTCCAGTGTGAACGAACGAATACCATTCGGCATCGGTTTCCAAAAGTTGCAGACTGATCCATCAGACACGCCATTGCTTACTTAGTTAGCAGCGGACCCTGGTTGGAATATTATGAAGGATGACCTTACCCTGATGGCAGTGCGGCTATTGATATTGGGGAAAGACCAACAGACCCGCTTCCATAACGAATTCGACAGACTGAATATATTAATGTCGTAGCCTTGTCCTGATCCTTAGGGCGCAATAACCTTAGAATCTTTCTTCCATTCTTCTGAAGAAAGATCCTAACCCAAGTTTTCTTTTCTTTTTTTTTCTCTATGTTTTTCTATAGTACAAGCCTGTCTATTTGTTTTTGATTCCTGTGACCTGGTTAAATAAAAAACAAAATAAGCACTCCTGGAGTTCAGCTTTTTCTACGATTGGGACGCAAAACTTCAGTTTTACCCAGGGCTTCTCTTAAATATTGTAAATAGCTACAAATGGGCTAGGTTAACATAGTGCTGTATTTTATTTATATATTAAATATTGGTCTCCAGAGACCCACTTATACAGCGAGTTGAAGTGGCTCCTACCTTCTATACGGAGGACATATTTTCTCGGATCATACCTTTACCAAATCATAAACTCCCAAAACCCTCCATACATTCACAGTAACCTTAAATTTAAATCCTCAGTCCACTCTCTTGAAACCAGATCCTGCCATCCCGACTTTTACATTCTTACTCATCGAACTACATCTTTTTATCACCCCTTCTATATCCGCTCTGTAAACCTCGGGAATTCCCTACCTAATCATATTCGCCATGCTTCTTCCCTTCCCTATTCAAATCCCACCTTTTCCAACATCTTTTGGTATCCCAAATAGATGCACAAAAAATGTGAATTATCTATTTTACCAAACCCTAGTGCTGTGGAATATTTTTTTTTTTTTAATTTCCTCAACCCTAGTTGCCTTTAGGAGATTTCTCATCTTTCTTTTTTTTTTTTTTTCGTGTATTTACTATCCATATTTTTTGTACATAAATATAAGTATTATATTATATTCTATAAGTATCTATTTATTATTAATTTTTGTCACAGAAAATCTTAAAATAAGATTTCAACATCTTTCTTCTCAGAATGTTACAGAATTGCTGTATATGTGATTTGTTGTTTTAAATATTTATTCAAATTGTAATTAATAATGTATATTTGCTGGTGATAAATTGATTAATTGTGCTGTGCCAGCCAGCTCTATTTGTATGGGGTTCGCCCTAAAAACAAATAAATAAGTTTATTATTATTATTAGTTATTATTATATTATATAAGTCTTAGTTGTATTTTTTTTTCTTTTTTGCACATTTGTAAATAAAAATTAATTTTATTGTTTACTTGGCCAGACATAAATATTAATATCTACTGTACATTTTTGTTATTCTTAAGGGACATAGTCCCAGAATAAATTTTATTATTATTAAATACATGGTTAGTTAAAGTATTGCGATCCTGAAAATTGTTAAATTCAAGTTTTCACTGAAGGTAAAGGTTGTTAAGGTTTAGTTATTAATATAGGTGAAATAGTGTCCCAGAAGGCCTTGAAAATGCGTATTTAATATAGAAAAAGAGTAAGATGGAAGTTGGTACCCACCGTGATAGAAGCACGTACCGCAGCATAACGTTACCCTGCCAGATAGGGGCCGCACCTACCACTTAGTAAATTTAGTAAATGGGAATAAAAAGTGACAACGAAGGTATATTATTACTGATACATTATTATTATTATTACTGTATAACCATATGTAACAATTTGATATTGCTTCATTATTTAATCTAAATCTCATGTTTCCAACGAAATCGGTTATAATTTTTTAAACCTTTTTGAACTTTATTGAACAGTTCTTGAATTGATTTTAACAAACGAGGTCAGTAAAAATCGTGCGTTGTGTAAACATGTTTTTTAAAAATATAATCCTCTCCGTGATTTTTTTTTTTCATTTTAAACATATTTATTGATATTTACAACTGTATACAAAATACATGAAGTAAATGTGATAGACATATGAGACGTTGATTTCCAAAAGGTACTATATCCACTTTAGAAAATTTTACAGGAAACGCAAAAATTTGGCATTTATTTATTATTGGACCAATTTACGTGATTATTTTTTTATTAAAATCTAAAGTTGATTTTTAAGTGTGTTGCCAACTCATTTTTCCAAATTATTGCACTTTTCTGATGATTTTAAAGAGTATAATATGGATATAGTACTTTTTGGAACGAAACATGGATATAGTACTTTTTGGAAAGAATTAAAAGGGATATAGTACTTTTTGAAAAGAATATAACGCAAGAAAAGTTGGTAACAGTCACTATAACCTTCCTGATACAACATTACCGATAACTAACGTCTTTATATCGTTAATTACTAAGTTATGCATATTTCCTTCTTCTCCCTCTGAGAAATATCTTTCTTTGTTAGTTAATTACATTTATTATCTATTTTTCATAAAGAAAGTGAATATTCAAAGGACAATTTATCTATTTATGGCACTATAATAAGAAAGTATGCAATTATGAAGTAAGTTTTGAACATGTATTTACTATTTATGTGAACTTAGCAAATTTAACTATATTATTAACTACGTGTAAACAATATTTAACCATAGATACTGATAAATAATAACTTTTGAGCTTTTATTTTACATAAAAAAATCGACTACTAAGTTAGATCAGGCACGGATTTTCTTCACATATTTAGCAAGTTCGTGGAATGCTAATTCCAACTATTTGCTGCATCAAATACCATTATTCTATTAAAATGTGAGTTTCTGAAAAATTTTAAACCAAATTTATATTGCTGCAAGAAGAAATACTATTAAAAAAACTTAATTTAAATGACAACCTACGAGAACCAAAGCGACGCAATTAAGTTGGTTAAAACGGCCTAAAAACTGATTATTAGGTTAAAAGCGGTGATTCAAGACGTGCTAAATGAACCAATAAAAGTGAATAAAATGATGAAAACAATAAATTAATGGTGATATATTACGGGATTAGGTGCTTATGCCGTATAGTAGGAAATATAGTACCTTTTGGAAGGAAATGAAAGGAAAGGTTATATCTGTTTACATAGGATATAGTACCTTTTGGAACGAAACATGGATATAGTACCTTTTGGAATGAAATAAAATGCGGATTTAGTACCTTTTGGAATGAAATGCAATTTTAAAATACTTTTCTAAAGGATTTTTACGATTTTTTGATAAAATTTGATGATGGATTTAGATAAAACTAAACCATTAGAATACAAATATGTGAAAATATCAAATTTGAAAAAAATGTCCTTTAGTACCTTTTGGAAATCAACGTCTCATATGGTAAATCTCTCCGTGATTAAGTTGAAATATTGAAAAACACTACAAACTTATTTTTCAGTCCAATATTACCAGATGATGTGAGAGGCTTAATTGGCTTCGGTGGTGCATGGTTTTCCGTCCATAATAATGTAATAGTATGAGAGTCCGGAATTATTTTATTAGAAACTAATGATAAATTTGCATTGGACCTATGTTTATATGATAAGTATGATATGAGGCTACAAAGAAGTAACAGTAGACGGCGCTAGGGTACTACATTACCCGCACAGCATTTTATTTCCCCTGCACACTGGGGCGAAACACCAAATTATTGGAAATTGTTGTATTATGGCCAGACCGTTGGATGTACGAAAAAAAGTTAAACGTAGAAACCCCTTTATTTTTTAACGAGAAATCGATTTCTGTATTCAGATTTTAATTTTGATGTACAGGATGTCGCAAAAAACACTTTATTCATTTATTTTTTAATTGGAATCCTATGATTTGACGTCGTAATTGATTCCACACCCTATTTCCAGCAACTTTTACTTAGGCAAACTGAAACCTACCTTTTTCCATAGAAAAGGAGTAGGTACCGTTCAATTGACAATAAAAAAACAAGAACGAAATCCATAAAAAAAATTATTCAATATTATAATTAGTTATTTTTACTAATTATGTTTGTACATAATAAATTATTTTCAAAAAAATTATTATCTGTAAATATGTTTGTTTAATAAAACATAAAAAAAAAAAAATAGAAAAAATAATTTATTAACAAAGTTGATCAAGTGATTATTTATTTTCACGATTCATGAGAATTGAAGACAATAATAAGTTCATAACTTATTAACAAACATTTAAAACAAATAAACTGAAATTTATATGGACAACGTTTGAAAAAAAAAAACAAGAGCTAAAACAAAAAAAAACTTTCTTGTGAACCGGCACGAACCCACAGGTAATTATTAATGGAAGTGGAACTAGAAACCTTCTAGTTAATTTCTGAGATGGTTATTTCTGGACGATTTAGAGTGATTATTGTTGTGGATATTTTAATTGTTTCTTTATGTTTTTCATTAATAAAAACTTTATAAATCTATAAAAGCTCAAGCTGCATAAACTTAAATTATCATAACGAACTTAAATTATAGGAAAAAAAGATGATTCATTAATTTTAGTTCATCAAAATAGTCGTAAGTTTTTTTAAAAAAGGAAATTTTTCCTAGACGGTCGTTTTAATAACATATCTTAGGTGGAATTCTTAAAAAAAAAAAAAAAAAAAAAAAAAAAAAACTGATGATGGACAATGACTTAAAAAAAAAAAATATGGAAATTCGGAATTTCAGATATTGGTCCTATGTCCACCGAATGCATAGTGGGTAGACTGTATCTTGTCCAAATTAGAATAGGATAAAATAGAATAGAACATACATTTTATTCTGGGACTCGGTCATTAAAGATTTACAGGTTTGTACAGTTGATTTATTTAACATGTCTGACCAACAGGCAAAAGGAACATAATTAATTACTATTTACAATGATGGATGAATATACCTAGTCCTGCATCAAATATTGTTACAAGGAAATATTTACAGATTTCATTAGAAAAAATTATTTTTTTCAAAATATTTATTGGAATATAAAAGGTATATTTATAGAGAGAAAAACAAAAAAGGAATTACTCAAAATATCGCCCTTTAGCTCTAGCACAGGCATTTAATCTCCTTGGCGAGTCATCAATAACACTTCTTGAGCAAAGCGTTTAACTGCTCGTACCAGGGATTGTTTAGGGCTTTCCAAGTTAGTGTGTGCTCTGTGGCATGCTGTCCGCATGCTGCGAGAGTGATCTGAAGAAGTTTTCAATTTCCTGAAACATGATTTGTTCTTTAGGAATGGGGTTTATTTTGATTCTAGCAGCCTCAACTCTCAAAGAATTTGCCGTTCTCACAGTGCGGGGACGGCTCGGTCTAGGTCTGTCACATACAGATAATATCTTACTATATTCATTTTTAGTGCGTTACACGGACATAAGGGTGTACTGAAAGGATTAAAAGTGTTGGAAATTCCTAACCCTCCAATTTTGTGTAACACGACTACAGATGTTCGGTTTTCTTTATCCGTTCCACTTTCATTATTACCCTGACATGCGGAGAAAATAATCTGATAGAGGTGAAGATTGCTTAAATAATACCCAAGGATATTAACCAAGTTGATATGGTTAATCTTTTGGAATGTACAAAGGTAGTTAATAGGAAGGAAGTTTAAAATATCGGTATTTAAGCCCTGTAACACTACTTTAATGAGAATAAAACTTACATGTTATTAAAACCCATTAAATTTTACATCGATGCAGCGAGTTTAATAAATGTCTGTGCGATATATATTTAGCCGCTCTAGAAAAGAAGTATTTGATACATTTTACTTTCACTTACTATGTATAGTAAGGGGAAGTATTGCGATCGTGAAAATTTTAGAATTCAGTTTTCAACGGAAATACACGTTTTAGGATTCCTTGAGTCCAAATAACCCCGTAATTTATTTAATAATAAGTCCCGCAAAAAGCTCTGTGTGTGTGTGTGTGTAAGTGGTAACTCCCGGACGGAAACGGCAAGTCCTATGAAACTGAAATTTGATATTTTAGACAAATATACGCCCAAGACTTTACAAAACCTTTTTAATCAAAATGAGCTAACTAGAAGAGCCACTTTAGTCCATGCATTTTGCACGTTTTTTCGATTTTCTCGAAAACGGTTCCGACGATTTTGTTTAAAACTCGCTATATCGATGTAAAATTTAATGTGCTTTAATATATTTTAGGTTTCATTCTGATTAAAATGGTTTGACAGGGCTTAAATGCCGATATTTTAAAATTTCTTTCTCTGAAGTACCTTTAATTTTGTTGATTCTATAAAAATAACTATATTATCTTGTTACCACTGATGAAAAACAGGTAACTATATGAAGTGAAATAATTCGATACCCAACTAAAGGAGAAAACAGAAAGAAATATATTTTTAATGCAATTTTTGTTTTGGAACATAAGAGCAGTAATATACATGTATAATATACCTTTGGAAAGCTAAAGATTTTAGAAAAAATATTATCTCATACACAAGCTTTTAAAAGTTAATAGAGAGTGATGGAATGAAGATAAAACTAACTGATTATTTTAGATAATAATATGATAGATTTTTTAATAAACATATGTTTCTATATAAATTCAATTTAATTAATTTTTTAATAGTTTCACGTATTTTTATCTTTAACTCTACTTGAAAATTCTTTCATTGATTTTAAGAATGGAGGTAAGTGAAAGTCGTGTGTAGCCCTCACCAGTTTTTTATTTAATTTTCAGATATCGCAACGTTTCAGCCTCCATTTTCAAGCTTTTGTAAACAATAAAAGTTTTTACGGCATTTATACATTTATTTTTTTTTTTTATATACATTTAATATCAACATTTTGATAAATTATTTTTAATAAAGGTGTTACCCATCATTTCTATGTTGTTATATATGTTTTTTAGAGCAGCCAAATATACATCGCACAAATATAGAACCAATAGAAAAATTAGGACAATGATGAGAAAATTAATAAATAGTGGCTCTTCTCGTTAGCCGATTTTGATAAAAAGTTGCTGTGATAACTCGGACGTATAGTAGTCTTAAATATGAAATTTCAGTTTCGTACGACTTTCTTTTATATCCTGATTTGTAAGGAAAACAATCTGATAGAGGTGAGAATTATTTAAATTATTATCAAGGATATAAACCAAGTTTAACATTTATGGCTCAAGTAGATAGCTACAGGGAATCAAGTGTGTTGCGGTTTTGAAAGAGAGAAAAAATTAACAAAAAAGCGAAAGACCCCGAACCAAAAGATATATTCATATCAAAATTAATATTATAATTATTTACATTGAGGAAACTACGCTTTTTATCTGCCTAAGTTGGATGAGCAAAATGCACGGTACGACTGAGGTGCTATCCAACATTTAACCGGCCGTTAAACGAGGGAAGTTGGCAGTAAATGCAACCCCCTGTTAATCTCAAAGCCTTGCCCCTTCTGTAATAGTGACAATGCTACTTTGAAACTGAAACCGGCCCTTTAGGGAAATGTTGCCATTAATTAACGTCAAAGGGATTCTTTTGACTCCGTTATTAGTCCTTTCGCTAGTATAATTTTTTTTTTTTTTTTTTTAGAGCTCTACATGTTTTTTTATTAGGACATAAAAAGCATCTTGTCCTCTTGTAAGGGCTGGGTAGTTTTAATTCGAGTTATATTTTATAACTTTAAATTATGTTCTTGTAAAAACGTTATATTAAAAAATATCACTTCATACATTATAATATGACGGTAAGAATAAGCTCTTAATATTTATCGCTGCACTGGAGCCTTTCTTGATGTAGAACAGGCTTTTGATAGAGTTTGGCATCCAGGACTGCTTTACAAACTTCGCCAATTCCTCACCCCAACGTATTTCCTATTAATTGGCTCCTACCTAACTGATAGAACCTTCCAAATTCAACATAATCTCTCCTACTCATCCGTATTCATCCAATCAGCCGGTGTACCCCAAGGTAGTATCCTGGGTCCCATGCTATATACAGTGTATACAGCTGACATTCCTATCCAACCTAGCACTATCCTATTGATGACACATGTGTGTTATCTGTGAATAATGATCCTGTTGTTGCATCCCGAATCCTGCAGAACCATCTATCAGCCATCGAAGAATGGTGTCAGAACTGGAGAATTAAAATTAATCCTATCAAATAAACGACTAGGTCTATCAGGAAACGACATACAACATAAGTTGTAATAAAGTCGTTTATATATTGGGTTGATGCAAAATTAATGCAGGTTTTTAGTAGGTATTGTAAATACGCCATATCTTTACTTTAACCATATATATTTAATCAAAATAATTTCCATCTGAATCAATGCACTTTTGCCAACGTTCAACAAGCTTTCTTATTCCACCAGAAAAAAAATCCGAATCCCTGGACTCAATGAAATCACGAAAAGAATTTTCAATGTCGTCCTGGTTTTGAAAATTTTTCTCCCTCAAAAAGTTGTCCAGATGCCTGAAAAAGTGGAAGTCTGTAGGAGAGAGGTCAGGTGAATAAGGCGAATGTTGGAGAACTTCGTAGCCCAACTCGTGCAGTCGTCGAAGCGTTGGTTGTGCAACGTGTGGTCTGGCGTTATCGTGGAGCAGGATCGGCCCCTTCCGATTCATCAATGCTGGGCAAAGACGTTGCAATTTTTGATTCATGCTGTCAATTTCTTGACAGTACTTGTCAGCAGTTATAGTCTCACCTCGATTGAAAAAGCTGTAGTGAATAACACCAGCATTATACCACCAAACTGTGACCATAACCTTTTTTGGGTGCAGGTTGGGCTTCGGGAAAGGTTTTGGTTGTTCATCTTTGCCCAGCCATTGGCTAGAACGCCTTCTGTTGTCGTATAAGATCCATTTTTCATCGCACGTCACAATGCGATCGAGAAATGGATCATTTTTATTACGTGTCACAAGCATGGAGCAGATTTCAAAGCGGCGATTTTTTTGGTGGTCGTTTAATTGGTGTGGCACCCACTTGGCCAACTTTTTTACCTTACCAATTGCTTCCAAGTGGCGTACAACTGTGGATTGGTTCACACCGAGTTCCGCCGCCATTTCTCGTGTGGTTTTGGTTGGGTCTTCTTCCACTTTTGACCTCAGCTGGTCGTTGTCCAGAGCAAGATGACGGCCCCGACCTTCCTTGTCTTCGAGGTCGAAATCTCCTCTGCGAAACTTCTGGAACCAACGCTGCACCGTGCATTTATTAATAGCCCCCTGACCCCACACTTCATTAATATTACGAGCCGTTTGCGCAGCGCTGCGCCCTAATTTAAATTCGTAAAAATAAATTTGACGAAAATCGCACTTTGACATTTTCGATTCAAGACCTTTGAACACACTGAACAAAACGATTTTACTAAACAAATTCATGGTGAAAGAGAGGGTATTAGATAAGGTTTGTTTTGGTATAATAATGATCAATGTTAGGATTAGCTTTGTTTACACAATTGGAATTAAGATATTGCAATAGAGGAAACCTGCATTAATTTCGCATCAGCCCGATATATATATATATATATATATATATATATATATATATATATATATATATATATATATATATATATTATATATATATATAAATAAAAATAATGATAAGAAATAAATACATTCGGTGAAAATGTAATTAACTAATATTTAACGCATTTTATAAAACTTAAAGAAAATTCACAAAAAAAGAAATTAAATTAACAAGAACAACAAATGTACAGTTATTTCAACTTACTTAAATACTTGTAAAAAAATAAAAGTATTGACTACCATCTGACAGTACAATTATTATTGTCAGCTAGCGTCATTATGGGAAGTAAGAAGATATTGCAACAGAAGGTATTTGAAAGTAGAGAGAGAAAGGTTGCTCAACGTATGTTTATTGGTAGAAAATTCCTATTTTTTTTTTTTTTTTTTTTTTTTTTTTGGTGGATGGTTTGAACTGCAGCAGATTGTATATATATAGGGAGGGTGCTGAGAGTTTGTGGTTTGGTAAAGGAACGTTAATTAAGCTATTTACAATCGTTGAATTACAGTATTTTTTTAATGATTTTTCGCGGTCTCTAGGTTAAAAAACTCTAATAATGTTCTTATCTATCTTCAATAATTACTGTTTGACTTAATTTATCAATATTTTAAAACTAATCAGCTTATATCAACCTCTAGGTGTTAGGGTCATTGTTGAATGCGCTAGTATTTTATTTATTAATTCCTAAATAAAATCTTATTATTTCGGGCTTTACGTACCTTGAAACGTAAGCTCTAAAATTTTGTGGGGGGAGGAGTCATTTTTGTATTTCTTTGACCGATTACAAAGGTTCATTATTGAAAATAATTAACCAATAAAACAGTGCTTAAAATATTCAAATCGGGCATATCCTTTGGAATTTTAAAAATAATCCTTTTCCTACATAATTAGATTGTAGACTAATAATTTGTTGTTAGCTGTAAGCTGTGAGTTTATGTTGAGCTTACAAACATAAGATTTATCACTAGCAATCTTAAGACTTGGCAATTCCGACGTATATTCTAGACCTAGTTAAGATTAACGCGGTAAGTCGAAACGAGAACATGTAGGGAGAGACAAATATAATGGCGAGACCGCAAGATTGACGAGGAAAGCCCTCACACACTCTATGTCTTGAACCTCGTTGCTATCTCACAATGAGTACATACACCACCGCACATCTTATTTGCATTTAGACTCAACTAGTTCCCTCTGCGTCAAGTACAACCTCACAAATCTTAGCAAAACTCATCTCATTCAGGCCACAACTATTTCATTTAAAACAAGAATTTAAACATTAAACAGTAAAATTGAAATTTTTCATTCCAAAACTTTTAGAATTATTACAAACTCGTCATGGTACGTTAGCAACACTACTTTACATATTGATCTTCACATCCAAATAGGCAACGAACAGTTCGGAGCCTCTACAAACGTTTTCACAATTTACACGGGCCACTAGTAACATGCCGGACAAGTTACAGACTCGCAGAAGACTGAAAAGAAGTTGGATGAGGGACCTTCTATGCTAAATACGTAATAGAAAGCAGGCTAGGAAGAGGTGCCGCTGGGCATCTTCTCTCTATCATGCCTACCAGCCTACCACACCAGACTATCATCAAATTCGCTGATTGTCAACAATCATTGACAGAATCATTAAAAAGAAGATAAAAAAAAAAAAAAAAAAAAAAAAAACGCTGTACATTATTAAATACCTGTAGCGAGCAACATAAGACGTAAGTTGTTACCTCCCTTGTTAAAATTAATTCCAGAACTTCTACATACAGTTATTAACTTAGCCCATGCAAAGCTATTTACAATATTTACGATAAGCCTTATTAAACTTTTAACCAAACTCTGCATCTCGCTCGCGAAAAATATCAATTTCAGGAGCTCCAAGCGCCTCTAGTTGAACCGCATTACTGACCTTAAAAACAAATAGACATATTTTTATCATAAAATATATGAAAATAAAGCATCCTTCGAAAAAAAAAATCTGGTGAGCGCAGCACACGACTATCACTTAACTCCGTTGTTAAATTTTGTTTAAGAATTACATTAAGTTTTGATAGAAGTATCTGTTTTATTAAATAATCTTTATATTATAATCTAAGTAATCTGCTTTTCATAACTCTCTATTAACTTTTACGATTATGTGTATAATATAATATTATTTCTAAAACCTTTAGCTTTTCAACGATATACGTCTATATTACTATTTTTATGTCCGAATGGTTATCCGATTTTGGGGAAAAGGTTCCTATAACATATCGGTATATAGTTGTCTTTAAAAAAAAAAAATAAAAAAAATCAGTTTCCTATGACTTTTGATTTACGTGCTAGACTTACTACACACACACATATAGACTATTGTTCTCAGTGAATTACCGAAATATAAAATTATAATATTGGTACTTAATTCCTATAATTTACTACGCAAATTTTAATTAGTATGTTTAATGTGTTATTTACTTATTTTTTTTTTTTTTTTACAAAAAAGGCTTTTAAGGATTATTTATCCTATATATAGATAATTTAATACTTGGTCCGAAGAGAGATGAGGCCACTGGGGACTTAAGAAGGTTGCACAACGCGGAATTTCGGAGCTTGTACCATGTGGATATAATTGAGTTGATAGCATCGCTGATGTTGGGCTCGGTGAGGATTGGATTTCGAGAAAGTTTGTTTTAACTAATCCGACTGGTAGGCGTCCGAAAGATAGGCCGAAACGTCGATGGAAGGATTGCGTTAAGGCTGATCTCGGGGGCTTGGGCTTGAACCGTGAACATTGGACGAGTCTGTGCAGGCGGTGGTGGTATCGGCATCGAACCTTCGGGTTCGGTAAGCCTATTATTATTATTATATATAGGTAATTTAATACAATTTTCCCGCGTCCTGGATTCGAATTCTTCCTGTGACAGAATATTATTTATTCAGCTATAACAGTCGTGAGGCGCCCCTAGGATACAGAGACCTTCCTAATGCACACCCAGACTCTAAAAATTAGGTACCAAAACAAGTGAAAACCTGGCGGCTGAGCGTGATCTTGGCCAAATCATCTCATTGCACTGCCGTTGGCGTAAAAAAAAGAACGAATCTCTATACTTACTGATCTCAAGACCCTTCGTGGGTTGCAGAGGTACAGTATTTTTTTTTTCTAAAGTCGATTTGTTGATCCCAAGACTAATTTCGATATAATTAATACACTTTTATTTATTTATTAGGCATCATCACTCTTTTATTGTTTCTTTCGGGCTGTCTTTAGGATTAATCCACTAAATTGTTTATTCATAGCAACTAAGCGATACTGAGCAGTCTATTCAATTCGCGATTTCTCTCTTATGCATTTAAATTGTCAAATATAAGGGCTAGAGAATATATTTCCTTCAAAGCGCTTACCATATTTTCAGTGCTTTAAAACGGAGAATTATTACTGTTTCAATTTTTCTTGAGCTTAACTTAGTTTCCTAGCCTAGGTAGTTGCTTCAAATGGAACTGATGATTGAGTTAACAAGCTTCCAGAAAATACATAAAATTACTTTTATTTTTTTAATATCCGCACACAAGACTGAAACGACAAGAAACTGCCCAACGCTTTCTCTAACTTCAACACTTGCTGGACAGACGCTCTAACCTTCCACTTAACTACAAAAGGCTCATCTATATTATGATCATCATAAGGCCTATCTGGACGTACGGAGTTGAGTTTTGGGACTCTACTAAACCATCGAATTCTTCCCGTATTCAATCCTTACAATCCAAAATCCTTCGAATAATCCTTAATGCTTCTTACTTTGTCACCATAAAGACCAACTTATCCATAAAGACCTTAATTTCCCATATGTTACTGATTTGGCCCGTACGTGGTGTCATTCCTTCCATAACAACTCCACTCCCACATTAACCCACTAGTTTCAATCCTTTCTTCCTCTCCTATTCCTGACAATCCTCCGAGGCGTCTGAAAAGAAGATCAACGAGGACCTTCTAGTGTAGATTACCTAGTGGAGTGTTGCAAATTGGCATATTCTCTTCATATATATTATCTATATTATGAGCCAATTTACTTGATGTATTTACTTATACAGTTGTAAATTTCAATAAATTAATAAATAGACAAAAAACAATTTTTTAATAGCGCATTCGAATAAAATATGTAGTCTCCAGCGAGATTATTTTTTTCGGCTATATATTGCGTTGTAAAATGAGCTCATAGTGTTTTTTGATATTTCAATATCCTCTCTGTTTTTATTAAATCCGGTTTACTTGGTCAATAATGTTACATATTCCAAGGAAGGGTTAGTTAAGGTGATTCTATGCATCAATTTCGACCAACATTTCTTATCTTATAGTGGTATTTTGCTTGTTGAAAATTGAGGAGAAAAAAATTTAAGAACCGTAAGTGATTTTTTCGAGTTTAGGACCGGAAATTTTGTGTCATAAGACGCAACATTTTGTTGATGATGACAAAATTTCAAAAATCATCTCAAAAAATGGGAACATGCAACAGATCAAATTGGGTCATATATATTTACTATAATAAGAATTTTTTTGTTTAATCAAAAGTAAAAATAATACGATCTTATTTTACAACCCAATATAAAAAATCTGGTGCGGGAAACACACGACTTTCACTTATCACGACTGTTAAAATTAATTTAAAAACTATTCAGTAATTTAAGTTGATTTTAATAAAACCAGATTTCAATTTTGTTGGAAACACATGATTTAAATTAAATAATGTAACTATATTAAATTGTTAATCAGTGATAAGTTTATTCTATCACCTTTTACAACTTTTTATATCAAATAATATTTTTTCTAAAATCTTTCTCTTTCCAACGGTATATTATACGTCTATATTACCGTTCTTATAACAAATAAAAAAAAAATTACATTAAATAATAGTTTTGTTCCTTTATCCTTTCGTTGGTCATCAAATTCGTCCAACTTTATTTACTCATCCTTCATCAATGTCATTAAGATAATATGGTTAATCTTTTGTAGTGTACAAAATTGAAGGTAGTATAGAGGTAGAAAATTTAAAATATCGGAATTTAAGCCCGATCAGACTATTTCAATCAGAATGAAACCTGCATTATATTAAAGTCCATCATTAAATTTTACATCGATATAGTGAGTTTAATCAAAATCGTTAGTGCTGTTTTTGAGAAAATCGTAAAAAGGTACAAAATGCGTAGTATAAAGTAGCTCTTCTGGTTAGCTGATATTGATGAAAAAGTGGCTGTAACATTTCGCGCGTACAGTTGTCTTAAATATGAAATTACATTTTTCGTACACCTTTTCGTTTTCGTGCAGGACTTACCACACACACACACCCACAGTCCATATTGCAGGACTTGGTTATTTTAGGGGATCCTAAAACGTGTATTTCAGTTGAAATCTTTTCACGATCGCAATACTTCCCCTTACTAAATATTTCATATATAGGTAAGTGAAAGCAAAATACGAAAACATTTATAAATACTAGGTGGCACTTTTTAGCATTACTCTAATCCGTCGAACTTTAGAATGATTAATATATTTCTTTTTCTGGAGGACACTGTTTTGTATTTAAACGACAGGAGGTAACTGAACCTTTGTTTTCTATTTCGGGGAAAAAGGACAATTTAGGTAATTGTGGGGAAACGAATTACCTTTTAGGCAATGGTTCCCAGAATCTCTTCCTTTCTCTCTTTTTTTTTTTTTTTTTTTTTTTTTTTTGTTTCTCTTTTAGAGAAGATTTTCCTTAATATCATGGTAAGAATAAGACAAAATAAATCTAATCTTTAAAGTACACAATACTAAATTATTTTTAACCAACAATCATGATCTTAGTTCTATTACGTGTATATATGATCTAAAATATTATTATAATATTGGGTTGTGTCACATCAAATGTCCGTTTTCAAGATAAAGGATTTTTATTAAAAATACGATATGAAAACAAGATAATTTTATTCGAAATATTTACCTTCTTTTTCTACACATTTTTCCCTACGTGACAACTTTTTTATCCCCGAACTGAAAAACGCACTTTTCACTTGATCATCATTTTCAAAAAGTTTTCCTTTGACGAAGTTGTCTAAATTCCTGAACAGGTGGTAATCTGTTGGAGACAAGTCGGGAGAATATGGTGTGTGCGGAAGAACTTCGTAGCCCAGTTCTTTAAATTTTTGCACGGTATGTTTTGAAAAATTGGGTCTTGCTGCCGCTCAGTGAGACCATGAGGTACCCATGTATCAAGCTTTTTTACTTTCCCAATACACTTTAAATGTCTGGAAACGGTAGTTGCACTTGCATTTAGTTGTGCTGAGAGTCCTTTAACTGTTTGGTAGGGGTTTCCTTCTACTGTATGTTTGAGAACATCGTTGTCTATTACGGACGGTCTTCCTCGGGGCAAGTTTTTCAAGTCGGTATCCCCAGCTGAAAACTTAGCAAACCAACGGCGAATGGTCCGTTCATTAACACTCCCTTCCCCAAACGCCGTAGGGGAGCTTGTGGCTGAGTGGCTAGCGCGCTAGTCCCTCATGCTACAGATTCTGAGTTCGAATCGCAGTTACGGCGGGGCTATTATAAGGATGTAAAAAAAATGGGGTTCACTCACAATCTCTTTCCCGGGTATGTGAGACCCGTCAGCCAAAGGATGGCCACTCACAAAATTAGTCTTAGGGAGTGATGACCGTACACTAACAATTGCATCGTGAAACGTGAGTGTAAACTCGCAGGAGTTCACACCGTGAAGCACAGGGCCTACACGGCCTGTCGCGACACCGGAAGAAGAAGATGAAGAAACTGTTCACATTGAGAACATTGGATCCAATCTTCTACATGTGGGTTTATGTATTTCTCAGTGCATACAAAGCATGAATAATCTCTCATTCTGTTTTCTTTTTCCTTTAGTGTCTGGGTTACCTTCCTCTTTACTTTTGGTCTTTACATTTGGTGCTCCAGCTAATCTGAATGTCTTAGTTTTCTCAACAAACAAACTCAAATAACAGCTGCAGTATGGGCAAAGTGGAAAGACTATCCGCTTTGCCGAAAGAACCCTTTTAACATAAATTAAGCATACACAATTTTAAAGTGTCATCTCCATGTAATAATAAAATCTCAATTAATACTTCAAAATATACTTTACCCGTTAAACATTTTTCCCCCTACATGTTTATCATGACATTAAAAGAATACAATACCAACCTGGTCGAAAATCGAACGAAAAACACCTAAATTATTTTATTTTTCACTAAAATCAACAAAAGCGCTATTAAGTTCTGTTTGTACTGTCATGGCGCCGGGAGAGAGTTCAGGCATCGACTCGACCGCGACTTGCAGCACCATCTGTTGTAGAATCTCGGAAAATGAGACTAACCACTTTACCTTGGCTATCCGCATTGTGCGGGCCTTCCCTATATGCATTATAGTGACTGTTTATTTATGGTTCTTAATGCAGGGTAAAATTGTTGTAACCTATTTCGGTCTGCTTTTGTCGGTTTATGAATTTCCATTAGTGTATAAAAGGATATTTTTGGGAAGCATGTCATTATTCAGTTTTTAAATTTTTATTTTTACTTTCACTCACCAATATATATGCAAGGGAAAGTATTGCGATCATGAAAATTTCCGAATTTGAGTTTTCTCCGGAAATACATGTTTTAGTGTCCCCCGAGTACAAATGGCCAAGTTCCGCAAAAAGGTCTATGTGTTAGTTGTAGATCTAGCGCAAAAACAAAAAATCGTACGAAACTGAATTTTTTTATTTAAGAAAACTGAACGCCCGAGATGTTACAGCAACTTTTCATAAAGGACGGACAGGAAGTACCACTTAATACCATGCATTTTGTACCTTTATACGATTTTCTCAAAAACAGCTCTAACGATTTTGATTAAACTCGCTATATCGATGTAAAATTGGACGGTCTTTAATATCATGTAGATTTAATGCTGATTGAAATAGTCTGACAGGTCTTAAATGATATTTCAAAATTTCTTTCTCTAAAGTATCTTTAATTTTATGAATTTCAATAAATTAACCATAAAATCTTTCCATTGATTTAAAAATAGTAATTTGACGAACGAAAAAATGAGAAAAGAGCCAAAATATTTTTGTACTTAATTTCTAGTTTTTTAGACATAAGAATATTGATATAAACGTACAATACATCGCTGTAAAGCT
Organism: Piezodorus guildinii; assembly: GCA_023052935.1. NCBI lineage: Eukaryota > Metazoa > Arthropoda > Insecta > Hemiptera > Pentatomidae > Piezodorus > Piezodorus guildinii. The sequence continues at coordinate 103,026,899 of CM041298.1, read as the reverse complement.
TAAGGCTTTTAGAAATAATATCTTATACACATAACTGTAAAGTTTATTGAGAGTGATGAAAAACCGATAAATCTTAATGATTCCTGTATATAATAATATAATAGATTTTTTAATAAAATAGATACTTCTATCGAAACTTAATGCAATTAACTCTATACCTTGTTTGCATCTTTGTATTTTTAATAATCTTAAAATTAAACTGAATTTGACTACGAAGGTAAGTGATAATTGTGTCTCGCGCACACTAATTTTTTTTTTCAATAAAAACTTTATTTTGATATAATTTATGATAAAAGTATGGCTACTTGTTTTTATGTCAGTAACGCGGTTTAACGAGAGGCGCTGGGAGCTTCTGAAATTGAACTTTTCGCGAGCGAGAGGCAGAGTTTGGTTAAAAGTTTAACACAGCTCATCGTAAATATTGTAAATAATTATGCATGAGCTAAGTTAATGTAGTACTTTCACTTAACATTGCATTACATACAAGGTAAGGTAAAGTATTGCGATCTTGAAAATTTTTAAATTTTCTCTTGTTAGCAATAAAATATCTATAAGCTACAAAAGTTCATTTATGAGGAAATTATATATATATATATATATATATATATATATATATATATATATTTATATATATATATATGTGTGTGTGTGTGTGTGTGTGTGTGTTGATATTGAACCCTGAGAAGACTGTCATCATGACCAACGGTCCTTCGGAAATAATTAAGCACCAAATCCCAGGCATCAAGATTTCCAAAGAAGCCAAATCTTGGACGAATAATTCATTTGTAAATAGAGATGCAAAGGAAATAGAATCCAGAATAGGTAAGGCGTGGAAGAAATTTTGGAGCCTCAAGATCATATTCAAAAGCCAACTGGACATAAAGTACAAAGCACTAGCTTTCAACAGCTGTATCGTCCCAGTACTTACATATGGATGCCAGACATGGTCGCTGACAAAGAATCTAGAACGAAAAATAAACGTCTGTCAACGAAGAATGGAGCGGATTATGCTTGGAATCTTCCTGCGGGACAAGATTAACTCTAATAGAATAAGAAAACTAACAAATGTCTCGGACGCTATTGCTCATGCTAGAAAAATGAAGTGGACAGGGGCAGGACATCTCATGCGGAAAACAGAAGATAGCTGGGCAAAGCGACCTGTCGAATGGATCCCTGTTGATAAGAAAAGACGCAGAGACCGACAACGCAAACGCTGGGCCGACGAATTGAGGAAAAACTATGGTTCTCTATGGATGAGATATGCACAAGAAAGGAAGTTGTGGAAAACTAAGTGCCAGCAGCAACTCAAGTTTTAGATTCGGCTAGTCTCCGCCCAAAACACTCTAATCTCCCATTGGGAAGGTCTATATGTAAATATATCTCATGTAAATATTAACTTATTGTTTTGATTTTGTATACGTAACGGAGAGAAATTAACATTATATTTGCATATAAGTAAAGACTATTATTATAATATATATATATATATATATATTGAGATAGAATAATTCCGTTAGACAACCGGGATGATGATATGAGACAGAAGGGAATTAATAATAACTTCCATTCCACCTTTCAGCTCGGTGGAACAAGGAAGGGCTCCAAATCCTCTTACTGAAGTTCGTTTCCTGATGGCTTAATGCTGCTTTAAGTCTGTTCCCTTCAATATCAGCATGATATGGAGTAAGGCTTGTAATCTGGAATAATACAGAAACTTAATAGTTTATGTCATATCTAACCGTACAGTAGTTTGTAATACTAAAGGAATAGGCATGTGTATTAAATTAATTTCATGCTGATGCTAATCATAACACACACACACACACACACACACTCACACACACATACATAGATAAATATATATAAATTTGATTACCCCAAGGAATTCATTCCAAAGATTTACATTCTATACCTGTTACATTATAACTACCAACCATTGTACATAAACATATATTATAAATAGATAGTTATCACTGATGAAAAACAGGTAAACATATGAGTTAAACGAATTCGATACCTAACTAAAAAAAAAAAAAAAAACTTAAAAAATATTACTTTTTATCAATTTTTTATTTTTGGACATAAGAACAGTAATATACATGTATAATATACCGTTGGAAAGCTAAAGATTTTAGAAAAATTATTATCTTATATAAAAGCTTGCAAAATTTAATAAATAGTGAAAAAAAGCCGATAAAACTAACTGATTATTTTATATAATAACATAATAGATTTTTTAATAAAACACGTGCTTTTATATAAATTCAATTCAATTAATTCTTTAATGATTTCACTCATTTGTATCTCTAACTGTATCTGAAATTTCTTTAATCGATTTTTAAAACGGAGGCAAGTGAAAGTCTTGTGTTGACCGCACCAGATTTTTCTTTTTACACTTTTATAGATAATTATTAATTTAATTGGACTTTTAGCAAGAAAGCACTTAACCCCATAAACATGGAAATAAATGCCCATAAAACGAAAATAATGAAGATAGGAAGAAGAGAGAACCGAATTGGACAAGTCATCAGGCTAGGGGCAGAAAAGATTGAGCACGTAAAGAACTTCAAATATCTAGGCGCACATCTAAATGTGCAGGGCTGGGTGGACGAAGACATAAAGGAAAGAATAAAGTCTGCCGGAAGGTGTTTCCTATCTCTTAAGAAGGGCTTCATAGGCAAAAGAGATGCCTCCAATACAAAAATAGTTGTATACAAAACAACCTTCTTACCTATATTGACGTATGCCAGCGAATCCTGGGCCCATACCACTAAACATAAAAGCCAACTCCAGGCTATGGAGATAGTGCTGTTTGAGGAAAGTTGAGGGTAAGACGAGGAGAGATAGGATGAGAAATACCATAATAAGATCCAACCTTAATGTTAGATCGGCCGAGGATATTGTTGAAGTACCCCTAAGTTCAAACTGCCTAACCTAAGTAGCATATATACTTCGGAACTTGTAGCGATATCAAATGCACTTGAATTCATTAGGTCACGTGATGAGTCAAAGTTCATTATATGATTTCCTATCCGTCCTTAAGAGCCTTCATAATATTTGCATTGATAACCCTCTAATTAATAAGATCAGAAAATATGTGAGAGATTTAAAAATACTGAAAAAAAAACTTGTGTTCTTGTGGATTCCATCCCAGTTAGGTATAGATGGTAATGAAGAAGGTGTGGTGGGCGTTGTCTCTTCTGCTTTGGAGCGCAGGTTGTACTGCACGGGAGCCTTTCTCGATGTGGAACAAGCCTTTGATAGAGTCTGGCATCCTGTTGTACAAACTCCGTAAATTCCTTCCTCCCACATATTTCCTGATTCTTTAATCCTACATCTCTGATAGATCCTTCAAAATAAATCACTATAGTTCCTATTCATCCTTTTCACACAGACTGCTGGTGTTCTTCAAGACAGTATCCTAGGACACATTCTATACACAGTGTATACAGCTGATATCCCAACCCATCCTAACACTTTCCTTTCTAGTTCATAAAGATCCATTTGTTGCCTTAAATACCCTTTAATCCCACATCAAAGGCTTAGAAGTATGGTGCCAGAACTGGAGAATAAAAATAAATTCCAACAAATCCCATCAAATAACCTTTACCTTTCGTCGTAAATCTTTGACTTCCTGCCCTACAGTATCCTTTATTAACACTCAGCTAGCTCCTGTTGAACAGATCCGATACTTAGGACTTCTTCTTGACAAAGGCCTAACTTGGAATCCTCATACACGACTAGAACGACAAGAAACGGCTCGCCGCATTAGGCTGCTTCAACACATACTAGACGAACGGTCAAACCTTCCTCTGAACTACAAAAGGTTCCAACCCAGGTAGGTATAGATGGTAATGAAGAAGCGGATCGGGCTGCGAAAGAAGCTGCATTATTAAATATCCAAATCCACCCAACTTACATCAAGAAAGACGTAAAAAATTACCTTAAGGTAAAAATATATCAAGCTTGGGTACAGATGTGGTCAGAAGTAGACAACACCAATAAATTAGGAAATATCAAGCAATCGCCTGATCCATGGAATACATCATTGCGAAGTGATCGCCGTGAGGAAACTGCTTTGGCGAGATTTGGCATCGGACATAGCAGACACACACATCTCCATCTCATCCTCAGGCAGCCCGTACCAATGTGTGACTTGTGTAGAGTGTCTCTCTCAATAAACCATATAATTGAGAACTGCCCCAAATTCCATGTACTAATGGATAAACTTAACCTAGCTAGATCGTTGAGTGAGAGCTTGAAGGACTCTAGTGAAACAGTTAGTTCACTGATTAGGTTCGTCAAAGATTGTTCTCTGCTCCCGGAACTATAAGAAAAAAATAAATAAATAAAAATAATAGTAATAATAAACAATAATTAAATAAAAATTGGAATAAATTCACTAATTCAGAATGTGTCAAAAACAATAAAATAAAAAATAATAATAATAATAAAAAATAAAATAAATAAATAAACAATAAAAAAAACATTACGCTAAGCATTTTTTATTTTCATGATTTTATCATCAGTTATTCTCAATTATTCTTATCCACAAAGACCTTAATGTTCCCTTTGTTACTGATTTGGCCCGGACCAGGTATCAATCCTTTCATGACAAACTCCATTCGCACTCTAACCCACTAGTTTCAATCCTTTCTTCCTCATCAACTCCGGATAATCCTCCGAGGCGCCTGAAAAGGAAATGTTCTTCTAGTTTAGAATATTTTCATAGTGCTTCCAATAGGAAGCTTCTCTATATGTATATTAAGTCATTGTATTATATAACACATCACATTTACTTGATGTATTTTTGTTAATAGTTGTAAATACCAATAAAATGATTTTTAAAAAAAATATTAACTTTTTGTTCAGGTATATTACAGGTTGTCTCAAATAGACAATAATAATGCTGCTATAAGATCCCTTGAATATAAAACTGTGTATATAATATTTTTTCTCTGTTAAACTTTCGAGTTGCAGCCATTTCAAGTGAGCTTCGCGGCATTTTGGGAACTACTGGTGAGTGAACCTTAAGGAGTTTATAAGGATGCCCAAGATTAAAGAATCGACTTTAAGAACCAATTTTCCCACAAGTAGGCGATCTAGAGATTCCAGGAGACCTGGGACTAAAGAATAGTGAGGTGTCCTAGGCACAATACACCCTAAGCTCCAGCTAAAGCTCTTCCCGACCTATTCAATATACCACCGTAGTCTCCGCAAATTAGTGATGCTGGAAACTGTCTTTAATTTTATTATGTAAAACTTTCAAAAAGAGAATATTTATTGATTCTGGTATTATAATTATGGTATTTATCCATTAACGATAACAAGCTTTTTACAATAAATATAGAGCATAGTCTTATATTTATTGCTTAAAGTCCAATTAAATTAATAATTATCTATAAAAGTGAAAAATCTGGTGTGGTCAACACAAGACTTTCACTTGCCTCCGTTTCCAAAAAAAAAACCTGTACCACTACAACCCATGAAGGGTCTTGGGCTCAGTACATATAGAGATTCGTACTGTTTCTAGGCCAACGGCCGTGCAATGAGATGATAAAGCCTTAATCGCGCTCAGCCGCCAGGTTTTCCCCCAATTATTTTGGGTACCCACTTTATATCTGCCCATAATGCTGTAGGCTGGGTCTGCCCCAGGAGGGTCCCCATATCCTAGGGTCGCCCCCGACTGAATTAACAGAATAAATAATATTCTGCCACAGCCGGGATTCGAACCCAGGACCCGGAGCACAGTAGACTAGCGCTCTATCCACTAGACCACACCGCTCCCAAAAAAATCGATTAAAGAATTTTCAGATACAGTTAGAGATAAAAAAAAAAAAAAAAAAAGAGTGAAATCATTAAAGAATTAATTAAATTGTATTTCTATAGAATCGTGTTTTATTAAAAAATTTATCATGTTATTATATAAAATAATCAGTTAGTTTTATGGGTTTTTTTTGTCACTATTTATTAAATTTGGAAGCTTTTGTATAAGATAATAATTTTTCTAAAATCTTTAGCTTTCCAACGGTATATTATACATGTACATTACTGCTCTTATGTTAAAAAAAAAAAAAAAATGAAAAAAAGGAATATTTTTTTCAGTTTTATTTTTTTTATTTAAGTTAGGTATCGAATTCGTTTAACTTATTTAACCTGTTTTTCATCAGTGATAACAAGATGATATGGTTATTTTTATAGAATCAACAAAATTAAAGGTACTTTAGAGGAAGAAAATTTAAAATATCGACATTTAAGACCTGTCAGACTATTTCAATCAGAATGAAACCTACATGATATTAAAGCCCATTAAATTTTACATCGATATAGCGAGTTTAATCAAAGTCGTTAGAGCCGTTTTTGAGATAATCGTAAGAAGGTGCATAATGCATAGTATAAAGTGGCTCTTCTGGTTAGCTGATTTTGATGACAAAGTTTTTGTAACATCTCGGGCGCATAGTTGTCTTAAATATGGAATTGCAGTTTCATAGGACTATTTGTTTCCGCCAGGGAGTTGCCACACACACAGGCGAATGGTCCATTCATTAACACTCCCTTCCCCAAACGCCTTGCAAATATTTCTAGCGGCCTCAGCTGCTGAATGGCCGAGTTTAAACTCGTACACAAATATTACTCGAAAATCGCGTGTTTCCATATTCATATTTGGAGGTATACTAAAAAGTTTGTAATTGATTGTGAAGCTAATGTTTATAATACAAAGGTAGACGATTATCAACTTTTTACTTTAAATATGTAAACATTCGGAAGAAAACATCAGAGACCTGCAAAATCCTTTATGTATTTCAGAAACTAAAAAAACGGACATTTCATGTAAAACAACCCAATAGTTTCTCATAAGTATGAATCAATGGTATAAATTTGGTTCTAATATACGTCGGGGACAGATTTTACATGCTTATTTCGCTAGGCCCTTTTATTACAATACATTACTTGTTCCTAAAGTTTTATTGTGTATGTTTTCGGAAAAAAGGAGCATGGAGTTACTAGTAGGTAGCGTGCGAAACGATGCCGAGTGCAAACGGTTGAATATGAAATATCAACTTCCTTCGACTTTTTTCTAGACAAAAAGATTACTCCGAAGAAGAGGAATTCTGAATTATTCTGTGTATACTAGTGATTATAAAGTCAAAAGATAAGTCGAGAGATGTACAAGAATAACGGGGAATGACGCGAAGTACGCGACCAAGTTCTATTTGGTATTCGTGAAGCCTTAACGACCCTTATCTGGAATGTCGGGTCATAGTTGGGCCAGCAACCGTAAAATATATTTATCAGCTATCTCACGGCCGATTTTTCTTCCTTTATCGTTAGTTTCCAGTCTTTCAGGATAATATTCTCAGACAAATTCTCTAATCTACTTTACAATGTGCTGCATAATACCTTATATATGTCTCTTTTAATAGTAATTACCGATAAAAATATTACTATAGATAAAATAGTTGAACTATAGGCGATTTAACGATGGATATGGTTGTTCGAGCGGCATTTAAGAAATGCATGTCATGATAGTTAAACTGCTACCATAAAACAACAAACAATAAAAATTGAAGGTCTTGTTGGGTGTTAGAAATCAAAACGGGTAATATATTCTGTAATAATAGTCCTGACATCAGGCCCCGATTCTAAGATATATTCTGAAAATGATTATGATTTGTAATTTTTATATCAACAACAATTTTATTGAATAATATTACAATCTGTATTTACACAGCAATAAAATAATAAAATATATACAATACAGAATCAATAAAATGTTTACAAATTCTAGAAATTCACTCATACCTATATACACGTCATATAGCCCAGTAGAATTAGACCAAAAAAGGGGGTTGGCTAGAAAAAGGTGGGGTAAGTTTAATTTTTAGGCACAATTGTTTGTACTGCTCTCCTTATTACTTGGAGGTTATATAGTTTTTCGTAATCAATCATTTACAAATTGCTAAATTAATTCTACAGATAGATTGCAATGTATATTCAATAACGAGTGTGGAAATATAATATCTTACCTGTCTCAGTAATGTCCATTGTTAAATAAAACCACATGGTCCGACTGTTGGTGATTAGGCACTTGTGCGAACAGGAATGATTTACACATTTACTTTTTCTTTATAAAGACGTTATGGTGGGAAATATTAGTATTATATGTCTTGCCAACTAATAATAAAAAGGTGAAGCACTGGCAAATAAAAAACTTTTGACTTGATTTTTGTCCACCTAAATTGGTGATTTTACCCAGCGTTTCAACCTTCTAGGGGGATCGAAAGGGTGTATGGAGATGGATAAGGATTGAGCTAGAGGATTGTGGTGATGGATAAGGTTCTGTTGGAATTTGCAGAATTTTGATGGAATAAGGTCTAGAATAAATTGAAGGTCGTGGAGTAACGTATGGTTAGTAACATAATAAGGAGTATTAGCTATTGTTCGGAGGACATCGGATTGAAAGCATTGGATGCATTTGATGTTAGAATATTTAGCTGTTGGCCCCAAAATAATTTGTAATTGTTAATAGTAAAAATAAGCTATATCTCTCCCAACATCGTTGGTGTTTCTGGCCGTTAAGAAACATTTCCAGCCGAGTTTAAACTTGTCAAACAAAATTATACGAAGTCACACATTGCCATCTTGATAGTGTCCGCGCGCGCGTGTGTTTTGGTAAGTCTAGAGCAAAATCGAATTGTACGGAACTGAAATTTTATATTTAGGACTAATGGCCCGAGACGTTACGGCAACTTTTTCAATCAAAATCGGCTAACCAGAAGAGCTTCTTTAAACCATGCATTTTGCACCTTCTTACGATTTTCTCAAAAACGTCTCTAAAGATTTTGATTAAACTCGCTATATGAATGTAAAATTTAATGGCCTTTAAAATTATGTAAATTTCATTCTTATTGAAATAATCTGATAGGGCTTAAATGCCGATATTTCAAATTTACTTCTTCTATAGTAAAATTAGTATAATTTTTTAGATACTAGAAAAATAACAATATAATATTGTTATCAACGATAAAAATTTGGTAAATATATGAGTTTAACGAATTCGATATCTAAAAAAAGAAGAAAATTACAAAAATATTTTTTATAACGATTTTTCATTTTTCAACAGAACAACAGTAATATAGGTGTATAATAAACCGTTGGAAAGGTAAAGATTTTAGAAAAAAAAATTTATCTTATACATATCATTGTAAAAATTAACGGAGAGTAATGAAAAGCCGACAAAAGAAACTGATTTTCGTATATGATAATGTAATAAATTATTTAATAAAACACATGTCTCTATTAAAATCCAATGTAAATAATTCTCTAACAATTTATTTCGTTTCTAAATTTCTTTTAAAATTCTCAAATTGATATAAATAACGGAGGTAAGTGAAACTCGTGTGTTGCGCGCACCAGATTTTTTTTAAAAAACAAATAGTTTATAATTTGAATGATAAAGCAGTGGAGCATATTGCAGACTTTTCTTTTACACTAATATTTTCTACTCAACTTATAATAAGAATATTATCGTTATATTTTAAAAGTAAAAAGCTTACAGACAGGTTTCGAGACAATGTTTTATAACTAAAAGTGGCTTTTAACCTCTAATGGTAAGTCATTTCCTGAAACACGAGTATCATTGGAGCTAGCGTGGGATGGGCGTAATGGGCAAGCAGGCTTGGTTTCAGCGGAAAAATTCATTCGCCAAATGATGCGTTTTCTGTCTCTCCATAATTAAGAAATGCAACGGAATCCCAATTATTGAGAGCTTGATTTGGAAAAAGTAGTTTATCCCCTTTAGGAAATGTTACAGAATATCATATCAATTAGAAATTATCTGAAGTAAGAGAAAAATCATATAAATTAAAGCAGCTCTCTAACGCTCCCAATCTTTCAGATTGAAACTTCTAATTCACAAGAGTGTAATCAGACCTTCACTATTATACGGATCCCCGTTAATGCTCCATTCTTGAGAAAACATGAAGTGTAATGTAAATGAAAAATGTCACGTTTTCCCTACATCTTTTTTAATGATGGAGTTTTTGTTGACTGTTGAGAAATTAGATGAGGAAGATGGTTGGGGGTGCGGTCATAAATTGAGACGTTGATTTCCAAAAGGTACTATATCCATTCTAGGAAATTTTACAGGCAGCGCAAAAATCTCTCATTACTATATTATTAAACTAGCTAATTTGGGTCATTTTGCATTAAAATTTAGAATTATTTATTTACTATAATAATAACATCATATTAAAGTTATGAAATAATTTTTTTTAGAATGATTGGGAACAAAAATTATTGCGTAATTAGTACTTTTAGAAAATGACTGCATTTCTAAATAGCGTTTTTTGAGGACTCGAGAGTTGATTAGATAAAATCAAATAGAAAATTTAGATAAAACTAAATGATGAAAATACAAATATATAAGAAAATCAATTTCGTAAAAAATGTTCTTTAGTACCTTTTGGAAATCAACGTCTCAATTAGAAACACACATTTAAAATAAGTATTATTTTAATTATGTGCCGACGTTTCGGCCTACAATGTGGGCCTTCATCAGGGCTAAAAGAAACCAGATAACAACCAATGTAATTATAGACTTAATAATGCGTTAGGTATATAATAATAATATGACAGCAATAAAATATGGGAACATAAATAAAATTAAATGTAAAATGATAATAACATGACAGTTATAAAGTATGGAAGTAAACATAATTGAGATGATAATATTGTGATGAGAATATATAAAGAGGGGCTAATCAAATGAAAAAATGACAAAGAAAAAATATGTGAACAATTAAAATTTTAAATATGAACAATTTTGAAGTGATATATGACGGTAATATATTAAAAACATAGTTAAGAGTATAGGTAATATATAAAAAAAGAACATAATAATAATAATAATAATAGGCTTACCGAACCCGAAGGTTCGATGCCGATACCACCAAACTTCGCCTGCACAGACTCGTCCAATGTTCACCGGTCAAGCCCAAGCCCACGAGATCAGCCTTAATGCAATCCTCCCATCGACGCTTCGGCCTACCTTTCGGACGCCTACCAGTCGGTTCAGTGAATACCAACTTTCTCGGAATCCGTTCCTCACTAAGCCAAACAACATTACGCGCCCATTTGAGTCTCCGCGATACTATCAACTCAATTATATTCACAGGATACAAAATCCGCAATTCCGCGTTGTGCAACCTTCTAAATTCCCCAGTGGCCTCATCTCTCTTCGGACCAAATATTTTACGCAGTACCTTATAATAGTTTTATAAATTCTAACCTTTAAGTTTTTAGACAGAAGCCGCGAACTAAGTAATTTAGCAACTGAATAATAACACGCATTTCCCACCTTTAACCGGGACTTTATTTCTTCCTGGATTTCATTTTTTCTTGTTATCATTGAACATAAATACTTGAATTTCTCTACGTGTTCAAAAGTATGACCTGAAATATTAATATCATCAAGATCGCCACCATTTTGCAACTAATCATATATTTCGTCTTATCGGTATTTAATTCCAGACCTATTTGTTTACCGGTTTTTATTAACACACTTGTATTTAGTTGTATAGTTTAGCTTCACCTAGCAGTACCAAATCATCGGCATACCCCAAAACCGGAACTTGTCACCCATATTTAAGCCTTTCTCGGTACACATCACCTTTTCTATAACATAGTCTAAGGCTATATTAAACAAAACAGGTGAAAGGTAGTCACCCTGTTTCAAACCCGATCGCACCTCAAATCTCTCGGAGTAATTATGACCGATTCTAACTTTATGAAATGTTTCCGACAAACACATCTCTACTAGGTTTACAAACTTTTTAGGTATCCCCTGTTCAATCATGATGTGCTTCTGACGGTCTATAAAAAAAAAAAAAAAAAAAATAACATTGTCATTAAAAAAGATAAACAGTATGAATAAAAAATAATTTTAAATTTTAAAATAATGTAATATTAAACTAACAGTTATATGTCAGGATATGTAACGGAGAAAGATATGAGTATGGAAACAGGGAGAAAGAAATGGGCGATGAAAATAGATCCTAATCAATAAGAAAAAGAGATACATACTTGACTCTGAGACGCTGTCTAAAGGAGTGATGTTTTTCAGTTTAAAAAACGCTCATTGCGTGGAACGAAAAATATGAGAACTAGAATGTCCGTAAGAGCTTTTCCAAGAAGCTAAGTTATGTTTACTGATTCATTGTTTGTTGAAGAAAAAACTAAAGGATTGGCTAATGATTTTTTAAAATATATATTGAATGGGCACATTGTAGGCCGAAACGTCGGCACATAATTAAAATAGCACCTATTTTAAAGTGTGTTTCTAATTTATGACCGCACCCCCAACCATCTTCCTCATTTACATCTTTTTCCCAGTGTTGTAACTTTCGTAAGACAGTTCGTATGTCAGAAATTAAATGGAGGATATTTTTGTTTTATTATTTTCAATAATGAACCTTAATAATCGGCCAGAAAAAAGAAAGAAAATTACCCTCTCTGAAAATTTGAGGCTCACGTTCAAACGATACTTATAATCCGAATAACGAATTAAAAAAATCAATTTGTCCGCCGCAAAGTGGATCAAAATATGACCAATTTAGGTGGGAAAAATTCTGAAACTTCTTTATATTTAACCTTTGGGTCCCAATTACGGAAAAAAAAATAGAAAAACTAATTAATTTGTTGACAATATTGGCGAGCGCATAGTGGTCAAACATCAAATTTATTTGCTAAAATCTAGAATTTTCCTACATTTTACATTTGAAGTCCCAGAATACGGGAAAAATAATACAAAAAATCTAGTTATGACTCGTAGTTGCTGAAATCTGCTAATAGATTTTTTTTTTTTTTCATATCAGTAAACTCTTCAAATTATAGATTGTAAAACTTTTGAATCAGTGTTGTCTGTAAAAAATTAATCACCAAAACAAAATAAATCACAAAAATCTTTGTATTATTTAAAGACTAGAAGGATTGATGAAACAATTCCTATTGATAATTGGGGGTTATATAATTTTTCGTTATTGAATGGGGGCGTACGTTTACAAATTTCTAAATTAACTCTACAGGTGAGATTGCAATGTATATTCAATAACGGTTTGGAAATATAATGTCTTACCTTTCTCAGCAATGTCCATTGTTAAATAAAAGCAAAAAGACTTTAAGCTATACACACCTTGAACACAAGAAATGACCATCGAATAAAGATAATCCCACTGCCGGTTATTAGGCACTTGTGCGAAAGGAATGATTCATCCTTTACTATTTAGTTGTAAACACGCTCTAGCGAGAAATGGTTAGTAATATATAAGCGATTTAATTGCCCAAAATCATAATAAATACAAAAAGAATACTAAAGCATTGTGAAATATTTCCAACAGTTTTGTACCAACCTAAAATGGCAGATCATTTTTTCCCCTGTGATTTGCCTGTGCGTCGATGTAATAAATGGCCATCGAATAAAGATAATCCCACTGCCGGTTATTAGGCACTTGTGTGGGATCGTAAGGGTTTGAGTAAAATGATTGGACATTGTGGGAATTTTAATGGAATAAGGTCTAGAATAAATGGGATATTTAGGTCGTGATGTAAGTATGGTTGGTGACATAATAAGGACATTAACTATTGTTCGGAGGACTTTGGATTGGATTGATGTTAGAAAATTTGGCTGTTGCCCCCGAAATGATTTGTTATTAAAAAAACTAAAAATAAGCTATATCTCTCCCAACATAGTTAGTTATTTTTTTATTTATTTATTTAACGTCACTTTATGCTACTATGGCTAATCGGACGATGCTACAGTGGGAGCCCTAAATTTTTGCCTATCCAGGTTTTATTAGGATAGGGATCTTTAACGAGTACCTGTCATCGCACAGGCTCGCGACCACCTTTTAACGTCCCCTCCGAAGGACGGCGTAACTAAGTATTTTTTACTCCCATTAAAAAATCCTAGGACCACCTGCGGGTTTGAACCCGTGACCTTTAGCATGGGAGGCTGTTACCTAACATAGTTAGTGTTTCTGGCCGTTCGGAAACATTTCCAGCCGAGTTTAAACTTGTCAAACAAAACTATACGAAATCACACATTGACATCTTAGTAGTGTCCGCGCGCGCGCGCGCGTGTGTGTGTGTGGGTGGTAAGTCTAGCGCAAAATCGAATTGTCGAACGGAACTGAAATTTTATATTTAGGACAATTATTGGCCCGAGACGTTACAGCAACTTTTTCATCAAAATCGGCTAACCAGAAGAGCCACTTTACACTATGCATTTTGCACCTTCTTACGATTTTCTCAAAAACGCCTCTAACGATCTTGATTAAACTCGCTATATGTATATTCAATAACGAGGGTGGAAATGTAATGTCTTACTTTTCTCAGCAATGTCCATTGTTGAATAAAATCAAAAAGACTTTGAGCTTAGCACAATAAATGGCCATTGAATAAATTAATCCCACTACCGGTTATTAGGCACTTGTGGGAACAGAAATAATTCACGCATTTACCATTTATTTGTAAACACGGCATGTCGAGAAAAATTAGTATTAAGGGTCTTGCCGAATAATAATAAAAAGGTGAAGCACTAGAATATTCCAAACTTTTGTCCATCTTAATTGGTGATTTGGCCCTATGTGCGCCGTAAGCTGTCCGCGTATAAGTAAAATTTATTCGATCATTCATTTTGTATTTATAAATTGTATTTAAATTGTCATAAATTATAACTATCAGATTATTTCACAACTACTTATGATCTACCTGTTGTATTTATTTTCATCCTCATACAATTTTTAGTTGCTTGATGCTACATGTAAACTTCATGATGACTATTGACACTGTTTCTTTATTGTTTATAATTTTTCGTACTTTGTACCCGGTGTGTTCTACTTCCATTCCAATCTAATCCCTATTTGGCATGACTATGAAAACAAATACAATGGACCTTTCTCAAGTCGAATGAATGAAATAAACTTAATTTTTTATTATTTGGATTTTTGCTATTGGGTTGTTTCGCATGAAATGTCCGTTTTTATAGTTTCTGAAATATATAGAGGATTTTGCAGGTCTCTGTTGTTTTTTTTTCCGAAAGTTTATATATTTAAAAAAAAAGTTACTAATCCTCTACGTTTGTATTATAAACATTAGCTTCTCAATCAATTACTCACTTTTGAGTATACCTCCAAATATGAACATGGAAACACGCGATTTTCGAGCAATATTTTTGTACGAGTTTAAACTCGGCCATTCAGCAGCTAAGGCCGCAAGAAATATTTGCAAGGCGTTTGAGGAAGGGAGTGTTAATGAACGGACCATTCGCCGTTGGTTTGCTAAGTATTCAGCTGGGGATATCGACTTGGAAAACTTGCCCCGAGGAAGACCTCCGTCCGTAATAGACAACGATGTCCTCAAACATACAGCAGAAGGAAACCCCTACCAAACAGTTAAAGGACTCTCAGCACAACTAAATGCAAGTGCATCTACCGTTTCCAGACATTTAAAGTGTATTGGGAAAGTAAAAAAGCTCGATGATCTCACTGAGCGGCATATTTCAAAACATACCGTGCAAAAATTGAAAGAACTGGGCTACGAGGTTCTTCCGCAGCTACCATATTCTTCCGACTTGTCTCCAACAGATCACCTCCTGTTCAGGAATTTAGACTTTTTTTTTTTCAGGAATTTAGAGTTTTCAGTTCCGGGATAAAAAAGTTGGTGTCAAGTTGGGAAAAATGTGTAGAAAAAGAAGGTAAATACTTCGAATAAAAATTTTCTTGTTTTCATATCGTATTTTTAATAAAAATCGTTTACCTTGAAAACGGAAATTTCATGTGTCACAACCCAACATAATTCGTGCTCAAGAGATGTGGATTTTTTTTATTTCATTTTTCGTGAACGCGTTTTTTGTAAATGCAATATTTTTACCATGGCAATTATTTATTGTTCAATCTATTTGCTAAAGCAATTTATTACCCTCTATTACGTAACTAATATATATATATAATATTATATATATATATATATATATATATATTATATATATATATAATATATATTGCTTTTTGATTAAACTGCCCAATAGTATTTCTTGAGAAATCGATTGTTAATAACCAACCACCCACAAGACGCCATCTGTGGTCGGAGACCAATATCTACCACACGTTCTGGGTAACCCTTTCGACTTGGGAAGGGGTTATAAGAATTTGTGTCACCGCAATCAAGAATTTTATTTCCAAAACCAATCTCTCAATGATCTCCAATTACTTGATTTATTGCATATTTTCGATTTTACCATTCGGAGTTCACGATTGTAAATTAGTTTGAAACACTTTTTTTTTTTTTTTTTTTTTCATCTCCTTTCACCTGTTTAGAAAACTGCATTTTTTCTTCTCCCGTCCACTTCGTTCTCGCTTGTATTTGTTCTCGTTTCGACTTAGGAAAACTCTTTCCTTACTTTTTCTCTGAATTTTTCTCTCCTGGGCATTTCTTCAATTTTGATTCCTGCTCGTTCAAGATCTTCTTTTGCTTCCTTAACCCAGGTTATAACCGTTATCATTTCAAACAGTCTGTGGTCTAAGTTTTTATACATTATTTTTGCTTCTATCCTCCAAACATGGCTGACTTTTTTTAATCTTCTTTTTTTAATGGTTTCATTGTTCTGGTAAATTTATTTGTTATTTCTTTTATCTGTATTCTCCTTCACTGTTTTTGGTTGGTTTCATAAGTCTCCTAACGATTTTTCTCTCGTTTGTTTCGAAGTCTACCAGTTTTCAGTTTATGTTTGCTGATTTTATTACTGATAATTTCAATAAAAAGTTATTTATTTTTAAAATAAATTAGATATTTTTTACATCTTTCAGGTAATTTTTGGTTTAAGTTAGTCATCATTAAATTTGAATGACGACCATTTTGTGTTTTGAAAGTCAACTTTGGGTTCTGAACCGATAAACTACTTTATCCTAAAGCATCCTCAGATGCCATACACACTACAAATTTTTGAACCGCCCATCGAGCAGATTTTCCTTTTCAGAAATAAAAAATTATTAAATGACGAAAATGATTTTTATTCTCTTTGATTTTGAGCTAGCGAAATACCACTTAAAGATAAAGAATCTCGGTTGAAAGTAATGTATGGAAGCACCTTAATTAATGTTTTTTTTAATGAGTAAGATAGAAGGTGAGTTCATAAAAACAATTACATACTAATACGTGTTATTTATTGTAATTGTATGCCGAAGTTTCGGAGGTTTGTTAGCTCCCTCATGAAGGCCCTCAACGTAGGCCCAAAATTAGAATAAGTTTTACTTAGTAGTGTGTATTTTTATTTACTCCTTTTTTTACCAACAATCATCTGTTTTCATCAAATGTTCTTAATGGTCATTTATACTCCATTATTTAATCATTTTTACTTTAACTTACTATATATAGTAAGGGGAAGTATTGCGATCGTGAAAATTTTCGAATTCCAGTTTTCAACGGAAATACACTTTTTAGGGTCCCCTGAGTCCAAATAACCAAGTCCCGCAAAAAGGTGTGTGTGTTTGTGTGTGTGTGTGTGTGTGTGTGTGTTGTAACTCCCGGGCGGAAACGGTAAGTCCTATAAAACTGAAAATACATATTTAAGACAACTATACGCCGAGACGTGACAAAATTTTTTCATCAAAAAGAGCCTACAGAAGAGGCACTTTATACCATGCATTTTGCACCTTTTTCAATTTTCTCGAATCGGTTCCGACGATTTTGATTAAACTCGCTAATTCAATGTAAAAATTAATGGGCTTTAATATCATGTAGGTTTTATTTAGATAAAAAGTTACAATGCTATACTTTCTCTAAAATTTAATTTGTATTCAAAAAATAACAGATTTCTTTTAACCTGATAAAAACGATTTTGTAAATTCGATACCCAACTAAAGGAGAAAACAGAAAAAATATTTTTTTAATGCAATTTTTCGTTTTTGAACACAAGAGCAGTAATATACATGTATGACATACCGTTGGAAAGCTAAAGATTTTAGAAAAAATATCATCCCATTCACAAGATTTTAAAAGTTAATAGAGAGTGATGGAATGAACATAAAACTAACTGATTATTTTAGATAATAATATAATAGATTTTTTAATGAAACACATGTTTTTATAGAAATTTAATTTTTTTTTTATTTCTACATGTATTTGAAAATTCTTTAATTGATTTTAACAACGGAGGTAAGTGAAAGTCGTGTGTTGAGCGCATCAGATTTTTTAGAATGTGTAAACATTATTGACCAAATAAACATAATTTTATAAACAAATAGAGGATTAAATTTTAATATTCCAAAACCCTACTAACTTATTATACAACCATTCACGCTTGTCTGGAACTTGCCAGTACATTGATGAACATTTTATTTTCTGTAGTCTTTATAGCGATTTCCCTAATCTATTTGCAGTGAGTTATCTTTTCTCTCAAAGATTTATACTCTTTAAGTTATTTTTGTTTCTATTCCTTTTTTTTTTTTAACGAGAAAGATAGTTGGGGGTGAGGTCATATAAACAATTACACACTAATACGTTTTAATTATTGTAATTGTGTGCCGAAGTTTCGGTAGTTTGTAGGCCTTCATCGGGGTGACTCAGAAAAGGTATCTAAAGAAGTTCCCTGATGAAGGCCCACAACGTAGGCATAAAATTCCAATAAGTGTTATCTATTAGTGTGTAATCTTTTTGATGACCGCACTCCCAACCATTTCTCTCTTCAAATATTCGCAACGGTCATCTAAACTCCATCATTATAATCCTTTTCTAGAATATGTAAAGTTTATTGACCAAGTAATTATAATTTTATAGACATATAGAGGATTTTTTTTTTAAACCTATTTATTGATATTTACAACTGTATATTATATACAACAAGTAAATGTGATGGATATAGTAATCTAACATGAAATACATGAAGAGATGCACCCATCGGCAGCACTCTAAAAATATTTTAAACTAGAAGGTCTCGGGGCCATCTTCTTTTCAGACGCATCGGAGGATTATCAGGAATCGAAGAGGATGATAGGATAGAAACTAGTGGATTAGAGTGGAAATGGAGTTTTTCATGGAATGATTGGTTCTGGTTCGGGCTAATTCAGTAACATATGGGATATTAAGGTCTTAATGGATGAGCTTATTCGTGACGAAGTAAGGAGCGTTAAGGATTTTACGAAGGATTTTGGATTGTAAGGATTGGATACGAAAAATTTGATGGTTTGGTAGAGCCCCATAGCTCTACTCCGTAAGTCCATATCGGTCTTATGATGGTCATATAAATAAGTCTTTTGTAAGTAAGTGGAAGATTGGAGCGTTTGTCCAGTAAGTGTTGGAGTAGTACGTCGTGCAGTTTCTTGTCTTTTCAGTCTTTTTTGGGGGATTCTAAGTCAGACGTTTGTCAAGGTGGAGTCCGAGATATCGAATCTGTTCAACAGGGGCTAGTGGAGTGTCATTAAAGGATGCTGTGGGGCAGGAAATCATTGGTTTACGGCGATAGGTAAAGGTTATTTGGTGGGATTTGTTAGAATTAATTTTAATCCTCCATTTCTGACACCATACTTCAAGGTCTCGGATGTGGGATTGAAGAGGGTGAGAGGCAGTAAATGGATCATTATCTACCGATAACACACACGTGTCATCAGCATAAGTAGAAATGAAAGTGTTAGGATGGGTTTGGATATCAGCTGTATAGACTGTATAAAGGACAGGCCCTAGGATGCTGCCTTGGGGAACACCAGCAGATTGAGAAAAAAGGAAGGAATAGGAGCTGTGGTGATTTATTTGGAAATATATAGAGGATTAAATTGAAATATTGCAAAACGCTACGAGTCTGGATAATAGTTCAAATCGTCTGTTTAGCAGTTTTCTCTTAAGTCTATTGTGGATACTCCATGACAGTTTTTTGTCTAAGTACAGTCCCAAATATGGCACTTCTTTTCAAGTTGGAATAGGTATATCCTCGAAATACACTGCTGGACATTCACACATACACATCAACATACACTGGTTGAGCGTGAAATCAATAAATGCAATCTTATATTGGTTCAGTTTTACTTTCCACTCTTTAGCCCTACTAAATAAAACACTAAACATACATTTACAAGCTACTTTATTATTAAACCAATTTATTTCATTTCAACCTTTGCGTAATCATAATTACAAATTTCTTATAGTTACAATCGTACATTATTTACATATTGTTCTTTAAGAGTAGAAGATGATCTAATCATGAAGTTGATTCAAATGCTGCTGGGCTTTGTAATAAAGTCCTTTTAAACTCTTCAACACCGTTCCATTTCCCATTCAACTTTATTTCTTTTATGGGAGAGAATCTTTAGAAAGTGTTTCTTTCAACAAGAGCAATAAAACTTGACTGCTTCTCCATTTAGCTACCTCGAGAATACTGTTGTCGCTAAAGTCCGTGGAATCTTTTTCAGCAAACTTCATACCTTTTCAAACTATAGAAGAAATATGTATTTAACAAAAATCACTGTATATATATATATATATATATATATATATATATATATATATATATATATATATATATATATATATCGCTGGGTGTATGCAAGGTTTCTCATAAATGTTAATGTATATAATTACTTGACCGTTTAGAATTACTGGAAGAAATTAGTCCGGGTGGCGGTCAGTGAATGAAACAACTAAATAGTTCCAACCATTTATTTTCTGCCAACGTTTCAACCCCCATTGTGGGTCATCATCAGGGCTATAAAGATAAAAAAAGATACCATTTCTATAACATTAAATATTATATAAACTATTGAGCTAGAGAACGTCGGTATTAAAATTAAAAAAAAGAAACATACATATGTAAATAAAGCAATTAATTCAATTACAATGGTTATAGTATAATAATGAAATTGCTAAAAAAGAAAAGTTTTTGTTAACTTGAAATATGACTATTATTCTTAATTTTGTATTCAATTATTCGGAAGATTGATTATTGAGGGATTAATGGAATAATTTGTTTTTAAATGAATTTAGGGAAGATGCTTTGCGTATAGAGGTAGGTATGGAATTCCAAAGTGAGGTGGCAGCAACCTAAAGGATGATGTTCGATGAGAACGAAAATGGAGGTTAGTGCGCTGGGATCTTGGGTTAAGCGAATGTACAAATGAACAAGGGATGAGTAGGTCAACCCCGCACCTACCAATTAGCAGAGAGGAATATCTAGGAAGGAATACACCCTGTGTGGTAGTAGCACATTAGCAATGTTGGATGGGAGTCCTCATAGGTGCACATGGGTAGAAGCCATGCATCCCATCCAATGAGAAGGAACGGAAAAAAGCAGGAGAGAAGGTAGATGTAGGATGTTAAATTAAGATAGACCACATTATGTTATAAAGGCAGAGTTAATCTGACCTAGGGAGATACCAGTTAGGTGATCTGATGAGCTGAGCTAGCTCTTGGGGATATTAGTCCCTAGGTAAAATTATCTTGACAGGTCTAATTATTCTTATATAATATTTACACGTATAAAAATATTAACAATAGTATAAATATATAATATTATAGTATATAATACATAAATATATAAGTATACAATATATAAATATATAATATTATAAATATATAATATATAGTTACAATCTATAATATTATTGAATATAGCGTCTTCTTATATTCGGACGGTAATCCATGTGGCCTACGCTAGCGCTATCTGTGAGCGAGCGTGTGAAGCATCCGCCACAAGTCTTATCAATGTTTAATCTTAAATCATTCTTTAATGGCCATTCGTTAATACTATCAATCTTTGAGGTAATTTTTTTAATTTGGCACTTTGCATCTTCCAAGTCGGAATTTCCGGTTCTGAATTGAGAAAACCATATATTGACGGTGCGTTCTCCTATACCAGTGGCTCCCGACAAAAATATTTTGGGGACCCCTTCATTCCAATGACAAGGACCCCCACATCCTAAATATTAGATTTTATTGGAATCACGTACATTGCATGCGAAATACCTCGACATAAACTCTGGAAATCGACTAGTAGGGGAAATAGAAATGAACAAAAAGAACAAGGCACTAGCTTCTTTTTTCTTCTTCAATATATGTCTCATAAATTTATAGTCATTTTGTGCGGGATTCTAGAACTCAAAAAAAACCAAAAAGTCAACGGTCAACTGAACTCCATCATTGTAATTTTTATTTTCACTTACCTATATATGAAATATTATAGGTGGAATAATCAGGAATCAGTCATTTTTTGAAAAGTTTTTAATTTTGCCAACGTTTTGGCCCAAGCTTGTGAGCCATCATCAGGGCATTACTGAGCCATGTCCAAGCATAAACTGAGGAGATTTCTGAAAACTTTTCAAAAAATGACTGATTCCTGACTATTCCACCTATAATAGTTTCTACAGTCGACTATACATCCTTAATATATATGAAATATATAGTAAGGGAAAGTATTGCGATCGTGAAAATTTTAGAATTCCAGTTTTCAACGGAAATACACGTTTTAGGGTCCCCTGAGTCCAAATAAACAAGTCCCGAAAAAAGGTCTGTGTGGTAACTCCCGGGCAAAAACGAAAAGTAGTACGGAACTGAAATTTTATATTTAAGACAACTATACACCTGAGATGTTAAAACAACTTTTTCATCAAAATCGGCTGACCGGAAGTCCAACTTTATCCCTTGCATTTAGCACTATTTACATTTACCTAGAATCGTAAAGGGTAATGGAAAGCCGATAATACTAACTGTTTTTTGGGTTCCCAAAAAGGAAAATTCATGTTGACCGTGCTCCAACCTGGCGGCTTGTCAATGAAGCACAGTGCGCCAATTTTGTTTTTGAACATTAAAACAGCAATATAGCGTTTGAAAGAGAAAGACTATAGAAAATATTTTATCTTAAACACAAGCTTGTAAAATTGAATAAAGAGTGATAAAAAGCCGATAAAACTAACTGATTATTTTAGATAATAATATAATAGAGTTTTTAGTAAAACACCTGTTTCTAAATTTCAATTTCATTAATTCATTAATGGTTTCACTTATTTTTATCTTTAATTGTATTTGGAAATTCTTTAATCGATTTTAAAAACGGAGGTAAGTGAAATTTGTGTGCTGCCCATATCAGATTTTTTTTTCTTCTGATTTCCATTAATCCGTTCTAGCACAAATCAATATCAGACGATGTCTTATTCGGGTCGGCCATTGGAGTAGGAAGCACGCAGGCTAGTGAGGTTGTCGGTGCCATCAAATAAGGATTTCTTCTTGAGGTGAGAGGTTTAGGAGGAAAGCTGAAAAGAAGGCTAAGTGAGGTTGATGAAAAGGAGAAGGAGCCAGAACAAAAGGACATTGTTCTCAAAGTGGCATCTTGATAGCGAATCATTAATTTTAAAAGTAACGTCTTCTCAGGAAATTTTCTCTCTAGCTATATCTCCTACTTGGTTACTGGTAATCCTAGGAAATAAAACATATTGGCTTTCATCGATTTGTTACTAATTTTTACTTTTACTTGTCTATATAGAGGGTGTCATCGAAATACAGAGTTTAATCAAAGTCGTTTTTATTTTTGAAAAGTTGATGTTTTTTTAGATTAATTTATTGGAATTTACAACTGTATGATGGAATACAACAAGAAAATTTAAGTGAAATATAAAAAGGCATGAAACACGTGTAGAGAAGCTTCCCAATGGAAGCACTCTAAAAATATTCTAAACTAGGAGGTCTCGGGGCCATGTCCTTTTCAGACGCCTCGGAGGATTGTCAGGAAATTATAGAGGAGGAAAGAATTGAAACTAGAGGATTAGGATGGGAATGGAATTTGTCATGAAGGAATGATATCTAGATCGGGCCAAATCAGCAACATACGGAACATTAAGGTCTTTATCGATGAGTCTATTCGTGAAGAAGTAAGGAGCAGTGGGGATTTTACGAAGGAATTTGGATTGGATACGGAAAGAATTCGATGGTTTAGTATATACCAAGCTCTACTCAGTAAGTACATGTAGATAGTCATGTAGATGAGTTTTTTGTAGTTAAGTGAAAGTGTAGTTAAGATTAGAACGTTTGTTTAGTAAGTTTTGTAGTAGTCGAAAACATCGTGCAGCTCTTGTCGTTTCGGTCTTGTACGAGGATTCCAAGTAAGGCTTTTGTCAAGGTGCATTCCTAGATATCGGATCTGTTCAACCGGGACAAGAGGAGTATCATTGAAGGTGACAGTAGGGCAGGATGTCATAGGTTTACGACGAGGGATAAAGGTAATTTGGTTGGATTTTTTGGCATTTATTTTAATTCTCCAGTTCTGATACCATACTTCAAGGTCTCGAATGTAGGATTGTACTCTCTTCTTTCTAAATCATCAAAACTAAAAATTAGGAACTGACTAAATGCACATACCTAATTAAATCTATATGGACTTATGCTCTACAGATATTGCTCAACAAAAAAAAATCACCTACAAAAACTACAATAAAAATTCTAAGACTCTTAACAACAGCTCATTGGTACGTAAATAACAAAACCTTAAGTACTGACTTACAACAACCAACACAAACGAATTCTCTATGCTCTTTTTCACAATAAACTGCACAGACACGACAATAGACTGATTAACGACATGTCAATAGCTGAAATACCTGACAGAAGAAGGCTGAAGAGAAGCTGGATGAGGGACCTCCTCTTCTGCATTAAAGCCATGGAAGGGGTGCTGCTGGGCACTTTTCTTCCACATGCCTACCATGCCTGCTGCTGTATTTTTATATAGCACATTTGTTTATTGCCAGATAGCTTCTGAAAATTGCGAATGGAAAGTATGAAGAGAAAAAAGGCTGCAAATTATTACATAATGGTTTATTATTTCCAAATAACAATTTTATGTATAACTGTTTATAAGGCTGTTGATAGGCAATTAAGTAATATGAAAAGCACTAATTCAAAGCATCATATCATAACACTACCACTGATTTCAAAACGCAATATCTAAGCTAGTTGTTACCCAAATTCAATGATTCTTTTTTCATTTGGTCCAAAATTAATTCCTATTATATGGCATGAAAAGCATTTTTTTTTTTATCCATTTATTTATTAGGAGAAAGGGATTTTTTTTTATTTGTTATTCGGATTCTAAACTTCTTGAAACGAAAGCTCTCAAATTTTGAGCAGGGGTAATTTTATTTTTTTGGTCGATTACAAAGGTTGATTATTGAAATTAATAAACCAAAGTATAATTACAAACTATGACTTATGTTTGGTTTTGGGATCGTGAACATTCGAGTTGTCAAAAGAAATAAAATTTTAGTGTCCAAAACATTAATCATCACAAATACTCTGCGCACGTGTGTGTTATAAGCCTGGCCCACAACCCGCAACTCAAAGTAGTACGTAACTGTAATTTGGCGTCTAATATGTGTTATCCGTCGAAAATGAACTAACTGCTTCATCCTAAACCGTTCAGTTCTATTGAGAAATTCTGTCAGAACTGGAAGATCAAGTCTCTACAAAAAATCTCAACAAATTATCTTTCTCCATCTTCGCAAACCGATGTTTTCTTGATATTTATACTGCTTCAGTTTCCCAGCTACCGTTTAAAGTAGTAAATAAAAAGTTAAAAAACTGTTCCGTGATAAATTGTGGGGTAGAGCACAGGTGGAGGGGTGTTAAAGGAGAGGAGGGGGAGGAGAAGGTTTAAGAACCGGAAACCGCCGCCATTGTGAAGAGCCTTTCACTGCCATCTTGATTTATCTCTTGAGATGGACTGTATTTCCGGCCTTTCTCAAACTCCCATTCACAAGTTATGGAGGACATCCTGTTTGCTTGAATAAGTCAGGAAATTGAATAAGTAAGAAATAACTGAAATGCAATAAATTATCATTCTCTGAGAAGGCAAACCTAATATATATAGCTTTTAAATAACAATAGCTGGAAAAAGTTTTTATTTATATTTTTATTGTAGCTTTGCTGAATTAGATAATTAAAAAAAAATACATAGGATTTATAGTGGACTGTTGGGATAATAGAAACTTTATAAGGCTTTTTTTTTTTTTTTTAACTTTATTACTTTATTTGCTCCTATAATTAATCGTACAAAAAGGAATTGCTGGGGATACCGACTTGCCCCGAGGAAGACCTCCGTCCGTAATAGACAACGATGTCCTCAAACATACAGTAGAAGGAAACCCATACCAAACAGTTAAAGGACTCTCAGCACAACTAAATGCAAGTGCTTCTACCGTTTCTAGACATTTAAAGTGTATTGGGAATGTAAAAAAGCTCGATACATGGGTACATCATGATCTTACTGAGCGACAGCAAGACTCCATGTTTCAAAACGTACCGTGCAAAAATTGAAAGAACTGGGCTACGGAGTTCTTCCGCAATTACCATATTCTCCTGACTTGTCTCCAACAGATTACCACCTGTTCAGGAATTTAGACAACTTCGTCAAAGGAAAACTTTGTGAAAATGATGGTCAAGTGAAAAGTGCGTTTTCAGATTTTGTTTCACTTCAGAGCTCAGAGTTTTTCATTTCGGGGATAAAAAAGTTGGTGTCACGTTGGGGAAAATGTGTAGAAAAAGAAGGTAAATACTTCGAATAAAATTATCTGGTTTTCGTATCGTATTTTTAATAAAAATCCTTTACCTTGAAAACGGAAATTTCATGTGACAGAACCCAATATTAATTTTATATGGGATCGGCGTGATCCAGTAGATAGACCTTAAGGCTAGTGTTCTTCTGGTTCAAATCCTACCCAGAATTGTTCTGGGATTTAAACCGGGGGAGAGGTGAAAAACCCTGGGTATCACTGCCTCCTGGGGCGTTCCCCCAACCTCTGTAAACTAGACCTTTAAAACGAGGAGGGGGGAAAACTGGAGGTGAGTTTGATCTCGGCCTAATCAACTCATTGCTCGGCTGTTAGCCTTGAAACAGTTTTTTTTTTTAGTTTTTTTTTAGTTTTTTATTTAAATTAATTTTGACTTTGTCGAGGGTTGTGGTTATGGGTTCTTTACTTGTAATGCTGTTTGTAGTATCCGTTGAATCTTCTCCAGTATATTAAACTAAATATATTATTCGAACTATAAAGCTATAATAATACAAGGGATTGCGTTTATTATGATTTTTTGTTTATTTATTTAACGTCACTTTATGCTACTATGGCTAATCGGACGATGCTACAGTGGGAGTCCTAAATTTTGCCTACCCGGGTTTTATTAGGATAGGGATCTTTAACGAGTACCTGACATCGCACAAGCTCGGTACCACCTTTTAACGTCCCTTTCGAAGGACGACATAATTAACGATTTTTTACTCCCATAAAAAAATCCTAGGACCAACTGCAGGTTTGAACCCGTGACCTTTGGCATAGGAGGCTCTTATGCTAACCACCCAGCTACAAGTGATCCCGTTTATTATAATTAAATATTAACTCTCTTGGTATTATTCCTCGACATCCACTAGTTTGTCTTTAATAGAAATGCTAATGGACATGGAGAGAGTGTGTGGTCAGGTTGGTCTAGTTATGAATTTATACCAAACTAAAATAATGACAAATTCAGGCAACATATCTAAAATAGAATTATCTATGGCAGACTATCTCATTCGAGGACCGCCATTCCAAAGAAATTATAAAACGGATTGCCTCATGCTGGAAAAAATGTTGGGTCTTCAAAAACATAATGAAAAGCTCCACCGAAATCAAATGGAAAAAACTGATATTCAATGCCTGGATTCTCCGAAATTTGACTTGGAATTTGGAAGCCAGAACTGGTCCCAAGCATTAAGGTTTTGCAAACAAGAATGGAGAGGAGCGTGATAAATGTTAATTTAAAGCATAGAGTAAAAAATACTAACCTGAGAGAGGCCACTTTGGTGAGAGGTGCTGTGGGTTGTATGAAAAAGCTAAAATAGGAATGGACTGGGCATTTAATGCGAATAAAGGACCCCAGGTGGAGCAAGGCAGTTACCTAATGGACACCTCTCGGAAAAGAACGTAAGCATGGAGAGCAACTCAATAGATGGTCTGACGAAATTAAGAAACCAAGAAGAAATATCTTGGCACAGAAAAAACCGAAGATCGAAAATATTGGGAATTAAAATGCCAAGAAATTGAAAAACAATGAGCGAACTGTTAAGCCAGAAGTTACGGCTAGTCGTCGATCGAGGCCAATCCTCCTTCAGGATAGGCCTACACATCAGTAGAAAATAATTTTATTTTATTTATTCAAACAAAATTTTTATTTAAACAAGTTTTTTTTTGGAATTTTATTAAAAAAGTTCTTAATAATTTTATTTAATAAGTGGTATACAATATTTGGTCAAACATTGTTTCTTCTTTTATCATATCAAATATCAAAATTATTGCTGCAGACTCTAGGAGTGTATTGGAAGCCCTTGGAAATACGTCGTGGCCCACTAATTCCATCATCAGGGAAATATTGAACGCTTGGTGGGATCTTAAAGATAAAGTCATAACCGTAGTCTTTATCTGGGTTCCAGCACATTGTGGTATTCCAGGCAACGAAGAAGCAGACAGAGCCGCCAACTTGGCCAGACAAGGCAACACTTCTGAGAGCACGGTACTGAAAGAACTCACAGTAGAAGACTGGATCAGAAAAATGAGGAAAAATCTCTTCAAAACCTGGGAAACAACGTGGATAACAGGACAACATAAACTGTTGGATATAAAAAGAGACACCAAAAAATGGACCACGAGCACGAAAATTTCTAGAAAAGAGGAAATCATTTTATGCCGGCTCCGTATAGGACATTGTCAGTTTACCCACGGTTACCTTATGAGAAATCTGCATGCACCCACCAGCGAATATTGCGATAATGTTCCAAAAACTATTCAACATCTATTATTAGATTGTCCTCTTTTCGAAACATCAAGACGTAATATTAAACTAACAGGAACCCTAAAAGATATATTGAATGATGATGAAGACAAGGTGAAAAAGTTACTGAATTATTTAAAACAAATCAAGTATTACAACCAAATATAGAAAAACACAGTGGCCAATGACCCTGTAGGGTAGAGGCAAATAACAAAGTAAAATAAAAAATAAATAAAAAACTATCAAAAGGGTTAAAAAAAAAAAATAAAATATACGTATCAACCAATAATTGTAATTGTAAAACTGTGTAAATAAAGGCTTATCTTATCTTTACTAATTTGACTCAGGTTTGATTTGGAGTTCCCAGGAGGCTGTATGCAAATACTGTTTATAGATAGGAATGGGACCGAGGTTGTTATTCAATTTTATTATTTATTCATTCTTCTTTTTAATTTTGTTTTTCACTCTATAAATATAGCAAACATGGTTTCTTATAACTGTAATACACATTTCCCTAGAGTGTGGCAGATTGCATTATTTCTAAATAAAAAGATTTAAAATATTAACAATGTTTTCAGAAAGTTAAAAATGGCCCCAGAGATCAAAATTAAGAGATTTTCTAATTGAAATAGAATATATATATATATATATATATATATATATATATATATATATATATATATATATATTGTTTAGGACTAGCTGTGGTCCACAGTTTATCCCATGGAATGAGATTGAAATAATTAGAATTATCAAAGAGATTCTTAATCCAGCTTTCGGTTTCATAATGGAAACACTTCATCTATTAAGTTAATGGCTCCATTTATTTTATTATGCCAAAAACACAAAAAATCAAGTCTCACAAAATACTGACTCCTACAGTCCTCACCTACAGTCCTATTTATTTTATCGATTCATAATAATTGACCATTTATAAATCAAATGCATATTAATTTTAACGAATAATTTATTAAGAAAACCGCTGATTTTTCTTCTTCTTTCACTTATCTATTACGAAATAAAGAAAATTTTGCGTTCATGAAAAAGTTGTAATCTATATTTTTATTTCTTTTTTATCAATCTATTTTTGTTTAATTTTTACATATAGACTGTCCTCACAACTTACACGGATGACACTTGTGTGTTATCCGTCTATAACGATCCAACTGCTGCATCCCAAATCCTTCAGTCCCACATCACAGCTATTGAGGAATGGTGTCGGAACTGGAGGATTAAAATAAATCTTAAAAAAATCCCACCAAATTACCTTTACCCTTCGTCGAAAAACGATGACCTCTCCTGCCCTACCGTATCCTTTAATAATACGCCACTCATACCTGTTGAACAAATCCGATACCTAGGACTCCATCTTGACAAACGTCTTACATGGAACCCTCACACGAGACTAAAACGACAAGAAACTGCCCGTAGATACCGATTACTACAACACTTACTAGACAAACGTTCAAAACTTCCAATTCACTACAAAAGCTCATTTATATCACTGTCATCAGACCCATCTGGACATATGGAATCGAGCTTTGGGGCTCTACTAAGCCATCTAATTCCTCCCGCATCCAATCCTTACAATCCAAAATCCTTCACAAAATCCTAAATGCTCCTTATTTCGTCACAAATAAAATAAATTCATCCATAACGACCTTAATATCCCATTTGTGGCAGACCTTTCTCGTACCAGATATACCATTTTTAATTCCAAACTCCCAACTCATATAAACCCTCTTGTCCGCAACCTATCAACCTCGCATATTCCTGACAACCCTCCGAGGCGATTGAAAAGAAGATGGCCTGGGGATCTACTTACTTAAATAAACATCAAAGTACTACCGCTGGGTAGTTTCTTCACAAGCCTTATACGCCTTTTATTATAATTCATCACTTTTACTTATTGTATTTGTGTAATATACAGTTGTAAAATTCAATAAAATATAATTAAAAAAAAAAAAATTTTACATATGTTATAAATTATTATTAACCAGCTGTTGCTCGCGACTTCGTCTGCGCCAATTTCCGTTATTATGATCGCTATTAAATGAATATATTGGGTTGTCCGGAAAGTTGGTAGAGATATTTGGGCAAAATTAAAATTGATGAACAGCTTAAAATTTATTCATTTAATCTACAAAATAGTTATCACCGTTAGCGATTGCCCTTTTCCGATGGCTTGCAAGGTCCATTATCCCTTTCTTTCTAACTATCACTGTCCTTACTCCTGAAGAACTATAAAAAGACCGTTTTGACCTTCATCTTCTAAAGTTTAGGATTTCCCTAGTAGAAAATTTTCGAGGGAACGGAAAATATAAAAATCCGAAGGAGCAATGTCAGGAGAGTACGGCGGGTGAGGTAATGACAACCCAATATTTTAAAGTACTTCTGCGTAAATGATTTTCTCCTCAACCCGTTCTTGACGTAAATCGATTCCTACGTGTTAAAATATTTGCCCATGTGATTTATTAATTGTTTCGGCAAAAGATAACTTAACGGGAAATTGAATTATTTTAAAATTAAAAGGTAAATCATTTGGAATCATTGGGATGCGAGATTAATTTCTCTCGTTTTTTCCTAGATTTTCAACTGATTCTTCGCTCTTATTGGTTGCACAAAAAGATTTTTTCAATTTGAACCAGTAGTTTCTGAGATTAACGCATTCAAACAAACAAACAAACTCTCCACCTTTATAATATTAGTATAGATTATGGCTTTAATATTAATATTTAATAATACTGAGTGTAGCAAATGTTATTTTTATTTTTTGGAGAAAAACATTGCTTTTGTTTATTATTTTAAGTAATGAATCTTTATAATCGACCAAAATAAAAATTATCTCCATTCGAAATTTGAGGGCTTACGTTTTAAGATGCGTAGAACCCAAACAGCGTATTTAAAAAATCAGTTAGTCCCCAGGAATACGTCCGCGGTAATTCTCCAAAACTACTGGATCAATTTTTTTGAAATCATCACCAAAAATACTAGGGCACGCAACGTTGATCCTAAAACCTAGACGTTGATATAAGCTGGTAATTTTTAAAATTGCGACCGATTAAAAGTTATTTAATTCAATACTTAGAGAGAATAGAGAGAAACTTTATTAGCGTTTTTAACCCCCCGAAAAAAAACGCGAATAATCATAAAAAATAAAATGAAAAATATTTAAATTTTACTTAAAGATACGCCGATGAGTCAGTAATTTTTTGAAAGCGCGATAAACAAAAAGAAAAACTGAAATCTTGGCTACATATCTCCGTTATATTCCAAGATAAAAAAAAAAATTATTAGTGTTTTTTAACTAAAAAAACCCGCCAATAATTATAAAAAAGAGAACAAATTGAAATTTTACACATAAACACGACATTATAGACATTTTAGCTCCCCTGAGTCCAAATAACCAAGTCACGCAAAAAGTTCTGTGTGTGTGTGTGTGTGTGTGTGTGTGTGTGTGTGTGTGTATGTGTGTCTGTGTCTGTGTGTGGTAACTCCTGGGCTGTAAAGAAAAGTCCTATGAAACTGAAATTTCATATTTAAGACAGCTATACGCCCGAGACGTTAAAAAATCTTTTTCATAAAAATCAGCTTACCAGATGAGCCACTTTTTTAGGATTTTCTCAAAAACGGTTCCGATTTTGTTTAAACTCGCTATATCGATGTAAAATTTAATATGCTTTAATATCGTGTAGGTTTCATTCTGATTAAAGTAGTCTGACAGGGCTTAAATTCTCTTCTTCTAAAGTCCATATATTCCTACAAAATGATCAAAAAAATAATCATTGAAATTTGCTTAGAACTGGCGGAGATATGCCGTTTTGAAATTATCAGCGCTGATATTCTATTTTGCTTTGACTTATTTATTTATTTTTATATTTGTATATTGCCTATAAACAGTTATGCCCGAATATAGTTATTTTTAAATAATAAACCATTGTGTAATAATTTTCTGCGTTTTTTTTATCTATACCTCGCTTTTGGAACGTTAAA
Organism: Piezodorus guildinii; assembly: GCA_023052935.1. NCBI lineage: Eukaryota > Metazoa > Arthropoda > Insecta > Hemiptera > Pentatomidae > Piezodorus > Piezodorus guildinii. The sequence continues at coordinate 102,994,079 of CM041298.1, read as the reverse complement.
TAAATAATCTTTCGCAACATTTATAATGGTAGAGATTTAGAAAGAATAATTCTCCTCATTATTTTTCTGGATATCATTCGTGATTTCATGTTTAATAATAATAAATTCACGCACAAATAAAGTGGAAAAGCCGACTATTTTTCTTGTAAATTTTAATAAAGCAGCGTTAGTTTCACCTTTATAGCTCGGTGCCGACAAGAGTAAAACTCATATGCGATACGGGAATATCACTTCCTCTCTACCTTTTAGCTTTATGAATTCTGTTTTGTCATTTTTATCAACTTAAATTAATATCCACTTTTTAAGAGTCAGAAGCGTTTAAATTAACTTTTCAACTAAATGTGTATTTAGCTGAAAGTTTCAGAGTTGTAAATATAACTTTTATGCTAGAGGATAAAGTTGGTTGTTTTTTACTCCATCATTTTTCTATTAAATTATTACTTCTCTGTCATAAAACAATGTAAACATTTATATTTGTTCATATTTACATAAGCATTCACTAACGTCCATTATTATAATTTATTCTTTTAAGTTTATTTACATTACAAAAAAACAAATAAAACTTCATAACTCAATTTTTCAGAGATGGTAATGTTACAGATAACTCAGAAATAAAAACAATAATGAAAAATAACACAAATTAACACATACCCCAAAAAAAACAAAAAACAGATGGAATAAAAAGTACTTCTGGTGAAATCTGGTGCGCGCAACACACGACTTTCACTTACCTCCGTTTAAAAAATCGATTAAAGAATTTTCAAATACAGTCAGAGATAAAAATTTGTGAAACTGTTAAAGAATTAATTAAATTGAATTTCTATAGAAACATGTGTTTTATTAAAAAATCATTTATATTGTCATCTAAAATAATCGGTTAGTTTTATCGGCATTTCGTCACTCTCTATTAACTTTTACAAGCTTGTGTATAAGATAATATTTTTTTTTCTAAAATCTTTAGCTTTCCAACGGTATATTACACATGTATATTACTGATCTTATGTTCAAAAACAAATATCTGCATTAAAAAAAATATTATTTCAGTTTTTCCTGTATTTGGGTATCGATTTTATTAAATTTATATATTTTTCTGTTTTTCATCAGTGGTAACAAGATAATATAGTTATTTTTGTATATAATAAACAAAATTAAAGGTACTTTAGAAAAAGAAAATTTAAATCGGCATTTAAGCCCTGTCAGACTATTTTAATCCGGGTGATACCTACATCTTTCGGTCAGCTGATTTTGATGAAAAAATTTCTGTCTCGGGCGTATAGTTATCTTAAATATGATATTTCAGTTTCATAGGACTTTTTGTTTTTTCCCGGGAGTTACCACACACACACCCAGACTTTTTTGCGGGAATTGGTTATTTGGACTCATGGTTATTGGTATATTTCCGTTGAAAACTGGAATTCGAAAATGTTCAGGATCGCAATACTTCCCCTTACTATATATTCCATATATTGGTAAGTGAAAGGAAAAATATAAACCAATACAATACGGATGAATGGATACAAGAATTTCTTGTATCTGCTACAATTGATACTGATACTTTTTGTATCTGATACTTTTATCTGATATTTTTGTATCAGATACTTTTTTATCTAATATATATAATATTGAATAGCACTGGAATTACCAGGTCTTGTGAGAGTTCACGAAAGTAGCGGGAGGATTATTAAAAAAAAAAAAAAATATTTGGATAATGACATAAAATATTACTTTTTGAAAAATCCTTTTTTTTTTTTTAATTCATTTATTGAAATTTACAACTGTATGTTCATACATCAAGTAAATAGGCTAAAATGATAATACACATGAAAAAAAAAACATGAAGAGAAACTGCCCATTGGCAGCACTCTAGTAGTAAATCTACACAAGAAGGTCTCGAGGCCATCTTCTTTTCAGACGCCTCGGCGGATTGTCAGGAATTGAAGTGGAAGCAAGGATTGAAACTAGTGGATTAGAGTGGGAGTGGAGTTTTTCATGGAAGGAGTGATACCTGGTACAGGCCAAATCAGCAACATATGGAACATTAAGGTCTTTGTGGATGATTTTGTTGGTGACAAAGTAAGGAGCGTTAAGGATTTTGCGAAGGATTTTGGATTTTAAGGATTGGATACGGGAAGAGTTTGATGGTTTAGTAGAGCCCCAAAGCTCAACTCCGTAAGTCCAGATAGGCCTTATGATTGTCATGTAAATTAGCCTTTTGTAGTAAAGAGAAAGGTTAGAGCGTCTGTCAAGTAAATGTTGAAGTAACCGAAATCGGCGAGCAGTCTCTTGTCTTTTCAGTCTTGTATGCGGATTCCATGTAAGACGTTTGTCAAGCAGGAGGCCTTAATAACGGATCTGTTCAACAGGGACAAGCGGAATATCATTAAAGGACACTGTAGGGCAGGATGTCATAAGTTTACGACGAAGGGTAAAGGTAATCTGGTGGGATTTATTGGAGTTGATTTTAATTCTCCAATTCTGACACCATACCTCAAGGTCTCTGATGTCGGATTGGAGGTTTTGAGAGGCAATACTAGGATCGTTATTAACTGATAGCACGCAAGTGTCATCGGCATAGGTAGAAAGGAATGTGTTAGGATGGGTTGGGATATCAGCTGTATAGACTGTGTAGAGAATGGGTCCTAGGATACTGCCTTGAGGAACACCAGCAGACTGAGTAAAAGTGGATGAATAGGAACTATTGTGGTTGATTTTAAAGGTTCTATCAGAGAGGTAGGACTGAAGGATGAGGAAGTATGTTGGATGGAGGAATTTACGGAGTTGGTACAGCAGTCCCGGGTGGAAAAATCCTTAAATATCATTTTTAAAAAAAACACTACGTGATAAAGTTGTATCAAAACAAACAAAAGTAATGTACACGTCATTAAAATTGTTTTTTAATGTGGAAACTCGATTTTAAAAAATAAAACATCATTTATAATAAAAGTAAAAAAAAATGATGAAGTTATTTAGAAAATTCGACATTTCAATATTTATTATAATATGTTGAACGTATGTGAGGGTGGTAACTCCGCCTTCAGTCTTTATCAATCGGCTCTATACTTGATACATTTGTATCAGATACATTTTGTCTGTATCAACTACGTGTATCAACTACTTTTTTGTATCATATACAAAGTATCTGATTGATACAATATCCTCATCCTACAATATATTTATTGATCTCATTGGATAGATCATAAAAACGGATACTATTTTTTGGGACGCGAAACGGCCCTGTAGGCTACAGACAGCGCCGATCTTATTTCTACCAACTTTGCCCTCACATTTCCCTCTCTTTCTCGCTCTACACTCTCCCGTTTCTCACCTCTTTTGCACCCACATGGACCGTTACCTTCCTTAATTTTCCCTATAATATTAGATACACACACAAACACAGTGAAAGTAAAAAGGCGATAGTTTAGGTTGTTTTTTCATTTCTATTCCTAAGTAAAAGATATTTTATCATGTAGATGAAAATATTGTAGAGATGTGTTTGTCGGAAACATACCATAAAGTTAGAAGCGGTCATAATTACTCTGAAAGATTTGAGGTGCGATCGGGCTGAAACAGGGCGACTTCTTTTCATCTGTGCTATTTAATATAGCTTTAGAATATGTCATAGAAAAGGTTTTATTATTTGGTTATACCGAGAAAGGTTTAAATATGGGTGACAAGATCCTGGTTTTGAAGTATGCCGATGATCTGGTACTGCTAGGTGAAAACACGGAAACCATACAACTAAATACAAGTGTTTTAATAAAAACCGGTAAAGAAATAGGACTCGAATTAAATACCGAAAGACGAAATATATGATTAGTAGCAAAAACGGTAGCGATCTTGGTGATATTGATATATGAGGGCATACTTTTGAACACGTAGAGAAATTCAAGTATTTAGGTTCAATAATAACAAGAAAAAATGAAATCCAGGAAGAAATAAAGTCCCGGTTAAAGGTGGGAAATGCGTGTTATTATTCATTTTCTAAATTACTTAGTTCGCGGCTTCTATCTAAAAACTTGATGGTTAGAATTTATAAAACTATTATTCTGCCGACGGTTCTTTAAGGATGTGAAACGTGGCCGCTTACTTTGAAGGATGAACAACGGCTCAAGGTTTCCGAAAATAAGGTACTGCGTAAAATATTTGGTCCGAAGAGAGATGAGGCCAGTGGGGAGTTTAGAATAGAAGGTTGCACAACGCGGAATTGCGGAACTTGTATCCTGTGAATATAATTGAGTTGATAGCATCGGAGTGAGGAGCAGATTCCGAGAAAGTTTGTATTCGCTGATCCGTCTGGTAGGCGTTCGAAATTCGGAATTTGGTGGTAACGGCATCGAACCTTCGGGTTCGTTAAGCCTATTATTATTATTAGATGAAAATATTGGTATTTGCGGTCTAGTTTATTCTGTTCTCTGTAACCCTCAATACATTTGTTGGCTTTTGTACAGTTTTAACTCTCGGAATACCGTGTCGTAGTGGCCATTGATAGCAAGTCCTTTACAATCAACCACAACTCCAGTGATAGTGTATTACTTTTATAAGAAATAACGAGTCTTCTATGAGATCGAATAGTTTCCTTAGGTTCAAGGGAAGGAAAAGTTTCAATATTTTTTTGTAATCACTTATTCACCGACATTTGAAACATCTCATTATCCATTAAACGGATATATTTGTTATTAAATTCGTCAACAATCGAACCTCGGGTACGATTCAATTTAAACCTAAACCCAGACAATGCGGACTTTAAAGGTAGAGTTGGGCTGTACGGGACCATAATGGATGTTGTTAACTCAAATTGAGGGACCTTTCAACGGACCTCTTTCTTTGCAGTCATTTTAAAGGCCTTTTTTCCGGACCTTTACTCTCGAAGCGATTCTTCAGGGTCCTGAATTAATCTGTAATTTAAAGAAATAATCTATTAAACGATTAGCAAAGTACGGTTCTCCGGCTTGACTTAATAATAATAATTTCTTTATTATGGAACATGACCCTAGGGGATAACATTTACAGAATGTAGAAGATGAGTTTCTATTTAGGTTCAATGATAACAAGAAAAAATAAAATCCAGGAAGAAATAAAAGCCCGGTTAAAGGTGGGAAATGCGTGTTATTATTCAGTTGCTAAGTTACTTAGTTCGCGGCTTCTCTCTAAAAACTTCAAGGTTAGAATTTATAAAACTATTATTCTTCCGACGGTTCTTTACGGATGTGAAACGTGGCCGCTTACTTTGAAGGATGAAAAACGGCTTAAGGTTTTCGAAAATAAGGTACTGCGTAAAATATTTGGTCCGAAGAGAGATGAGGCCACTGGGGAGTTTAGAAGTTTGCACAACGCGGAATTGCGGAGTTTTTACCCTGTGTATATCATTGAGTTGATAGCATTGCGGAGACTCAAATGGGCGCTTAAAGTTGTTGGGCTTGGTGAGGAACGGATTCCGAGAAAGTTGGTATTCACTGATCCGACTGGTAGGCGTCCGAAAGGTAGGCCGAAGTGTCAATGGGAGGATTGCATTACGGCTGATCTCGGGGGCTTGGGCTTAACCGGTGAACATTGGACAGTTTAGTGGTATCGGCATCGAACCTTCGGGTTCGGTAAGCCTATTATTATTATTATTAGAAGATGAGTTTCGGAGTCTTAGAGTAAATTGAACACATATAAAATAGTTGAAAATGAATGATATAAAATATAAATATATATAAAGATGCTGGATTCCGTACATAATGCGGCTCTAAGAATTTGAACTGTAGCTTTTCGAACCTCTCCAGTAGAAAGTATCTGTGCAGTAGGGGTGGACATAATCGAATGATTGGACTTCGATGATTTCAATAATCGAATGATTCCATAATCGAATAATTGATGTATTCCGAAAGACAATAAGGTACGATTCCCCCCTCTATGATGATATGATGAGAAAAAAAAAGAAACCTTTTCTTAGTGTTTAATTCCTTAGTCTTTACAAAATTTAAATAAAACATACCATCATTCGATTATGTCCACCCCTAATATTTGTATGTATCTTTGAATATATATTGTTAAAAAATTGAGTTCGAATGATTATTCGTTTCTGCAGACCATAATCGATTAATTCGAATGATTGCAATAATAGAATGATCTGATAGCCATCTGGATAGAGATTGAGCTAGATGATTGAGGTGATGGATAAGATTCTAATGGAATTTAAATTCTATTCAAATCCTTTCTCTATTTCTTAAAAAACTACTCCATTCTGGGTGCAGACTTGAACACCAAGAACCAACAATGGGGTTCCAGATCCAGGAATTGTCGTGGGCGAAATTTACAGTCTCACCCAACTCTAGACCTTTCAATCTTCTACCCCCCCCCCCCCCTAATTCCCCTACCTACTGGCCAACTGATCCTCACCGTAATCTTGATATCCTTGACTTCTTCATCCACACCGGATTAGGCTCCCTAAACATGTCAGTGGCTAGATTTGATGACCATAGTCCGATAGAAATCAAAAACTTTTTGGAAATATTATAAAAATACCAGAACTATGAGGTTCTATTCACTGATGCTTCCAAATCGGAAGATAGCGTTGGCTGTGCTGTTTACAGCAAAGATATACAACAAAGTCTACCTGTATAGCCAACTCTGAAATAAATTCTTGGATTATTGCGACGGATTCTTGGAGTGTGCTGGCTGCCATCGACAGCCAGACACCAAACAACGCGATAATCCAAGAAATAATAAACGAAAGTTGGGAAATGTTCAAAATACAGAAATAGCATTAAAAACATATTTTTTCAGTTTTCTCCTTTAGTTAAATATCGAATTCGTTCAACTTATATATTTATGTGTTTTTCATCGGTGGGAACAAAATAATATATTTACTTTTATAAAATCTACAAAATTAAAGGTACTTTACGGGGGAAAAAATGTAAAAAATCGGCGTTTAAGCCCTGTCAGACCATTTTAATCAGAATGAAAACTACATGATATTAAAGAAAAGTAAATTTTACATCGATATAGCGTGTGTAATCAAAATCGTCGCAACCGTTTTAAAGAAAATCGAAAAAATGTGCAAAATGCCTAGTATAAAGTGGATCTTCTGGTGAGCTCATTTTGATAAAAAAGTTTTGTAACGTCTCGACCTTATATTTGTCATAAATATGAAATTTTAGTTTCATAGGACTTACCGTTTTCTCCCGGGAGTTACCACACACACACGCACACACACACACACACACACACACACAAACACAAACACACACACACACAGACCTTTTTGCGGTACTTGGTTATTTGGACTCAGAGGACCCTAAAACGTGTATTTCCGTTGAAAACTGGAATTCGGAAATTTTCACGATCGCAATACTTCCCCTTACTATATATAGTAAGTGAAAGTAAAAAGTACTATTCAAATTAGTGAATAAGAGTAGAATATTGGGTGCTTCAATAAAAATATAACTGCTGTCGGACTAGACAGAAAAATTGAAAAGAGGACAAACAAAGCTGGGAGAAATTAAACCTAATGTTAGCAAATGGAAAAATAGTTCGAGAACCTTTAAAATGGAAGAACCTATTCTGTGTATATTAATTCTGGGTGATTCCTAAAACAAGTGCTCCCAATTGCATAATCTGCGACAACATCCAACAAACAATCAAACAATTGCTAACAGAAAGCAAACATACGAGAATTTGAGAAAAAGGATTGGACTGCCACACACCCTGCATAAAATATTCTGCGACGAAGACAAACAGATATCCGTACTTTTGGAGTAACTTAAGATTCTTGGATACCACAACAGAATACAATGTATCTATGATAACGCCAATGACCCTGTTGGGTAGAGGCGAATCACAAATAAAAAAAACCTGGTGCACGCAACACACGATTTCACTAACCCCCGTTGTTAAAGTCAATTAAAGACATTTAAAGTAAATGTAGAAATAAAAATAAATTGTTAAGGAATTAAATTGAATTGTAATTGAAACATGTGTTGTTGTTATTTTTATAATGTCTTCTTCTACTACTGGCTCAACAGGCGCATGAGGCTGCCCTTGGCCTGCTGAACAGTCGCCAATGGCGACTTAATGGTAATTTTAATAACGTATTATATTTTTATCTACAACAATCAGTTAGTTTTATCGGCGTTTTATCACTCTCCTTTACCCTTTACAATTTCGTGAAACAGAAAATATTTTTTCTAAGATCTTTAGCTATGTAACGGTATATTATACATCTATATTACTATTCTTGTTAAAAAAAAAAAAAAAAAATTGCATAATAAAATATGTTTGCACTTTCCACCTTCAGCTGTTTATCAAATTCGCTCAACCTTCGTATTTAGCCGTTATTTATCAACGCTAATAAGATGATGTACCTATTTTTTTTTAAATATACAAAATTAAATGTACGTTAGAGGAAGAAAATTTAAAATATCTGCATTTATACTCTGTCAGACTATTTCAATCAGAATGAAACTTACCTGATATATAAGCCCCTTAAATTTTACATCGATATAGCGAGTTTAACCCAAATCGTTGAAGCTGTTTTTGAGAAAATCGTAAAAAGGCACAAAATGCATAATATAAAGTGGTTCTTCTGGTTAGCTGATTTTGATAAAAAGTTGCTCTAACATCTCGGGTGTATAGTTGTCTTAATTATGAAATTTAAGTTTCATAGGACTTTTCGTTTTCTCCTGGGAGTTACCACACATGAACACACACACACACACAGACATTATTCCGAGACTAAGTTATTTGGACTGAGACGTAGTGGACCCAAAAACGTGTATTTACGTCGAAAACATGAATTCGAAAATTTTCACGATCGCAATTTAATGTATAGCTTTTTTCAGTCAAATTCATAATTTTGAGGGTCACCTGTGGAGTAGTGGCTAGCATAACAGCCTATTTTAAAGGACGAAATAACCATGGATTTTTACTCCCTAAAAGCAAATATAGGGCCATCTGCCAGGTACGAACTCGCCATCTAGTGGATAGAAGGCTGTTATGCTAGCCACTACTCCACAGGTGACCCTCAATGCATTCAACAAGGTGTTTGAATCTGCCGGTTTGTCTCCGTGACCTTGGACATATTAGTCCTTAACACCTTTTAGTATGTATAGAGGTTCACCTGTGGAGTAGTGGCTAGCATAACAGCCTCTTTTAAAGAACGAAATAACCATGGATTTTTATTCCCTAAAAGCAAATATAGGGCCATCTGCTCGTTTTGAACTTGCGACCTTAAGCATAGAGAGCTGTTATGCTAGCCACTACTCCACAGGCGAACCTCTATGCATACTAAAAGGTGTTAAGGACTAATATGTCCAAGGTCACTGACTCAAACCCGGCAGATTCAAACACCTTGTTGAATGCATTGAGGGTCACCTGGGAGTAGTGGTTAGCATAACAGCCTTCAATGCTTAAGGTCGCAAGTCCAAAACCAGCAGATCGCCCTAAATTTATGCGCCACAGATGACTCTTAAAATTTTTAAAAAGTGGAGCTCGTAAATGATCCCTATCTTAGGTAAACCTGGATAGGCAAAACTCAAGACTCCCGCTGCACCGTCGGATTAAGCACAGTAACATAAAGTGACATTAAATGGATAAACAACAACAAGATTTAATAAAAATGTTATGTTCTTGGTAGCAAAACCTCATTAAATTGACTGTATAAAATGGGTACAAGAAATTATGAAATTGACTGAAAAAAATATGAATTTGATTGAAAAAATTATAAATTTGACTGAAAAAATTATGAATTCGATTGAAAAAATTATGAATTTGACTGAAAAAATTATGAATTTGACTGAAAAAAATATGAATTTGATTGAAAAAATTATGAATTTGACTGAAAAAATTATGAATTCGATTGAAAAAATGAGAGGTATGTAAATGAGAGGAAAAAAATAATGCTTATGTACAATTCTATTGTGACTGGATAACATTAAATGATCAAATATGTGGAATTTGAAAGTAGAAAGAGAGTTGGAGTGACGGGTGGAAAGAGGAATAGAGTTCCATAGGATTGAGGATCAAATGAGAAAGGATCTGTCGAAATGTGCAGATTGGTGGGCCGCAGTGTATAAATCTGAATGCATGGAGCGTGTTTAATGGGGATGGACACAGGATTGAAATTGTCGGAGGTCGAAAATGTATGATGGGTGGCGGGATAACTTGGTAAAGTAATGATGCGAGGGAATACTTGCGACGATTGGAAGGACCACAAATCGCCATAAAATTCGGATGCGGAGGAGTACCTAGAAATTCAGAATAAGAATCGAACAAAGCAATTAATTAAGTGTTAATTATTACTATCGGTTAAGCATGTTATACATTCAATTATTTGGCCCCGTCCGACGAAGCTTAAGCAGCTACAGCACATTTCCACCTCACTTGAAAAAACTTAGATATTTGTCCCGACGTGTACGTCTCAAATAATTAAACACACGTGAAGAATTACCTGAAAACAAACAAAAAATTAATTAACGAGAGGGAGGTATTTATAAAATAAAAAATCTGGTGCGGGCAACACACTTTTACTTACCTCCATTTTTAGAATCAATTATAGAATTTTCAAATACAGCTAGAGATAAAAATGAGTAAAACCATTAAAGAATTAATTAAATGTAATTTATTTAGAAACATGTGTTTTATTAAAAAATCTATTACATTATCATCTAAAATAATCACTTAGTTTTATCGGGTTTTCATCACTCTCTACTAACTTTTAAAAGCTTGTGTATGGGATAATATTTTTTCTAAAATCTCTAGCTTTCCAACGGTATATTGCACATGTGTATTACTGTTCTTATGTTCATAAACCAAAAATTGCATTAAAAAAAATATTTTTTCTGTTTTCTCCTTTAGTTGGGTACCGAATTCATTCAATTTATATGTTTACCTTTTTTTTATCAGTGGTAACAAGATATTATAGTCATTTTTATAGAATCAACTATATTAAAGGTACTTTAGAGGAAGACAATTTAAAATATCGGCATTTAAGCCCTGTCATACCATTTTAATCAGAATGAAACCTACATGATATTAAAGCCCATCAAATTTTACATCGATATAGCGAGTTTAATCAAAATTGTCGGAACCGTTTTTGAGAAAATCGAAGAAAGGTGCGAAATGCATGGTATAAAGTGCCTCTTCTGGGAAGCTCATTTTAATGAAAAAGGTTTTGTAACGTCTCGGGCGTATATTTGTCTTAAATATGAAATTTCAGTTTCATAGGACTTACTGTTTCCGCCCGGGAGTTACCACACACATACACACACACAGATCTTTTTGCGGGACTTGGTTATTTGGACTCGGGGGACCCTAAAACGTGTATTTCCGTTGAAAACTGGAATTCGAAAATTTTCACGATCGCAATACTTCCTCTTACTATATATAGTAAGTGAAAGTAAAAACACTGCAAATTATTACAAAATAGTTTATTGTTTCCATATAATAAAATTAGGGTATAACTGTTTATATGGCTGTTGATAGGCAATTAAGGATAATATCATAATACTTCTGCTGATTTCAAAATGCAATATCTCAGCTATTTGTTAACCAATTTCAATAATGTTATTTTCATTTTGTCGAAAATTTAGTTCTCTGTTAAATTATACTTGTTTTTAATAGCCAAATTTCTAAAAGTATTGTTATTTATCAATTAATTAATTAGGAGAAGCGGATTTTTTTTTCGTTTTTTCGATTCTAGGTATATTCAAACGTAAGCTCTCAAATTTTGAGAGGGCTTATTTTTTTTTGTTCGATTACAAAGGTTTATTATTGAAAATAATAAACCAAAATACACGAAAACAACAACAAATTATCTGAAAAAAAGCAATTTACATTTACCTCATTAAATATCGTGCCTTTGAAATAATTCGTGTTCGAGCATTTTCTCTAATACTTTTTTTTTTAGTTTACGCGCTCAATGAAAAAAAAAACATGTCCCTAATAAGTTTTCAGATTTATTTTTTTATAGAAAGGAGAATGCATGCATTTTTGTGTTTTTGAACATACGGACAGTAATATAGATGTATGATATATCGTTAGAAGGCTAAATGTTTTACAAGAAAATAAAAATTATCTTACTACGAATGATGAAAAATTGATGAAATTAACTTTAATTTAAAGTTAATAATACAATAGATTATTTAAAAAAAAAACACATGTTTATATCGAAACTCTGCGTATTTAATTCTTTATTTTTTTTTTCCTGCATTTGAACATTCTTAAATTGATTTTAATAACGGAGGTAAGTAAAGGTCATGTTATGCGCTCACCAGATTTTTTTTTTTTTTAATTATTGAGTTGAGAGGAACTATTAGCGTTTATTTATAAAGGTGTGGGCTTTTAGGTTCCAGCCGAATCAGGCTAAAACCACAAACCAATCCCCGAAATTAATATTCCAGGTTTACCTCTAGCCCTCTAAACATAGCTGTTCATTTATTGCCTTCGGAACTCATTCTCAGAACCGAGAAATGGTTTATTTATTGGCAATACTGTTTACATATATCGAATCCCTCGTTAACTCTGCTTACCCATCAACCCACGCTAGGCATATCATTTCATCATTTTTTACCTTATTTCAATGGATTAGTTAACATATTTCAATTTAATAAATGTACCAACCGATGACATCCTGCCCCATTGTATGCTTTAATAATATCCCACTACTACACGTTGAAGAAATACGATACCTAGGACTCCATTTTGACAAACGTCATACACGGAATCCTTATACTAGACTTAAACCGCAAGACATTGCACGCAGATACCTATTACTGCACACTTACTCGACAAACGTTCAAAACTTCCAATTTATTACAAAAAGCTCATATATGTTACCATCATCAGACCCGTCTGGGCATACGGAATAGAGCTTTAGGGCTCTACTAAGCAATCCAATTCCTCTCATATCCAATCCTTACAATCCAAATCCTTCGCAAAATCCTAAATGGTCCTTATTTCATTACGAATAAAATCATCCATAATGACCTACACACCCCATTTTTCACAGAAATATTCCGAAATAGATATGTCTCTTTTA
>CM041298.1:102866061-102976061 GCA_023052935.1 Piezodorus guildinii | reverse complement strand
TACGATTAGATTTTTATTTTTTTATTTTTTATTAATTTATTTACCATCATGATTGAACAGGGAATACCTAGAAAGTTAGTAAACCTAGTAGAGATGTGTTTGTCGGAAACATTCCATGATGTTAGAATCGGTCATAATTACTCCGAGAAATTTGAGGAGCGATCGGGTTTGAAACAGGGTGACTCCCATTCACCTGTTTTATTTAATATAGCTTTAGAATATGTCATGGAAAAAGTGACGTGTACCGAGAAAGGTTTAAATATCTGTGATAAGATTCCGGTTTAGGTGTATGCCGATGATTCGGTACTGCTGGGTGAAGACACGGAAACCATTCAACTTAATACAAGTATGTTAATAAAAACCGGTAAACAAATAGGTCTCGAATTAAATACCGATAAGACGAAATATATGATTAGTAGCAGAAATGGTGGCGATCTTGATGATATTAATATATCAGAGCACAATTTTGAACACGTAGAGAAATTCAAGTATTTAGGTTCCATGATAAAAAGAAAAAATGAAATCCAGGAAGAAATGAAGTCCCGGTTAACAGTGGGAAATGCGTGTTATTATTCATTTTCCAAATTACTTAGCTCGCGGCTTCTGTCTTAAAACTTAAAGGATAGAATTTATAAAACTATTATTCTTCCGACGGTTACGGATGTAAAACGTGGCCGCTTACTTTGAAGGATGAACAACGGCTTAAAGTTTTCGAAAATAAGGTACTATTTATTTATAATATTTGGTCCGAAGAGAGATGAGGGTACTGGGGAGTTTAGAAGGTTGCACAACGCGGAATTGCGGAGTTTGTACTGTGTGAATATACTATGTTGGACTCAGTGAGGAACGGATTTCGAGAAAATTGGTATTCGCTGAACCGATTGGCAGGCGTCCGAAAGTTAGGCCGAAGCGTCGATGGTAGTATTGCATTATGGCTGATCTCGGGGGCTTGCGCTTGACCGGCGAACATTGGACGAGACTGTGCAGGCGAAGTTTGGTGGTATTAGCATCGAACCTTCGGGTTCGGTATGCCTATTATTATTATTATTATTTATTAATTTATTTATTGATATTTACAACTATATTGATCAATACATCTAGTAAATTAGCTGTTAGATATAACACATGAAAAAGACATGAAGAGAATTAGCAGCACTCCTATAGGTAATCTACACTAGAAGGTCTCGAGGCCATCTTATTATTAGAAGACTCGGAGGATCGTCAGGAATGGAAAAGGAAGCTAGGATTGAAACAAGTGGGTTAACGTAGGAGTAGAATTTTTCATGGAAGGATTGATACCATGTTCGGGCCAAATCAGCTACTCAAGGAATATTAAGGTCTTTATGGATGAGCTTATGCGTGACAAAGTAAGGAGCGTTTAGGATTTTGGATTGTAAGGATTGAAGACGGGAAGATTTCGATGGTTTAGCAGAGCCCCAAAACTCAACTCTGTATGTCTAGATAGGTCTTATGATGGTCATGTAAATGAGTCTTTTGTAGTTAAGTGGAAGGTTAGAGTGTCTGTCTAGCAAGTGTTGAAGTAACCGAAAGCGGCGAGCAGTTTCTTGTCGTTTTAGTCTAGTGTGCGGATTTCATGTTAGGCGTTTGTCAAGTAGAAGTCATAGGTAGCGGATCTGCTCAACTGGAACAAGCGGAATATTATAAAAGGATACTGTGGGGCAGGAAGTCATAGGTTTACGACGAAGGTAAGTTGGTGGGATTTATTGGAATTATTTCAATTTCAATTTCAATTCTCCAATTCTGACACCATACCTCAAGGTCTCTGTGTTGGGAGTGGAGAGTTTGAGAAGCAACAGTTGGATCGTTGTTGACTGATAACACACATGTGTCATCAGCATTGGTAGAGAGGAAGGTTTTAGGATGCGTTGGGATATCAGTTGTATAAACTGTGTAAAGAATTGGTCCAATGATACTGCATTGAGGAACACCAGCAGACTGAGTAATAATGGGCGAATAGAAACTATTTTTATTTATTTTGAAGGATCTGTCAGAGAGGTAAGACTGGATAGTGAGGGTGTAAGTAGGAGGCAGGCCTGAAATTGTTAAGGGATGATTCCTATAGTGTATAGATGAATAATAAGGCTAGGTTTAGTAAAATTCTTCCTCTAAGGAGATTCATTATTGGTACGAATTGTACCCATTAATAATTTTCTGGTTGTGGACTGTATGATAAAAAATAATAATAAAAAACTTTAAATTTTGATTCTGCCCAGAATAAGGGATCTCCAAGTCGTTTTACAAATAAATTCAAGATAGACAGCAGCTTACCTAATCGCCTTCTTGTGTCTTCTAGAACGGGCCCGCTCAGGCTCGGCAGTCTCCTCCAGCTGCTCCTAGATTTATCTTGTAAAACTTAGGAGAACCTAAATTCTTGAAATTGAGTCTCTCTATCGTGACCGGGAATCGAATATCACCAAAAAATATCGTCACGGACTACAAAAACATGCAATCGGGACAGAATCTCAATTCACACTGACGCTATAGCAAAAAACAAAAGACGGTCGAATAAAACATCTGTGCCGTATTCACGGCGCGACCTATTTAAATTAAAATTAAAATAAATCAAAATAAATATTATTATTTTTAATTCGCGTAATCGCGAACACACACCCGCCCCTGAAGGTTCCTACCTTCAGCAAAATCAAATAAAGTATACAAAACATTTTTTTTTTTAAACTATAACCTAACTAGAACTATTTTTTAAACAAACCAAATAAACACAAATCCAATCCAAACGTATTTACAATATATACAACGACTACTGAGCCGGGACCTACTGAGATGGTAGAGGATTCACGACCAGCCGCTTATAGTTTCCGGACCAAGTCCGAACTACGGCCACACAGATAACATCATCGGCAGGATTTTCCTTTCCATCGATATGAAACCGCGAACCATTAGGGGTTGGTTCCTGAATTTTGACTATCCTATTGGCTACGAAAGTTTGCCACCTGTCTGAAGAAACACGGATCCAGCAAAGAACTATTTCGGAGCCCATAAAATTAATCGTACGATCGACAGGTCGTAGAAGCGTCAATGTCTTGGTAATCGTGTTCATTAAGTTGATTAGAAGTAATACGGCACATCATTCCAGTCTAGGAATAGACAATAATTTTGTAGGAGCTACTTTCAGCTTTCCACTGATCAGACTGACGTTAGGTTCATAACCAAATCGCTCGACATTGGCATATAGCACAGCTCCATAACCCACCATCGAAGGATCTAAAAACCCGATTAAAGATATTTTTGCTTCAGGGTAAATTCCTATATGCCGTGGAATTCTCACATCTTCCAAACTAGTATATTCGAACTGAAACTGTTGCCATTGTTTAGCAACTGAGTCTAACGGTGGCTCATCCCAATCTACCCCTTCTTTCCAAAGCCATTTTAGAAAAACCGTATAAAGCATAACTGGATCTAGCAGTCCCATCGGATTGAAAATCCGGAAGACAGTTGGCAAAATGTTGCGCTTTGTGCATCTCTTAAATTCTTTATCTATTTTGAATTGCAAGAAATCGCTCTTTGGAACCCATCGTAAACCCAGAACTGATAAAGAATGTTTCTCTGAATGGTTTTCATTTTTCTCTTCATTGGACTTTGAGCAAGGAAATTGAATTATATTAGAACCCCATTTAGTTAATTCGAAACCACCCCTTTGAAACATATCACGAGCCCTTCGACTGATTTCTAAAGCCTTCTGTACCGAAGGGAGTGAGCTGACCAAGTCATCCATATACATATCACGGGGTATTAAATTTGCGACCTCCGGAAAACTTCCTTTCTCGTCCTCGACAAGCAGGTGTACCGTATGCAGAGCTAAGAAGGGAGAGGATGACATCTCGAAAACTATACAATTGAGTTCATAAACTTGAACGGGCTCATCGGGAGAAAATCTCCATAGAAATCTCTGAAATTGCCTGTGTTCAGGAGTTACCCACCTCTTTCTATACATCTGCTTGATATCTGCGGTAAGAGCAACTTCAAAAATTCTAAAATTTATGAATAACGACATAATATCGATTGGCAACTTCGGTCTGACAAATAAAATGTCATTCAGTGATTTTCCGGAAGTTGTTTTTGAACTCGCATTCAAAACGATTTTCAACGGAGTGATCACACTTTGAGGTTTGAATATTC
The DNA here is from genome assembly GCA_023052935.1 of Piezodorus guildinii. Lineage (NCBI taxonomy): Eukaryota > Metazoa > Arthropoda > Insecta > Hemiptera > Pentatomidae > Piezodorus > Piezodorus guildinii. The sequence continues at coordinate 102,971,903 of CM041298.1, read as the reverse complement.
CTCGGTGTGGGATATAATATCCTTCAGAATTCAAATCTGCATCAGAAACTAATGATGCATGACCCTGATTTAAATAATACAGGATACCATCATTATACGTTTTCCTAAATTCTTGTGAACGACTTAAGCGTTTTTCTAAGGCTATGATGCACCTTTTGGCAACAGCAAGGGATGACCCTAAACCAGAAGGATCTTCATGGAAAGGTAAACGCACAATATACCTTCCACATTTAAGCCTCTTTAGAGTCGAAGAAAATATCTCCTCACACTTAGCATGTTGAGGACTTAAGATAGGTATTGGAGGAGAAGGAACTTCCTCTATTTCCCAAAAGGATTTTAATAAATTTTCTATCGGCGTCTCGACAGAACAACAGAGTGATATCTTAGGTTCTACGCTCTGAATGATTGGTGCTTTTCCCATCAATACAAATCCAAACGGACTTTGTATTGCTATCGGTTGATCAGAGGAACCCCGAACTTGACGCCCTCCCAGAAAATATGGACAAAGCTCCGAACCAATAATTCCATCAATGGCACCAGGAGTGTCAAAATTTGGATCTGCTAGCTCTAAATTTTTAAAATGATCCATTTGGGACCTATCTATCGGGGTTGATGGCATTCTATCAACAATTTTGTCAACAACGAACGAATAAATGTCATACATTACATCAGGATTTCTTATTGATGACAATACAAACATTGTTTTGCCCCCAACCGATTCCGATAAGCCTCCAAACCCCAAAATAGAGGATTTTATTTTTTCAATAGAGAGCCCCAATCGGCGACATGCGCTCCAAGTGATGAAGTGGGACTGACTTCCTGAATCTATCAACATTCGTATCCTTTGTAATTGCCCCGAACTATCTCGGACGTTTCCTACTACCGTTGCTAGAAGCATTGTATTTTGTTAGGGAGGAAGATGTTTATCTTTATACAATGAACAAAGACTAGTACTCGGATCCGATGTTCGGTCTTTAGAGGGATTCACCTCGTTTAAATCGACATTGTTGCGTTGAAATTCGAAATGCAAGAGAGTATGATTAGGTAGATCGCATTTCGAACAACTTTTAATTATGCTACACTCTTTTGACCTATGGTTCTGAGAAAAACATTTTTGACAAAGTCTCTTATTCTTAATCTGCCTATAGCGATTCCAAGGGGACAATTTTGAGAACTTTGCACAGTCTGAAATTGTATGCGAACCCTCGGAACAAAATTCACAGCAAGATCCTGGAATGGGGTCTGGGGTTACAGATTTTGTAACAAAGGAATGAGTAGTGCGTATATTACGCTTTGGAAGCTGGAAAGTTTCTGATAGAGGTATTGTCTTGATTTGTTTTTCTAAAAATTTAACCAAATCATAATATTCTGGAATATTTTTATTTCTATGAGCGGCTTCAAATTCTCTTCGTGTAACCGGATCAAGAACCCTTAGACCCATATACAAAAAAATATAATCCTCAAGAGAATTAATAGAATCTAATTGCTTCAGCGCTCCGATCGAAACGCAAAATTTATCTAAAACCATCGTCAAACCTTCTCGACTCTCTGATTTGAGCGGTTTAAATCCAAAAATTTGATCTATATAACTATCGGCTAAGCTTCGATCATCATTATAACGATCAAAAAGACTCTTCCATATTACCCTATAATTGCTGGCTATTGGTTTTAGTGTTTTACAAATGCTAGCGGCTGGACCGTTCAATTTTGAGACTAAATATTGTAATTTTTCTAACTCAGATAAGCCCTCGTTTTCGTGAACTAATGTTTTAAACAATTCATAAAACACTGGCCATTCATCTGCACGCCCATTAAAGGTAGGAATATCAATTCTAGGGAGTTGTACTTTCCTTTCCGGCTCAGCATTCATTTTTCCGCCCCTCGATTGGCTAGGACCTACCGTCGAGTTAGTCAATTCCCTCGCAGCTACTAACTTAACCAATCCTACCATATCTATCAATACATCGTCGAACTCCGGAGTAAAATTTTTATCTGACTCACATTGAATTTCATTAATCCTAAATTCCGTCTTGTCAAACTCAACTACCGTTTCATCTAATGATTGATATAAAATTTGAAATTGATCAAGTAATTTTTTATCTTGGCTAGTAACTTTTAAAGCAAGGTCGTATAGACGTTGAATCCTTCTAAAGTATTTTTCTTTCTTTGCAATAAGTACTCTTAAAGATGATTCGGACATGTTTGCAAATAATTTTTAATTTAACTTCTAAAATTAATCACTAAGGCAACCTACCAAATAATAAGAAAAAAAACAGATGTTTTAATTCGATATAATATCGATAAAGAGATCGATCGGATATCGATTTATCGATACGGTTCCTATCGATTCTTGGGCTCAAAAAATCAACCCTTTTGCCCAGATTACGAATAGAAATTGTATAAAACGGATTTAACGATCAATCCCAATTTCTAAAAATCCGGCTCGGTCTGGACCAATAAATTATGGTACGAATTGTACCCATTAAAAATTTTCTGGTTGTGGACTGTATGATAAAAAATAATAATAAAAAACTTTAAATTTTGATTCTGCCCAGAATAAGGGATCTCCAAGTCGTTTTACAAATAAATTCAAGATAGACAGCAGCTTACCTAATCGCCTTCTTGTGTCTTCTAGAACGGGCCCGCTCAGGCTCGGCAGTCTCCTCCAGCTGCTCCTAGATTTATCTTGTAAAACTTAGGAGAACCTAAATTCTTGAAATTGAGTCTCTCTATCGTGACCGGGAATCGAATATCACCAAAAAATATCGTCACGGACTACAAAAACATGCAATCGGGACAGAATCTCAATTCACACTGACGCTATAGCAAAAAACAAAAGACGGTCGAATAAAACATCTGTGCCGTATCCACGGCGCGACCTATTTAAATTAAAATTAAAATAAATCAAAATAAATATTATTATTTTTAATTCGCGTAATCGCGAACAATTATATTATTACTGAAAAAAAACATATAAAATATATAAACGTTTCCAATATATATATATATATATATATATATATATATATATATATATATATATATATATATATATATATATAACTACTACTTTAAAAATAAAAAGGCCATTGACCGAGTATGGCACCCGGGATTTCGTTACAAAATCCGCAAATTCCTTCCTCCTACATACTTCCTTATTATCCAATCCTACTTGAATGACAGGTCCTTAAAATTAAATCATTATAGTTCCTATTCATCCCTTTTTAATCAGTATGCTGGTGTTCCTCAAGGCAATATTTTAGGACCCACAGTTTACGTAGCTGATATTTCATCCCATCCTAACACTTTCCTTTCTACCTATGCTGATGACACTTGTGTGTTATCAGTCAACAACGATCCAAGAATTGCCTCCCAAACTCTTCAATCAAACATCAGAGACCTTGAAGTAAGGTTTCAGAATTGGAGAATAGAATTTAATTCCAATAAGTTCTACCAAAATAGCCTATACCCTTCGTCGTAAACCTATGACAATCTGCCACACTGTATCCTTCAATAACACTCCTCTTGTCCCAGTTGAACAGATCCGATATGCATATCCACTTCACCTGGACAAATGTCTCACTTGGAACCGTCATACAAGACTGAAACAGCCCCCACGTTCTTGACTACTTCAACACTTACTGGACAAACGCTCAAATCTTTTCGAAGGATTTTTGACTGTAAGGATTGGAGAAGAAAAGAATTTGATGGTTTAGTAGAGCGCGAAATCTCTACTCAGTAAATCCATATCGGTCTTATAGCAGTCATGGAGATGAGCCTTTTGTACTTAATTGGAAGCTTTGAGCGTTTGTCCAATAAGTGTTGAAGTCTTCATGAACATCGGGCTGTTTCAGTCTTGTATGACTGTTCCAAGTGAGACATTTGTCCAGGTGCAGTGGATATGCACTATTGAAGGATACAGTGTGGCAGATTGTCATAGGTTTACGACGAAGGGTATAGGTTATTTCGGTAGAACTTATTGGAATTAAATTCTATTCTCCAATTCTGAAACCTTACTTCAAGGTCTCTGATGTTTGATTGAAGAGTTTGGGAGGCAATTCTTGGATCGTTGTTGACTGATAACACACAAGTGTCATCAGCATAGGTAGAAAGGAAAGTGTTAGGATGGGATGAAATATCAGCTACGTAAACTGTGGGTCCTAAAATATTGCCTTGAGGAACACCAGCATACTGATTAAAAAGGGATGAATAGGAACTATAATGATTTAATTTTAAGGACCTGTCATTCAAGTAGGATTGGATAATAAGGAAGTATGTAGGAGGAAGGAATTTGCGGATTTTGTAACGAAATCCCGGGTGCCATACTCGGTCAATGGCCTTTTTATTTTTAAAGTAGTAGTTATATATATATATATATATATATATATATATATATATTGGAAACGTTTATATATTTTATATGTTTTTTTTCAGTAATAATATAATTGTTCGCGATTACGCGAATTAAAAATAATAATATTTATTTTGATTTATTTTAATTTTAATTTAAATAGGTCGCGCCGTGGATACGGCACAGATGTTTTATTCGACCGTCTTTTGTTTTTTGCTATAGCGTCAGTGTGAATTGAGATTCTGTCCCGATTGCATGTTTTTGTAGTCCGTGACGATATTTTTTGGTGATATTCGATTCCCGGTCACGATAGAGAGACTCAATTTCAAGAATTTAGGTTCTCCTAAGTTTTACAAGATAAATCTAGGAGCAGCTGGAGGAGACTGCCGAGCCTGAGCGGGCCCGTTCTAGAAGACACAAGAAGGCGATTAGGTAAGCTGCTGTCTATCTTGAATTTATTTGTAAAACGACTTGGAGATCCCTTATTCTGGGCAGAATCAAAATTTAAAGTTTTTTATTATTATTTTTTATCATACAGTCCACAACCAGAAAATTTTTAATGGGTACAATTCGTACCATAATTTATTGGTCCAGACCGAGCCGGATTTTTAGAAATTGGGATTGATCGTTAAATCCGTTTTATACAATTTCTATTCGTAATCTGGGCAAAAGGGTTGATTTTTTGAGCCCAAGAATCGATAGGAACCGTATCGATAAATCGATATCCGATCGATCTCTTTATCGATATTATATCGAATTAAAACATCTGTTTTTTTCTTATTATTTGGTAGGTTGCCTTAGTGATTAATTTTAGAAGTTAAATTAAAAATTATTTGCAAACATGTCCGAATCATCTTTAAGAGTACTTATTGCAAAGAAAGAAAAATACTTTAGAAGGATTCAACGTCTATACGACCTTGCTTTAAAAGTTACTAGCCAAGATAAAAAATTACTTGATCAATTTCAAATTTTATATCAATCATTAGATGAAACGGTAGTTGAGTTTGACAAGACGGAATTTAGGATTAATGAAATTCAATGTGAGTCAGATAAAAATTTTACTCCGGAGTTCGACGATGTATTGATAGATATGGTAGGATTGGTTAAGTTAGTAGCTGCGAGGGAATTGACTAACTCGACGGTAGGTCCTAGCCAATCGAGGGGCGGAAAAATGAATGCTGAGCCGGAAAGGAAAGTACAACTCCCTAGAATTGATATTCCTACCTTTAATGGGCGTGCAGATGAATGGCCAGTGTTTTATGAATTGTTTAAAACATTAGTTCACGAAAACGAGGGCTTATCTGAGTTAGAAAAATTACAATATTTAGTCTCAAAATTGAACGGTCCAGCCGCTAGCATTTGTAAAACACTAAAACCAATAGCCAGCAATTATAGGGTAATATGGAAGAGTCTTTTTGATCGTTATAATGATGATCGAAGCTTAGCCGATAGTTATATAGATCAAATTTTTGGATTTAAACCGCTCAAATCAGAGAGTCGAGAAGGTTTGACGATGGTTTTAGATAAATTTTGCGTTTCGATCGGAGCGCTGAAGCAATTAGATTCTATTAATTCTCTTGAGGATTATATTTTTTTGTATATGGGTCTAAGGGTTCTTGATCCGGTTACACGAAGAGAATTTGAAGCCGCTCATAGAAATAAAAATATTCCAGAATATTATGATTTGGTTAAATTTTTAGAAAAACAAATCAAGACAATACCTCTATCAGAAACTTTCCAGCTTCCAAAGCGTAATATACGCACTACTCATTCCTTTGTTACAAAATCTGTAACCCCAGACCCCATTCCAGGATCTTGCTGTGAATTTTGTTCCGAGGGTTCGCATACAATTTCAGACTGTGCAAAGTTCTCAAAATTGTCCCCTTGGAATCGCTATAGGCAGATTAAGAATAAGAGACTTTGTCAAAAATGTTTTTCTCAGAACCATAGGTCAAAAGAGTGTAGCATAATTAAAAGTTGTTCGAAATGCGATCTACCTAATCATACTCTCTTGCATTTCGAATTTCAACGCAACAATGTCGATTTAAACGAGGTGAATCCCTCTAAAGACCGAACATCGGATCCGAGTACTAGTCTTTGTTCATTGTATAAAGATAAACATCTTCCTCCCTAACAAAATACAATGCTTCTAGCAACGGTAGTAGGAAACGTCCGAGATAGTTCGGGGCAATTACAAAGGATACGAATGTTGATAGATTCAGGAAGTCAGTCCCACTTCATCACTTGGAGCGCATGTCGCCGATTGGGGCTCTCTATTGAAAAAATAAAATCCTCTATTTTGGGGTTTGGAGGCTTATCGGAATCGGTTGGGGGCAAAACAATGTTTGTATTGTCATCAATAAGAAATCCTGATGTAATGTATGACATTTATTCGTTCGTTGTTGACAAAATTGTTGATAGAATGCCATCAACCCCGATAGATAGGTCCCAAATGGATCATTTTAAAAATTTAGAGCTAGCAGATCCAAATTTTGACACTCCTGGTGCCATTGATGGAATTATTGGTTCGGAGCTTTGTCCATATTTTCTGGGAGGGCGTCAAGTTCGGGGTTCCTCTGATCAACCGATAGCAATACAAAGTCCGTTTGGATTTGTATTGATGGGAAAAGCACCAATCATTCAGAGCGTAGAACCTAAGATATCACTCTGTTGTTCTGTCGAGACGCCGATAGAAAATTTATTAAAATCCTTTTGGGAAATAGAGGAAGTTCCTTCTCCTCCAATACCTATCTTAAGTCCTCAACATGCTAAGTGTGAGGAGATATTTTCTTCGACTCTAAAGAGGCTTAAATGTGGAAGGTATATTGTGCGTTTACCTTTCCATGAAGATCCTTCTGGTTTAGGGTCATCCCTTGCTGTTGCCAAAAGGTGCATCATAGCCTTAGAAAAACGCTTAAGTCGTTCACAAGAATTTAGGAAAACGTATAATGATGGTATCCTGTATTATTTAAATCAGGGTCATGCATCATTAGTTTCTGATGCAGATTTGAATTCTGAAGGATATTATATCCCACACCGAGGAATATTCAAACCTCAAAGTGTGATCACTCCGTTGAAAATCGTTTTGAATGCGAGTTCAAAAACAACTTCCGGAAAATCACTGAATGACATTTTATTTGTCAGACCGAAGTTGCCAATCGATATTATGTCGTTATTCATAAATTTTAGAATTTTTGAAGTTGCTCTTACCGCAGATATCAAGCAGATGTATAGAAAGAGGTGGGTAACTCCTGAACACAGGCAATTTCAGAGATTTCTATGGAGATTTTCTCCCGATGAGCCCGTTCAAGTTTATGAACTCAATTGTATAGTTTTCGAGATGTCATCCTCTCCCTTCTTAGCTCTGCATACGGTACACCTGCTTGTCGAGGACGAGAAAGGAAGTTTTCCGGAGGTCGCAAATTTAATACCCCGTGATATGTATATGGATGACTTGGTCAGCTCACTCCCTTCGGTACAGAAGGCTTTAGAAATCAGTCGAAGGGCTCGTGATATGTTTCAAAGGGGTGGTTTCGAATTAACTAAATGGGGTTCTAATATAATTCAATTTCCTTGCTCAAAGTCCAATGAAGAGAAAAATGAAAACCATTCAGAGAAACATTCTTTATCAGTTCTGGGTTTACGATGGGTTCCAAAGAGCGATTTCTTGCAATTCAAAATAGATAAAGAATTTAAGAGATGCACAAAGCGCAACATTTTGCCAACTGTCTTCCGGATTTTCAATCCGATGGGACTGCTAGATCCAGTTATGCTTTATACGGTTTTTCTAAAATGGCTTTGGAAAGAAGGGGTAGATTGGGATGAGCCACCGTTAGACTCAGTTGCTAAACAATGGCAACAGTTTCAGTTCGAATATACTAGTTTGGAAGATGTGAGAATTCCACGGCATATAGGAATTTACCCTGAAGCAAAAATATCTTTAATCGGGTTTTTAGATCCTTCGATGGTGGGTTATGGAGCTGTGCTATATGCCAATGTCGAGCGATTTGGTTATGAACCTAACGTCAGTCTGATCAGTGGAAAGCTGAAAGTAGCTCCTACAAAATTATTGTCTATTCCTAGACTGGAATGATGTGCCGTATTACTTCTAATCAACTTAATGAACACGATTACCAAGACATTGACGCTTCTACGACCTGTCGATCGTACGATTAATTTTATGGGCTCCGAAATAGTTCTTTGCTGGATCCGTGTTTCTTCAGACAGGTGGCAAACTTTCGTAGCCAATAGGATAGTCAAAATTCAGGAACCAACCCCTAATGGTTCGCGGTTTCATATCGATGGAAAGGAAAATCCTGCCGATGATGTTATCTGTGTGGCCGTAGTTCGGACTTGGTCCGGAAACTATAAGCGGCTGGTCGTGAATCCTCTACCATCTCAGTAGGTCCCGGCTCAGTAGTCGTTGTATATATTGTAAATACGTTTGGATTGGATTTGTGTTTATTTGGTTTGTTTAAAAAATAGTTCTAGTTAGGTTATAGTTTAAAAAAAAAAATGTTTTGTATACTTTATTTGATTTTGCTGAAGGTAGGAACCTTCAGGGGCGGGTGTGTGTTCGCGATTACGCGAATTAAAAATAATAATATTTATTTTGATTTATTTTAATTTTAATTTAAATAGGTCGCGCCGTGAATACGGCACAGATGTTTTATTCGACCGTCTTTTGTTTTTTGCTATAGCGTCAGTGTGAATTGAGATTCTGTCCCGATTGCATGTTTTTGTAGTCCGTGACGATATTTTTTGGTGATATTCGATTCCCGGTCACGATAGAGAGACTCAATTTCAAGAATTTAGGTTCTCCTAAGTTTTACAAGATAAATCTAGGAGCAGCTGGAGGAGACTGCCGAGCCTGAGCGGGCCCGTTCTAGAAGACACAAGAAGGCGATTAGGTAAGCTGCTGTCTATCTTGAATTTATTTGTAAAACGACTTGGAGATCCCTTATTCTGGGCAGAATCAAAATTTAAAGTTTTTTATTATTATTTTTTATCATACAGTCCACAACCAGAAAATTATTAATGGGTACAATTCGTACCAATAATGAATCTCCTTAGAGGAAGAATTTTACTAAACCTAGCCTTATTATTCATCTATACACTATAGGAATCATCCCTTAACAATTTCAGGCCTGCCTCCTACTTACACCCTCACTATCCAGTCTTACCTCTCTGACAGATCCTTCAAAATAAATAAAAATAGTTTCTATTCGCCCATTATTACTCAGTCTGCTGGTGTTCCTCAATGCAGTATCATTGGACCAATTCTTTACACAGTTTATACAACTGATATCCCAACGCATCCTAAAACCTTCCTCTCTACCAATGCTGATGACACATGTGTGTTATCAGTCAACAACGATCCAACTGTTGCTTCTCAAACTCTCCACTCCCAACACAGAGACCTTGAGGTATGGTGTCAGAATTGGAGAATTGAAATTGAAATTGAAATAATTCCAATAAATCCCACCAACTTACCTTCGTCGTAAACCTATGACTTCCTGCCCCACAGTATCCTTTTATAATATTCCGCTTGTTCCAGTTGAGCAGATCCGCTACCTATGACTTCTACTTGACAAACGCCTAACATGAAATCCGCACACTAGACTAAAACGACAAGAAACTGCTCGCCGCTTTCGGTTACTTCAACACTTGCTAGACAGACACTCTAACCTTCCACTTAACTACAAAAGACTCATTTACATGACCATCATAAGACCTATCTAGACATACAGAGTTGAGTTTTGGGGCTCTGCTAAACCATCGAAATCTTCCCGTCTTCAATCCTTACAATCCAAAATCCTAAACGCTCCTTACTTTGTCACGCATAAGCTCATCCATAAAGACCTTAATATTCCTTGAGTAGCTGATTTGGCCCGAACATGGTATCAATCCTTCCATGAAAAATTCTACTCCTACGTTAACCCACTTGTTTCAATCCTAGCTTCCTTTTCCATTCCTGACGATCCTCCGAGTCTTCTAATAATAAGATGGCCTCGAGACCTTCTAGTGTAGATTACCTATAGGAGTGCTGCTAATTCTCTTCATGTCTTTTTCATGTGTTATATCTAACAGCTAATTTACTAGATGTATTGATCAATATAGTTGTAAATATCAATAAATAAATTAATAAATAATAATAATAATAATAGGCATACCGAACCCGAAGGTTCGATGCTAATACCACCAAACTTCGCCTGCACAGTCTCGTCCAATGTTCGCCGGTCAAGCGCAAGCCCCCGAGATCAGCCATAATGCAATACTACCATCGACGCTTCGGCCTAACTTTCGGACGCCTGCCAATCGGTTCAGCGAATACCAATTTTCTCGAAATCCGTTCCTCACTGAGTCCAACATAGTATATTCACACAGTACAAACTCCGCAATTCCGCGTTGTGCAACCTTCTAAACTCCCCAGTACCCTCATCTCTCTTCGGACCAAATATTATAAATAAATAGTACCTTATTTTCGAAAACTTTAAGCCGTTGTTCATCCTTCAAAGTAAGCGGCCACGTTTTACATCCGTAACCGTCGGAAGAATAATAGTTTTATAAATTCTATCCTTTAAGTTTTAAGACAGAAGCCGCGAGCTAAGTAATTTGGAAAATGAATAATAACACGCATTTCCCACTGTTAACCGGGACTTCATTTCTTCCTGGATTTCATTTTTTCTTTTTATCATGGAACCTAAATACTTGAATTTCTCTACGTGTTCAAAATTGTGCTCTGATATATTAATATCATCAAGATCGCCACCATTTCTGCTACTAATCATATATTTCGTCTTATCGGTATTTAATTCGAGACCTATTTGTTTACCGGTTTTTATTAACATACTTGTATTAAGTTGAATGGTTTCCGTGTCTTCACCCAGCAGTACCGAATCATCGGCATACACCTAAACCGGAATCTTATCACAGATATTTAAACCTTTCTCGGTACACGTCACTTTTTCCATGACATATTCTAAAGCTATATTAAATAAAACAGGTGAATGGGAGTCACCCTGTTTCAAACCCGATCGCTCCTCAAATTTCTCGGAGTAATTATGACCGATTCTAACATCATGGAATGTTTCCGACAAACACATCTCTACTAGGTTTACTAACTTTCTAGGTATTCCCTGTTCAATCATGATGGTAAATAAATTAATAAAAAATAAAAAAATAAAAATCTAATCGTATGTATGCGGAGATGTATTTAAGACCAATATGTATGAATGTTGAGGACTGCAACAGGATAACAGATGAATGGTAAATACATGTTTACATTTGCAAGCTCCTAAATTTACACAATGTATCCTTAAATTAATTAATTAATTAGTTTGAATACAATGCGTATCCCTGTAAGCGTACCTAACCAGTTGGTAATCGATACTCAGCAACAGTTCGATGAATACAGTTCATATCTGTAATGGCATGTTCCAAGCTCTGACAGATTTCCGGGGAGAGCTGACGGTATTGGGTTGTCTTGGTTATGAGCTGCATCACATATTCCTCATTGGGGTATTTAACATATTTAGCTACATCCTTTCCGTTTGCCGCGTAATTAATAATAATAATATTTTTTGATATTTAGTCCCTTAAGGAGAGAGTTAGATTTAATAAATTATATTAAAAGGTGAAATACGGAGAACGTTTTCCAAAAATATATTTTATTACATATTTTGGAAGGCTGAATAAAAAAAAAAGAATAAAAAAAAAAGAATTTACTATGATGAATCTTGCAATACACTGAAAGCAATAGTGGATTACAAATGAAAACATCTGGTACAGGCAACACAAGACTTTCTCTTATATGATTTTTACTTTCACTTGCCTATATAAGAAATATATTGTAAGGGAAAGTATTGCGATCGTGAAAATTTTCGAAATCCAGTTTTGAACTGAAACATACGTTTTAGTGTCCCGTGAGTCCAAATAACCAAGTCCCGCAAAAACGTGTGTGTGTGTGTTTGTGAAATTTGGGACCGAATCCGGCCGGATTGAAAATGACGCCGGATCGCAATCCCTAATTAAAACATAGTGCTATTTTAATTGTGTGCCGACGTTTCGGCCTAAATTGTAGGCCTTCAACGGGGCTAAAAGAAACAAGATATCAACCAATGTAATTATAGAATTATTAATATGTTAGGCATATAATAATAATATGGTGACAGTAATATAATATGGGAACAGACCTAAAATTAAATGTAAAATGATAATAAGATGACAGTTAATAAATTATGGAAGCAAACAAAATTAAGATGATTGTTATAAAGTATGGATGACAGTTATAAAGTATAGAAGTAAACATAATTAAGATGATAATATTTCAATAAGAATATTTAACGAGAAACTAAGCAAATGATTAAATGTTAAAAGAACAATAAGTGAACACTTAAAGTTTTAAATAAGATTAAGAATATAGGTAGTCTATAAACGAGAAACAATATGAATGACAAATCTTTATATTTTTATACAATTAAATACCAATTTGTTTTAATGTGTGTTTCTCTCTTATGACCGCACCCCCAACAACCATCTTCCTCATCTAACATACATATATATATATATATATATATATATATTGTATACGATGGGCTATCCGTGATAGAATAGTACTTTCATGTGACAACTCAAAATTGAGAGTGGTTCTATTGAAATAAATTAGTGGACTGTATAGATTTAAAATAAATAAAAATAATGGAAGCAAACGACGAATCACAATACATTTAATATAATGAAATACATATAAACAAGATAAGAAACAAATTAACCTAATAAATTTATATAAGAAAAAAATTAACCTAATTATGATTAAACAGCTGTAAGAAAATGTAGGAAACAAAATAAACCTAATTAAACATTTGTCATAATAGACAATAATAATAGTGCTACAGGATCTCATTCATACAATATTTACAATATAAACAAAAGGAAAGTCAAATTACATAAAATAAAATCAAAATAAATAAACGTATACAATAACAAAATTTATAGACAAAATAAATACAAATAAATAAACAAAACATGTCTCATTCATACCTATGTACAATATTTACAATCAGCTCGGGAACCCCGGACGGGGCTTGTCGCCCCACTTGTGGAAGGACAAGCAGAGCCCAAAGGATCCCAGCGCCTCCCTCTCAGCCGCATCACTGGTGAGAGCCAGCGGAAGCTAAGTGAGGGCGCCACAGCCACAATCACACCGCACATGAGAGGAGAATTTGACCAGTGTCAGAACTCCAGAATAGATGTTTACAATATGTCTCGGGGCCACTGCCGTTTCAACCTTCTAGGAGGGTTGTATGGATGAGTGGAGCTGGATAGGGATTGTGCTAGAGGATTAGGATGATGAATGAGGTTCTGGTGGAATTTGGAAAATTTAGATGGAATCAGGTCTGTATAAATGGAACATTAAGGTCGTGGTGCAAGGTATAGTTGGATACATAATAAGGAGCATTTACTATTATTCGCAGGACTTTGGATTGAAAGGATTGAATGCGTTTGATGTTAGAACGTTTAGCTGTCCCCCACAGTTCAAGTCCGTAGGTCCAGATTGGCTTCAGTATTGTCTTGTAAAGTAATAGTTTGTTGTCAACTGTAAGCTTAGATTTTCTGTTTAGTAGTCTGTATAACTGTCCGAATCGTCTGTTGAGTTCTTTTCGTTTAAGTCTTGTATGTGGGTTCCACGTCAATCTTTTGTCTAGTAGTAAGCCAAGATACCGGACTGTGTCTGAGGAAGGAAGCGGTATGGAATTGAAATGAACCATTGGACAGGATTTGCGTCGAAGGGTGAAGGTGACGTGGGTGCATTTGCTTTCATTAACCTTAATACGCCAAGCATTACACCAGTCCTCGATAAGACAAAGGTGTCTTTGCAGGATTAAGGATGCTATTTCAGGATCGGAATTGGATGATAGGATGGCGGTGTCATCTGCAAATGTTGCCAGAAAGGTGTCAGGATGATTAGGAATATCAGCAGTGTAAAGGATGTAGAGGACGGGTCCCAAGACGCTGCCTTGAGGAACACCGGCCTCATTGGGATAAAAGTTAGAAAATTCTACACCACAGCGAACTCGGAAGGAGAGCGGTTTGAGAGATAGGATCGTAGAATGAGGTATAGAGACTGGGGTAAATGCGTTTTAAGCTTGAAGAGTAATCCGGTGTGCCATACCCGGTCAAAAGCTTGCGCTATGTCCAGAAACGCACCAGAACAATACTCTTTGCATTCAAGGGCTGAGGAAATATGGTCTACAACTCGGAGTCCTTGTTGAACAGTGGAATGATGAGCACGGAACCCAAACTGATGGGAAGGAAGATTTTGTGATTCTAATATAGGCAGGATTCGTTTTAGAAGGAGTTTTTCAAAGACTTTTGAGAGGATAGGGAGTAGACTAATAGGTCTGTAAGATGAAGTGTTGCTGGAAGGTTTACCTGGTTTTAGGAAGAGAATGATTGTGGAATGTTTCCACAAGAGAGGAAAATAGGTGGTGCGTAGGATGCAGTTGTAGATATAGGTTAGGAATATAATAGCTTTCTGCGGAAGTTGACGGAGGATCTGGGGGGTAAGGAGATCATGTCCAGGAGATTTACGGAGGGTCAGTTTCTGGAGAAGATATTTAACCTCAGAGGGATTAATATGTTTAGGAGGTAGGGAAAGAGGTATTGGTGACAAAAGGAAGTCTTGTACTGCTGCGGTATGATTGCTTTGGGATTCCGGGTGAGGAGTGAATACTTTGGAGAGGTGTGTGGCGAATTCCTCGGCTTTATCTTCATCAGACGCAGCCCAGGAGTCATCACCACGCCGGAGAGGATGGGAAACTTGATGGGATTTTAAAATCTTCTTCGTGACATTCCACAGGGAATTGTCACTAGCTGACAGAGAGGAGAGGTAGGAATTAAAGGACTGGGAACGGAAGGTCGCCAACTCCTGCTTCAATTGTCTACAATAGAAGTTATAGGAGCGGCGATCTGTTGGGTGTCGGGTGCGCTGCCATAATGATCTGGCACGGCGTTTTGCATGGATTAGGTCTGTAAGGTGTTGAGGCAAATGGTTTTGGTGAGGAGTTATATTGGAGTGCTTAGGAGAGGAGGCAGTCCAGACAGCTTGCTGAATGGCGGTGGTGAAGGAGTAGACGGATTCGTCAAGGTCTTCTGGGGTTTTGAGGGTCGCTCTGAGGTTAATATTATCGGTCAGGATTTGGCGAAATAGGTTCCAGTTGACAGGGCCTCGGATAAATGACGGTGGGATAGGTTTTGGAATTGGAGTGAGAGATACTTTTAGGATCAGTGGACTATGGTCTGAGGATAGTTCATCAAGTCGAGTTAAAGATAAGTTGAGGGAGCCTAATCCGCTGTGAATGAAGAAGTCAAGGATGTCAGGATTACGGTTGGGATCGGTTGGCCAGTAGGTAGGGGAATCAGGAGGTAGGAGATTGAAATGACGGGAGTTGAGTGCAGACAGCAAATTTCGTCCACGAGAATTCGTGGTTCTCGAACCCCACTGTTGATGCTTGGCATTTAAGTCTGCACCCAGAATGAAATGATTTCCTAAGGAATTTAGAAAGGATACAAATTCGGTGTTGGAAATGGAGTGTTTGGGAGGGCAATATGCTGATGTAAGGGTTACCGGAAAGGAAAAAGTTTTGATTACTATGGCTGTGGTTTGTAGGAAATCATAGGTAGGAAGTGGGAGTAAGTGATGAGAGAGGGACTGTTGCACAATGACAGCAGTACCGGCATGGGCTTTGCCGTCTGGGTGGTCCGTACGGTATGTTACGTATTGAGGTATTTTGAAGAACTGTTTAGTGGTTAGTCTAGTTTCAGTAATAAGTGCTACGTCAACGTTTTTGTCTTGCAATAAAGCTGTAAGTTCGTCAGTATGATTTCTAACACCATTCGCATTCCATAGGAGAATGGATAAGGAGTTAGGTGAAGTCATTTAAGGATTTTTTAAGGAAGGGATTAAGTTTGATACAAGATTAGTAAGTAGTGATATTAGCGGCATAACGAGGGATTTGATTTCAGTGATGAAGGATGTCATCAAACTTGTAAGGTCTGAGACATTTGATGGAGGAGGAATATGAGAAATTTGATGCGGATGAGGTTTTTTGAGGGTTGGGTAAATTTTGAGGAATAGCTGGTTGTGGAACGGTTTGAGGATTTTGAAGTGTGCGTTGTTCCGGCAGGGCCTCGGCCTCTTTGTTCTGGTTCCCACCTCCAAGTAGATGGGCAAATGTAACATTGGAATCAATTGTTTTTGAAGGTTGTCTTCTAATTCTGATCGGTTCAGCTGTTTCATCCAGATTCTGAGGTTTTTGGTATCTGCTTTTGAGGTTCTTGTAGATTTGACATCCCTTGTAGCTAGCCGGGTGGTCCTTGAGGCACAGAGCACAAACAGCGGGTGTTGATCTTGGTCTTGTACATTCTTCTGACTTATGTTGTTCACCGCATTTCACACAGCGTGGTATGTGGTGACAATAACTTCTTGTATGACCATATGCCTGACAATTGTGGCACTGTACTATTTCTTTCTTAGTGTAAGGTTTTTCAACTCTTACACTAGTATAGTATAATCTATTGAGGTCGTAAATTTTTTCGACTCCTGCTGATGGCTCCAAGTCCACAAAGAATAGAGGCAGTGGAATTTTATCTTTTAGGACGTTGGTGACTTGCCGCACTTTAAAGCCTATCTCCGTCAGTTCTTCTTGGATAGCTGCTGCTGGTGTCGAAGGGTGTAGGTTTCTAATTACAACCCTTAAAGCTCTCTCCTGGCGTAACTGATATGTATGAAAATCAGCTTTGGTCTCCGTCAGATATTTTACTATTTTTCTGTAGGTTTCGGCGGTAGTCGGGGATATTTTAGTATCACTGGTTCTACTTATACAATAATAACTGTTAGGATCGGTTAATTTATTTAGATGCGCACACAGTAGTTGAAAGTTTTTAATATTTTTAACAAATATTGGTGGAGGTTGTGGTTCTTTTGGTATAGGAGAAGATTCCATTGTTTCTTTTCAATTTGAAGGATCTGAAATGGGTTCGGTGTAAAAAACGGCGATTCTTCAGTTAATCCTTGTGATGTGCTAGGCTGTGGTTCAGATCCTAAAGAGGTAGCTGAAGCAGTCGCTGGTGGAATCATTTTTTTATTATTATCACGGCGAGGTCTCTGTTTTGTGGGAGACGAGTTTGAACCTGCAGATCTAGATCTTTTACTTGTAACTTTCGAGGACATCACTTGATGAAAATATCGCATTGATTAAAAAAAATAAATAGGAATAAATATATAATGGAATAAGAATAAGAAGGGAAAAAAAATAAATAAAAGAAAGATAAGGAAAATAAAAGCAAGCCCGAGCTTGCCGAGCTAGCGGCAATCAGCTGATCAGTGACCCTCCTTTCACTTTTTCGTGATTGTACAAAGTAAATTATAACTTTGCTTACCGAAATTTCTCCAATATTCACTGCTGTAGTATTCCTGAGGTCTAGTGATGTTTTCCAGACTGAACTCAAGCGAATTCCTACTGAAAAAAGCAAAAATCTGAGAGACGAAGTAACGTATGACTGTTATCATCGAGCGCATCAGCTGATCCCAGCTGATTTTAATGAAAACTTTGCTGTAACATATCCGGCGTATATTTCAGTTTCATAAGAATTTTAGTTTTCGAGCTGGACTTGCCACAGAAACACAGACCTTTTTTCGGGACTTAGTCATCTGGACTTAGGAGACCCTAAAACGTGTATTTTCGTCGAAAACTGGGATTAGAAAATTCTTACGCAATACTTTCCCTTACTGTATATATTTCATATATAGGTAAATAAAAGTAAAAAGTTTCCAAAATTTAACATAACCGTATGTTTTTAAAAATTTGATAAAACACACACACATTTATTGTATATATATATATATATATATATATATATATATATATATATATTTATATATATTTATATATATACAATATATGTGTGTGTCATCAAATTTTTAAAAACATAGTAGTAGTTTTAGTTTTCGCCCGGGAGTCACCACACACACACACACAAACATACACAGACTTTTTTGCGGGACTTGGTCATTTGGACTCAGGGGACTCTGAAAAGTGTATTTCTGTTAAAAACTAGAATTCGAAAATATCACAATACTTTCTCTTACTATATATTCCATATATAGGTAGGTGAAAGTCAAAACCAGATATTGTAAAATAAATTATTTATAGAGTTGTACTATTTATCATTTAAATAGAAACAATATCAAAGTAAAATATACAAATTAAATAAACTGCATAAATGATTAAAATAATCAAATTGGAAACAGCTTATTAGTCGGAATCCAAACCGCATTGATAATGAAGTGTAGTTAGTGGTTCATTACTCAGACCTGCAAACATTTGGATGCAATTCCAACTGAGTTCAATGAAGGTGATTAAACTTAGCTTAATTAAATAAATACAGCTATATTAGTTAGTACTAGTCAAGGGTATAATTATATAATTAATAAATAGCGCAGGGGTCACCTGTAGTGCAATTGCTAGCTCAACTGTCTTTACGTGCCCATGGTGCACAGTTCAAACCTAAGAGATGGTTGTCACTCTATCTTACTTCTTTAGTTCTCTCTTTTTTTAATTAAATAAACATCTTTGGTCACGCTGTTTTACGGAGAGGACGTCAATTGGTGGTTCTGAGTATGTATGATGGCAGGTACTTGTTAAATATTCCTATTTTTATTAAACTTAAAACTATTCTTATGGCTAGTAAAATTTTAAAGGTATTGTGTGAAAACCAGTATATGGCCAAAGAATTTTTCATAGGGAGTAAAAGATCATTGGTAATGCAGTTCTTCGGAAAGTACGTTACTTGGTGGTCGTGAGCATATGTGAAGTCAGCTACTCGTTAAAGATTCCTATCCTAATTGAACCTGGAAATGAAGAATTTAAGACTAGAGTTTGGCATCCAGGACTACTTTACAAACTTCGCCAATTCCTCTCCCCAACGTATTTCCTTTTAATCCGTTCCTTCCTTACAGATAGACCTTCCAAGTTCAACATAATCTCTCCTACACATCCGTATTCACCCAATCAGCCGGTGTACCTCAAGGTAGTATCCTAGGTCCGATCCTTTATACAGTGTATCCAGCTGATATTCCCATCCAACCAAACACTACCCTTACCACCTTCGCCGATGACACATGTGTGTTATCTGTGAATAATGATCCTGTTGTTGCATCCCAAATCCTACAGAACCATCTATCAGCCATCTAAGAATGGTGTCAGAACTAGAGAATTAAAATAAATCCTATCAAATAATCTTCACTCTACGACGTAAACCTATGACTTACCTGCCCCACCGTATCCTTTAACAATATCTTACTTACTCCTGTTGAACAGATCCGGTACATAGGACTAAACCTAGACAAACGCCTCACATGGAACCCTCATACTAGACTGAAACGACAGGAAACTGCTCGTAGATACCGATTACTACAACACTTACTCGACAAACGATCAAAACTTTCTATTTCCTACAAAAAACTCATTTATATAACCATTATAAGGCCTATTACGGCATTGAGTTATGGGGGTCCACTAAACATTCAAATTCCTCCCGCATCCAATCCCTGAAATCCAAGATCCTTCGAAAAATCCTTAATGCTCCACACTTTGTTACAAATAAAATTATCCATAAAGACCTAAATATCCCATTAGTTGAAGACTTGGCCCGATCCAGATATACATCCTTCCATTCCAAACTTCCTGCCCACTCAAACCCGCTTATCCGTGATCTCTCTTCAACATCTATTCCTGACAATCCACCGAGGCGACTTAAAAGAAGATGACCAAGAGATCTCTTACCATAAATTCGTCATTGGAGTTCTACCAATGGGTAGTTTCTCCAAAGGACAATCATGTGTCTTAATCTCAAATCTGTCCCATTTACTTGTTGTATTTAATAAATACAGTTGTAAATTTCTCTGAATAAATAAAAAAAAAAATAAATAAAAAAAATAAAATTTAAGACTCCTATTTTATTATTGCCTGATTAGTCCGCAGCATTATAAAGTAGGCGTTAAAAAATAAATATATATAAATATGTATTTTTACATTTAATTACTATATATTGTAAGGGAAAGTATTGTGATCGTGAAAATTTTTTAATTTCAGTTTTTAATGCAAGTCCAAGTGTGTGTGGTGCCGATATTTTAAATATTCTTCCTCTAAAGTACCTTTGATTTTATAGATTTAAAAACAATTGGAACATCATCTTATAAGCATTGATAAATAACGGTTAAATATGCAAGTTGAGCGAATTTGATAAACAGCTAAAGGAGATGTTTAATATTTAAAATATTTGTTAATGTAATTTTTGTGCTTTTGAACACAAGAATAGTAGTTTTTGAACTTATGAACAGCAATATGCATGTATAATAACCGTTGGATAGCTAAATATTTTAGACAAAATATTATCTAATACACGGAATTGTAAAAGTTAATGGATTATATCAAATGGATAATTGATAAAAATATAATAGATTATTTAATAAAACACATGTTTCTATCGAAATTCAATTTAATTAATTCTTAAACAATTTATTTTTACCTCTAAATGTATTTAAAAAGTCATAAATTGATTTTCAAAACGGAGGTAAGTGAAAGTAGTATGTTGCGCGCACCAGATTTTTAACTTAATCTATTCTGTAATTTTTAACTCTTTTAAGTCATTATCAGTCTATTTAAACCAGTACGGTTTGGTTTTCATGTTGAGGAAAAAGTGAAAGATTCTTAGTTATTCTTCTTGTATCAATTCTTAGGATGTGACCATAGAAAAAGTCAATCATATTTTTCTTATTATGTCACAATTTGTTCGGTGTCCAAATTAATTGTGAATTAGGATTATGCATCTAATTTTTTTTTTAACTATACAAGTTTGGAAGAGATTCACATTTTTACTTTCACTTACTAATATATATATATATATAGTATATATATATATTTGGTTTTTAAACATAAGAGCAGTAATATACATGTATGATATACCGTTTGAAAGCTAAAGATTTAGAAAAAATATTTTTGTATACACAAGCTTTTAAAAGTTAATAGAGAGTGATGAACGAACATAAAACTAACTGATATTTTAGATAATAATAATAGATTTTTTAATAAAACACATGTCTGTATAAATTCAATTTAATTAATTCTTTAATAGTTTCACGTATTTTTATCCCTAACTGTTTTTGAAAATCTTTCATTGATTTTAAAAATGGTGGTAAGTGAAAGACGTGTGTTGCCCGCACCAGATTTTTTAAAAGGGAGCGGTGTGGTGTAGTGGATAGAGCAGTCAGTAGTCTACTGTTCTCCAGGTCCCAGGTTCGAATTCTGGGTGTTGCATTATATTATTTATTCTGCTAATTCAGCTGTGAGGTGATCCTGGGGTATGGAGACCCTCCTGGGACACACCCAGCGTCTACAAAGTCGGTACCAAAAATAGGGAAAAAACGAGGCCGCTGAGTGTGATCTCGGCCTAATCACCTTTTTCCAAGGCCTTTGGCTTAGAAACAGTACGAATCTCTAAATGTACTGAACTCAAGACCCTTCATGGGTTGTAGTGATAAAGGTTTTTTAGATTTTATTTTCTTGTTTAAAAAAAAAAAAAAGATATATATAAGAAAATTAATAACAAATATGTTCACCAGCCAGTACGATGTCAGGTACTCGTTAAAGATCCCTATCCTAATCAAACCTGGATAGGCAAAATTAAGGACTCCAGCTGTAGCATCTTCTGATTAGCCATAGTAGCATAAAGTGAGGTGAAGTAAATAAAAAAATACAAATATGTTTTTTATGTTAAAAATATATTTTTCTCTCCGACTGTTTGTCATCGAATTCGTTCATATTTTATATTTATTTGTTGCTACAACTCTACTTAAGTAGATACCTTGGCGGATTCTAAAAAAATGACCTGTTATGAAGTAACAAACTATTTCATGACAGCTCATTTTTTTTTTCTCTCATCGCCAAGTGTTTTAGGGGTTTATAATCTGTATTGTGTAAAAACTGATATCAATCCTGCCAATTTGAATGATCTAAGGAGAGATCGTTCTCGACCTGGAAGAGAGATATCGCCTCTTTTACTGCTTTCTTAGCCATTTCGTTTCCCTTTATACCAACATCCCCTGGTATCTATATGTAGATTTTCTATTGTCGTTTATCAATTTTGGGTACCGCCATTTGGTAGTGATTCTACATGTATTTCGTGTCAGTTATCTATTTTCCATCACATTTACTTTATGTATTTTAATAAAGTTGTAAATATAAATAAATATGTGATGTTTTTTATTTATTTAAAGAGATTTACAGTATTGCCTCATTACAACAAGTAAATGGGATTGATATATAGTTAGAACACACGATAGCTCTGTAGAAAACTGTCTAATTAATGGTAGGAGGTTTATAGGCCATCTTCTTTCCAAGCGCCTCGGTGGATTGTCAGGAATAGATATGGAGGAGAGGTCACGGATATTGTGAATATTTCGAAAGGGATTGCCATTTTACGCAACCTTCTAAGAACGACACAACCACGGATGTTTCACTGCCTTCAAAAAATCATAGGGCCTTCTGCCGGGCTTAAAATCGTGACATTGGGCATTGAATGCTGTTACGCTTATCACTACAGCACAGATAACTCCGGATACATAGCCATTTTTCACGTTTAAGTTTGTGATACTCTCCTACATACCTTCCTATCCTTCAGGACATTTTGTTGCTACAGCTCTACTTAAGTAGAAACCTTGGCGAATTCTAAAAAAATGACCTGTTATGAAGTAATAAACTATTTCATGACAGCTCATTTTTTTTTTCTCTCATCGCCAAGTGTTTTAGGGGTTTATAATCTGTATTGTGTAAAAACTGATATAAAGTTTGACTTTATATGTAGTAAATGGTGCTCAGCATCTATAACGGAATTTAGTAATTTTACTTTTACTTACCTATATATGAGGTATATAGAAAGGAAAAGTATTACGATCGTGAAAATCTACGAATTCTAGTTTTCAATGGAAATACACGTTGTACGGTCCCCTGAGTGCAAATAACCAAGTCCCGAAAATGGTCTGTGTGTTTATGTTATGTGGTATGTTCAGCGCGAAAACGAAAAGTCCTATGAAACTTAAATTTCATATTAAGATACTATACGCCCGAGATGTTACAGAAACAAAATCGATTGACCGTAAGATCTACTTTATATCATGCAGTTCGTACCTTTTATGATTTTCCCAAAAACGGCGCATTTTTGATGAAAATCGCTGTATCTATGTAAAATTTCATAAGATTTGATACAATGTAGTTTTCGTTATTATTGGGATAGTCTGACAGGGCTTTAAATTGTCTTTTAGTTCTGAAGTAGCTTTAATGTTGTAGGTTTGGACAAATTAACCGTATCATCTGGTTAGCATTGATAAAGAACGGATTATATATGTAAGCTGAACGAATTCATTATCCAACGAAAGGGAAAAAGTTAAAAAATATTTATTCATGTAAAATATTGTGTTTTTGAACATAAAAAAATCTGGTGCGGGCAACACACGACTTTCACTTACCTCCATTTTTAAAATCAATGAATGAATTTTCAAAAACAGTCAGAGATAATTTATCACTACAACCCATGAAGGGTCTTGAGTTCAGTACATTTAAAGATTCGTACTGTTTCTAAGCCAAAGGCCTTGGAAGAAGGTGATTAGGCCGAGATCACGCTCAGCGGCCTCGTTTTTTCCCTATTTTTGGTACCGACTTTGTAGACGCTGGGTGTGTCACAGGAGGGTCTCCATACCCCAGGATCACCTCACAGCTTAATTAGCAGAATAAATAATATAATGCAACACCCAGAATTCGAACCTGGGACCTGGAGAACAGTAGACTACTGACTGCTCTATCCACTACACCACACCGCTCCCTTTTAAAAAATCTGGTGCGGGCAACAAACGACTTTCACTTACCTCCATTTTTAAAATCAATGAATGAATTTTCAAAAACAGTAAGAGATAAAAATACGTGAAACCACTAAAGAAATAATTAAATTGAATTTATAGAGAAACATGTGTTTTATTAAAAAAAAATATTATATTATTATCTTTTTTTTTTTTTTTAGAAACAATTCTTTATTGAGCAATATTACAATCTGTCCAATTTAGGACATTTTTAATAGTGATGAAGTACAACATTCATACTACATTCACACGATATTTACAAAATAATAAATTTATATAATAATAATGCAATATACATATATACAAAACAAAATCAATAAAATATATACAAAAGTCACTCATACCTATATACAATTCACAAGCATACAGCACGTGAGTGGAGAATCTAGCCAATGCTAGAACTCCAATATACATTTTACAAGAGGTCTCGAGGCCACTGCCGTTTTAACCTTCTAGGAGGATGGTAAGGATGTGTGGAGCTGGATAAGGATTGAGCTAGGGGATTAGGATGATGGATAAGGTCCTGATGGAATTTAGAGAATTTTAATGGTATAAGGTCTAAAATAAATGGAATATTTAGGTCGTGGTGTAAGGTATGGTTGGATACATAATAAGGAGCATTAACTATTGTTCGGAGGACTTTTGATTGGAAGGATTGAATGCGTTTGATGTTAGAAAATTTGGCTGTCCCCCACAGTTCAAGTCCGTAGGTCCAGATAGGTTTCAGTACTGTCTTGTATATTAGCAGTTTGTTCTCGATAGATAATTTAGAATTTCTGTTTAGTAGTCTGTATAATTGTCCAAATCGTCGATTAAGTTCTTGTCGTTTAAGTCTAGTATGCGGGTTCCAAGTTAGTCTTTTGTCCAGAAGGAAGCCAAGATACCGGACTGTGTCGGAGAAAGGAAGCGGAACGGAGTTAAAGAGAACTGGAGGGCAGGATTGTCTTCGAAGGGTAAAGGTGACATGTTTGCATTTAGATTGATTAACTTTGATTCTCCAGTTGTTACACCAGTCTTCAATTTGAGAAAGGTGCGTTTGGAGGCCTATAGATGCAATTTCGGGATCTAAGTGAGAGGATAGGATAGCTGTGTCATCAGCGTACGTTGCTAGGAAGGTATTAGGGCAAACAGGAATATCAGCTGTGTATATATTGTAAAGGAAAGGACCAAGGACACTGCCCTGAGGAACACCGGATTCGACTGGATAATAATTGGAATATTCTGCACCACAGCGAACTCGGAAGGAGCGGTTTGATAGATAGGATCGGAGGACTAGGTATAGGGATTGGGGTAAATGGTTTTTGAGCTTAAAGAGTAATCCCGGGTGCCACACCCGGTCAAATGCTTGCGTTATGTCCAGAAATGCACCCGAGCAGTACTCCTTGTTCTCAAGGGCAGAGGAAATATGGTCAACGACTCGGAGCCCTTGCTGAACGGTTGAATGTTGGGAACGGAATCCAAACTGATGGGAAGGAATAGTGTGGGATTCTAATAAAGGTAATATTCGTTTGAGGAGGATTTTTTCAAAGATTTTTGAAAGGATTGGGAGTAGGCTGATAGGTCTATATGATGTCGTTGTGTTAGGAGGTTTACCTGGTTTTAGGAAGAGAATTATAGTGGAATGTTTCCATAAGAGAGGAAAATGAGTAGTTCGTAGAATGGAGTTGTAAATATATGTAAGAAATATAACGGCTTTAGATGGAAGCTGTCTGAGAATCTGAGGAGTGAGGAGATCGTATCCAGGAGATTTACGGAGTGCAAGTTTTCGGAGAAGATATTTGACCTCGGAGGGATTAACTGCTTTAGGAGGTAATGAAAGCGGGATTGGAGACTGAAGGAACTCTTCCACCACTGCAGTGTGGTTTGGATGGGATTCTGGATGAGGTGTGAAGACTTCGGAAACGTATTTGGCAAGTTCCTCGGCTTTGTCTTCATCAGACGCAGCCCAGGAGCCATTACTACGACGGAGGGGATGGGAAATATGGTGGGATTTTAGAATTTTCTTAGTGACATTCCATAGGGAATTGTCACAAGCTGAAAGAGAAGACAGGAAGGAACTAAAGGATTGGGAACGGAAGGTCGCCAGCTCCCTCTTTAATTGTCTACAATAAAAGTTATAGGAGCGGCGATCTGTGGGGTGACGGGTGCGTTGCCATAAGGATCTGGATCGTCGTTTGGTGCGGATGAGGTCTATGAGGTGTTGTGGTAAATGATTTTGGTTATGACTTATCTGGGAGTGCTTGGGAGAGGAGGCAGTCCAAACAGCTTGTTGAATAGCGATGGTGAAGGAGTTTACGGCATCGTCAAGGTCATCTGGAGTTTTGAGTTTCACTCCGAGGTCAATATCACTGGTCAGGATTTGGCGAAAAAGGTCCCAGTTTACTGGTCCTCTGATAAATGACGGTGGGGTGGGTTTAGGAATAGGAATTAGGGATACTTTAAGGAGCAATGGACTATGGTCAGAGGACAGTTCATCCAGGCGAGTCACCGACATGTTTAGGGAGCCTAATCCGCTGTGGATGAAGAAGTCAAGGATGTCAGGATTACGGTTAGGATCAGTTGGCCAGTAGGTAGGGGAATCAGGAGGCAGGAGGTTGAAACGTCTAGAGTTGAGTGCAGACTGTAAATTCCGCCCACGACTATTCGTGGACCTGGAACCCCATTGTTGGTTCTTAGCATTCATGTCTGCACCCAGAATGAAATGGTTTCCTAAGGAATTGAGGAAGGATTCGAATAGAATGTTGGAAATGGAATGTTTAGGAGGGCAGTACGCTGATGCGAGGGTGATCGGAAAAGAAAAAGTCTTGATTACTATGGCGGTGCATTGTAGGAAATCATAGGAGGGGAGTGGGAGTATGTGGTGGGAGAGGGACTGGTGCACAATGACAGCAGTACCGGCATGGGCTTTTCCGTCTGGGTGGTCCGTACGGTATGTTACGTATTGAGGTATTTTAAAGAACTGTTTAGTGGTTAGTCTAGTTTCAGTAATAAGTGCTACATCAACGTTTTTGTCTTGCAATAAAGCTGTAAGTTCGTCAGTGTGATTTCTAACACCATTCGCATTCCAAAGGAGAATGGATAAGGAGTTAGGTGTAGTCATTTAAGGTTTTTTTAAGGATGGGATTAAATTTGATACGAGATTAGTGAGTAGTGATATTAGCGGCATAACAAGGGATTTGATTTCAGTGATGAAGGATGTCATCAAACTTGTAAGGTCTGTGACATTTGATGGAGGAGGAATATGAGAAATTTGATTCGGATGAGGTTTTTGATGGTTGGTTAAATTTTGAGGAATATGTGGTTGTGGAATGGGTTCAGGATTTTGAAGTATGCGTTGTTCCGGCAGGGTCTCTTTGTTATGGTTCCCACCTCCAAGTAGATGGGCAAATGTTACATTGGAATCAATTGTTTTTGAAGGTTGTCTTCTGCTTCTGATCGGCTCAGCTGTTTCATCCTGATTCTGAGGTTTTTGGTATCTGCTTTTGAGGTTCTTGTAGATTTGACATCCCTTGTAGTTAGCCGGGTGGTCCTCGAGGCACAGAGCACATACAGCGGGTGTTGATCTTGATCTTGTGCATTCTTCTGATTTATGTTGCTCACCGCATTTCACACAGCGTGGTGTGTGGTGGCAGTAAGTTTTCGTATGACCATATGCCTGACAATTATGGCACTGCACTATTTCTTTCTTAGTGTAAGGTTTCTCAACTCTTACACTAGTATAGTACAATCTATTGAGGTCGTAAACTTTTTCAACTCCTGCTGATGGTTCCAAGTCCACGAAGAATAGAGGCATTGGAATTTTATCTTTTAGGACATTGGTGACTTGCCGCACTTTATAGCCTATCTCCGTCAGTTCTTCTTTGATAGCTGTCACTGGTGTCGAAGGGTGTAGGTTTCTAATTACAACCCTTAAAGCTCTCTCCTGGCGCAACTGATAGGTATGAAAATCAGCTTTGGTCTCACTCAGATATTTTACTATTTTTCTGTAGCTTTCGGCGGTAGTCGGAGATATTTTAGTATCACTGGTTCTACTTATACATGAATAACTATTAGGATCGGTTAATTTGTTTAAATGCGCACAAAGTAGTTGAAAATTTTTAATATTTTTAACAAAAATTGGTGGAGGTTGTGGTTCCCTGGGTATAGGAGAAGATTCCATGGATTCTTTTTCATTTTGATTTTGGAGGATCTGAAATGGGTTCGGTGTAAAGAACGGCGATTCATCAGTCATTCCTTGTGATGATGTGCTGGGCTGTGGTTCAGATCCTAAAGAGGTAGCTGAAGCGGTCGCTGGTGGAATCATCTTCTTATTATTTTCACGGCGAGGTCTCTGTTTCGTAGGAGAAGAGTTTGAACCTGCAGATCTAGATCTTTTACTTGTAGCTTTTGAGGACATAACTTGATGAAAATATCTCATTTATAAAAAAAAAAAAATAAAATAAAAAAAAAAAAAAAAAAAAAAAAAAAAATAAAAATAAAAAAAAAAAAATAAAAAAATAATAATAATAGATAAATAATGAAATGAGAATGAGAAGGAAGAATAATAAAAGAAAGATAAGTTAAAGAAAAGCAAGCCCGAGCTTGCCGAGCTAGCGGCGATCAGCTGATCAGTGACTCTCCTTTCACTTTTCGTGATTGTACAAAGTAAATTATAACTTTGCTTACCGATATTTCTCCAATATTCACTGCTGTGGTTTTCTTGAAGTCTAGTGATGTTTTCCAGACTGAACTCAAGCGAATTCCTACTGAAAAGAGCAAAAATCTGAGAGACGAAGTAACGTATGACTGTTATCATCGAGCGCATCAGCTGTTCCATATTATTATCTATTATCTAAAATAATCAGATTTAACGGCTTTTCATCACTCTTTATTAACTTTTACAAGTTTGTTCATTACTTAATATTTATTCTAAAAGCTTTAGCTATTATATTATTATACGTGTATATTACTGTTGCTATGTTCAAAATAAAAAAATTGCATAGAAAAAATATGTTTTCAGTTTTCTCCTCTAGTTAGATATTGAATTCGTTCAACTTGTACATTTATGTGTTTATCATCGGTAGTAACAAGATGATATATTTATTTTTACAAAATCTACAAAATTAAAGGTACTTCACGGGAACAAAATGTAAAATATCGGCATTTAAGCCCTGTTAGACCATTTTAATCAGAATGAAAACTGCACGATATTAAAGTAAATTAAATTCTACATCGATATAGCGATTTTAATCAAAATCGCTGGAACCGTTTTCGAGATAATCGAAAAAAGGTGAAAAATGCAGGGTATAAAGTTGATCTTCTGGTAAGCTCATATTAATAAAAAAGGTTTTGTAACGTCTCGGGCCCATATTTGTCTTAAACATGAAATTTCAGTTTCACAGACTTACCGTTCCTGCCCGGGAGTTACCACACAAACACACACAGACCTTTTTGCGGGACTTGGTTATTTGGACTCAGGGGACCCTAAAACGTGTATTTCCGTTGAAAACTGGAATTCGAAAATTATCACGATCGCAATACTTCTCCTTACTATATAAAGTAAGTGAAAGTAAAAATTATATAATATATAAATAAATAAGATATTCCATGACACTCCATTAGACACTCAACAATGATCTTTATAGGTCTATAAAATTATTAATTATGGATAAATGGCAGCTGAATTGGACTAAAACAAGCGATAAAAAACTTGGGGAAAAAAATAAATCATCAGCCCAGAATAACAGAAGAGAGAAAGTCTTATTAACAAGACTCAGAATAGGAAACTCACGACTAACGCACCAATATTTACTAACTGGAATACCAAGACCGTACCATGCACAGTGTAACGTACCTATCACCATAAAACACTTACTGACTTCTCAGTCAGCCTTCCACATCATTTTGATACCTTATTAAATGACAATAGTACTTATATCCCACATTTATTTAAACATTTAAAACAAGTTTAATTATATAGATAGATAGATAACTGTTTTTTTTTTATTTCTTTAAGCATATTACAACAACAAAAATAAATATTACAATTATAAAAAACATTTGTAGAACTATGGTCTTTTAGACCGTCAGTCCGGAGCCGATCTGAAAAGTTTTACAAAATTATACAATTGTCAAACAGGTTACTTACTTATTCTATTCACCTTCTAACTGTATTAACTTATAAATAAAACAACAGAAAAAAATTACAATAATCAATCATATTACACATTAGAGATTTTTGTTGTGTTTTTTTAATTATAATTAAATTCCTTAATAAGCCTATACCTATAAGGCCATGCAATTTTACAAAAATTGTGTACAGACACCCCAGTTATCACCATTGAGACGTTTTATCACATCATCAACTTTTAGAGAACTCTTTCCGAAACATTTTTTTCTAATTTCAGACAGAATAGGACATGCAGCCAGGAAATGAAATGTATTTTCTGTTTCTTTTTTATTGCACAAAGAACACATCACACTACTGTTTGAATAAAATATGTTGTAGTTGAGATAAAGAAGTTCACATCTAACTTTTAATATCCATTTAACCCCATTAAAGTTTATTTTATTATCATCAAGGTAATGTGATCCATAATCATAATTCCAGTTTTTATACAGATACATTTTTTCCGAAACTGAAGCCTTTTGTACATACTTTAATCTGTAAATTTCTGTTAACGATACTCTAAATTCCTGTAGGATTAAATCCCATTTATTTTTATTGTCAAGTTTAATGTCTATGTCAATATTATGTTTTTTTCAGTTATTTTTCTTGAATCCTTTATCCAATATACCTTTTGTTTAACAACTTCATTATTTAATAAATATTGTAGCCTATTTTTTGTTAGGTTTTTAACTTTGATAATAACTATGCAAATACTTCATATACTTCAAAGTTCAATTATATGAATTGTTCTGAAGCTACCCAATTATATTTGTATATTATTATGATTAATTTATTCTTATTATTTTTGTTTTTCTCCTGTATTATTTATATCAAAATTAAATTATGTTTGTCTCTTCATTTATTTTCCTTTATCTATGGGCTGTTATTAATAATATATTTGGAATAGCAATATTTATGTATGAATGCTAAAGAGTTTAGAAAAATTATTATCTTATACGAATAATAGTAAAATTTTATGGAGAGTAATAAAAGCTATTAACTAAACATACACTAACTGATTGTAGTAGATAATAATATAATTGGAATTTTAAAAAATAAAATTTTATATTGAAACTCAATGTAATTAATTATTTGACAATTTATTTTGATCTCTAAATGTATTTAATAATTCTTAAATTAATTATAACAACGTATACAATCGAAAATGTGAAAATCGTGTGTTGCGAGCACCAGATTTTAGTTTTGATTTTTTTATTTTCCTTTATCTTAGCACAAACACAATATCCCTACCAACTGGACCGTCCAAATTGCAGGAGTTAGACTGCCCTTTGAGATTTATTGTTACCCTTAAATCGAGTGATAAAGAAGGGTTTCATTTATTTCTCTCGCTTCATTCAGTTTAGGTTTCCTTCTCAGGGATCGGCGTGTATCTTCTTTTGTACCTCACCTTATTTCCTTTTTCCTAATATGGAATCTTGGCTAAACTTGTGATAAAATATATAGTATTCAAAATAAGGTGAAACCTTTATTTCATGCGTTTGTTTTATATATTTAAGGCGCAAAACATCTAGGTCATTAGATAATAATTATACAATGATTAGTGGTCGTGCCAAATTGAATGATGTAAGGGATCGTTCTCGACCTGGAAGAGAGATATACCAACATCCCCTGGTACCTGTATGTAATAAATAGATTTTCTATTGTCGTTTATCAATTTTGGGTACCGCCATTTGGTAGTGATTCTACATGTATTTCATGTCAGTTTTCTATTGTCCATCACATTTACTTTATGTATTTTAATCAAGTTGTAAATATAAATAAATATGTGATGTTTTTTATTTATTTAAAGAGATTTACAGTATTGACTCAATACAACAAGTAAATGGGATTAATATATAGTTATAACACATGATAGCACTGCGAAAAACTACCCATTGGTAGCAGTCCAAAGTCTAGTTTATGGTAGGAGGTCTCTTTGCCATCTTAGTTTAAGTCAACTTGGTGGATTTTCAGGAATAGATATGGAGGAGAGGTCACGAATATTGTGAATTTTTCGAAAGGATTGCCATTTTACGCAACCTTCTAAGAACGACACAACCACGGATTTTTCACTGCCTTCAAAAAATCGTATGCCGGGCTTAAAATCGTGACATTGGGCATTGAATGTTGTTACACTTATTACTACAGCACAGATAACTCTGGATACATAGCCATTTTTCACGTTTAAGGTTGTAATACTCTCCTACATACCTTTCTATCCTTCAGTGCTTTCTTAACGTTAAATTTTCTGTCTATCAAGGCACGGAAATCTCTTCAATTAGACCGGTCATGGCAGGAGTACCGCAAGGGTCGGTTCTCGCACCACCAACTTACTAAATATACACACACGAAATGCTAATCCCCTCCTAAACTCTAACAGCGACATATGCAGACGTTACAGCAATTATAACAAAACATCCCAATCCTTCGCACGCCTCACAGACATTACTACACCACCTAGCACAATTCCATGACTGGTGCGAATTTCGGAAAATTCGAATTAACCAGGACAAATCCCAACATATTACTTTCACTATTCGACATAACACCTGCCCTCCAGTATATCCAATGACAACATCCAAATTCCACAGACAGACACAATAAAATATCTGGGCTTGACATTCGACAGAAGAATGTCAAGAACAAACAGATAACGCTAAACAAAAGACTAAAACTTTTATACTCAGTACTCTCAAGAGGTTCAAAATTAAAACTTAAAAATAAACTAAACACTTACACTTACCTACTGAAGCCTATTTTGACTTACGCCTCACGGATATATGGGGGCACACATACGTAAAATTCAAATTTTTCAATAAAAGACTTTTAGAACTATTACAAACTCACCATGATATGTTAGCAACACTAATTTACATACAGACTTCACATGCCAACAGTCAACGAACAGATTCGAATCCTCTACAAACGTTTTCACATCAACTTACACTGACATACTTACACACTAATACGAAGCATAGCCACTTGTAACATGCCGGACAATACTCGCAGAAGGCCGAAAAGAAGTTGGATGAGGGATCTTCTAATCTTAATCCGTAATAGGAAGCACGCCAGGAAGAGGTGCCGCTGGGCATCTTCTCTCCATCATGCCTACCACGTCAGACTATCATTCCATCGTCAAATTCGCTGATTGTCAACATTCATTGACAGGGTGAATAAAAAATTTGAAGATTAAAAAAAAAAAAAAAAGGAATCTTATCTGTCATTCTACAACTGTTACTATTGACAGCTGTATTAGAATAATTTAATGATAAGGAGGAGCGTTTTAAACTTAAATTGAAAAAACAATATTTGCGTGGTTGAATTAAATTCAGAGATAGTTGGTAATTCTCGGGAATAGAGAGAGCTTCACGGCAGACTTAACGAAGTTAATAAACTCTAAGGCACGACCTGGAAACAGTAATTGATTCTCATATTAAATGAACAGATAGTACGGACTAAAAGTAAAAAAAAAAAAAAAAATCTACTGGAAGGAATTAGTCCGGGTGGCGGTCATTAAATGAAACAACTAAATAGTTTCAACTATTTATTGTTTTCCAACGTTTCGACCCCCTTTGTGGGTCATCATCAGGGCGCATGGTGGGAGAATGGAAACTAGGTATAATACATATATGTGGTATAAAAGATCTTTAATAATAGGCTTACCGAACCCGAAGGTTCGATGCCAATACCATCAAATTCCACCTTTACAGACTCGTCCAATGTTTACCGTTCAAGCCCAAGCACCCCAGATTGGCTTTAACGCAATCCTCCCATCGACGCTTCAGCCTACCTTTCGGATGCATACCAGTCGGTTCAGCGAATACCAACTTTTTCGGAATCCGCTCCTCACCGAGCCCTACAACTTTACTCGCCCATTTGAGTCTCCGCGATGTTATCAACTTAATTATATTCACA
Organism: Piezodorus guildinii; assembly: GCA_023052935.1. Taxonomy (NCBI): domain Eukaryota; kingdom Metazoa; phylum Arthropoda; class Insecta; order Hemiptera; family Pentatomidae; genus Piezodorus; species Piezodorus guildinii. Next base: position 102,937,514 of record CM041298.1, on the reverse strand, counting down.
GGATAAAAGTTCCGCAATTCGGCGTTTTGCAACCTTCATATATCTACAATCTCCTGCAGTTCAAACCCTCAATTCACCCACTAGAGACTAGATCCCGTTTTTCCAACCTTTATATCACTTCCCACAGAACAAACAAATACGAATGCTCCTTTCTGGCCCGTTCTACTAGTTTCTGGAATTCCCTTCCATCAAACATCCGCCATGCTCCTTCCCTTTCTACATTTAAATTCCTTCTTTTCCAGCACCTTCTAACATCCCAAAATGACGCTGCCTGACATATATTTAAAATATGAAATATATTTTTATATACTTTATTTTTTCCTTTGGTTCAATCTTTACAGTATGTGTTTAGTTTTTTATATCGTTTTTTGTTACTAGAAGATTTCATTTCTTATATTAGTATTTTTTATTTTTATTTATGTTTAAATTGTATTATCTTTTATTAATTCTTGGTCTAATATAGATCCTTTACTATTTCAGAGTTAATGTTATTTTAAGAATACTAAGTATTAGTACAATGTTACTAATTATTTTTGTTTTATTTAATTTTTTTTTGTTTCTTTTTTAATTTGGATTCTGTTATCAAATCATATATTTCTCATTTTTTCTAACATAATTAGCTTCTGAAGATTGTTTTTATTTTATTTTATATACAAATTCATCAATTATTGTAAATAGTAGTTAATCATGTTCATCTTGTCTGTTGGCCAGACATATTGTATATTTAAACTGTACAAACTTGTTATTCTAAAGGGACCCAGTCCCAGAATAAAAATTATTTTCTATCTATCTATCTATCTAAACTCCCCAGTGCCCTCATCTCTCTTCGGACCAAATTCAGTTCCTTATTTTCGAAAACCTTAAGCCGTTGTTAATCTTTCAAAGTAAGCGGCCACGTTTCACATCCGTAAATAACCGGAAGAATAATAGTTTTTAAATTCTAATCTTTAAGTATTTAGACAGAAGCCGCGAGGTAATTAACTTAACAACTGAATAATAACACGCATTTCCCACCTTTAACTGGGACTTTATTTCTTCTTGGATTTCATTTTTTTCTTGCTATCATTGAATCTAAGTACTTGAATTTCTCTACGTGTAAAATAAGATCATTAATGTTTGATAAATAATTACTCAGTCTGTTACGGTTATATAGTCCTAATATTATCTGTGGTAAATCAAATTCAACAAGGGTTCTCTTAATTTATTTGGTAAGATGAGGTATGAATTGCATTTTTGATATTCCTATATATTTCTATTTCTTATAGTTATCATCTCTATGTCTATCGCATCATTATTGTTACCGATTATTATTTTTTTATTTCCGTTCATCTTCCGTTTAACCCATTTTACTTTCATTAACTATATATAGTAATGGAAAGTATTGCGATCGTGAAAATTTTCGAATTCCAATTTTCAATGTTGCCAAGACAAATATAAGCTCGAGACGTTACAAAACCTTTATCATCAAAATCAGCTTACCAGAAGAGGCACTTTATACCATGCATTTTTCACCTTTTTTCGATTTTCTCGAAAACCGTTCCGACTATTTTGATTACTCTCGCTATATCGATGTAAAATTTAATGGGTTTTAATATCATGTAGGTTTTATTTGGATAAAAATGGTCTGACAGGGCTTAAATGCCGATATTTTAAATTTTCTTCCCCTATAGTACCTTTAATTTTGTAGATTCAATAATAATAACTAGATTATCTTGTTAACGCTGATGAAAAACAGGTAAATATATAAATTGAATAAATTCGATACCCAACTATAGGAGAAAAAAGAAAAAATATTTTTTTAATGCAATTTTTCTTTTTTGAACATAAGAGCAGTAATATACATGTAAGATATACCGTTGGAATGCTAAAGATTTTAGAAAAAATTTCATCTCATACACAAGCTTTTAAAGGTTAATAGAGAGTGATGAAATGAACATAAAACTAACTGATTATTTTAGATACACATAGATTTTTTAATGAAACACATGTTTCTATAGAAATTTAATTTGATTAATTCTTTAATATTTTCTAGTATTTTTATCTCTAACTGTATTTGAAAATTCTTTTATTGATTTTAAAAATCGAGGTAAGTGAAAGTCGTGAGTTGCCCGCACCAGATTTTTATTATATATAATAATATAATGGATTATTTTATATAACACATGTTTCTATTGAAACGCAATGCAATTAATTCTTTAACTTCTCTAAATGTACTTGAAAATTGATTTTAACACGGAGGTAAGTGAAATTATTGTGTTCCGTGCACCATTTTTGTTTAAGGAAATAACCTATAAGTATATATTATCAAAACACAATTATATTAAAAGGTGGAATAGATTATGAAAAACATAATTTTTGTAGTTACTTTGAGGAAGAGGAAAACAATGTTGCCAAGACAAAAATGATTGATCGACGAGCTATTCTATCATGTACGAGCCCTTAACATGAGAATAAATAATAATTCCTTCCTTATATCCACACATATATTTATCTTATACATAATATTTATACATTACTAGCTGACCCAAAGTCCTGGCTTAACAATTATTATTAAAATCCGGCGTTGGCTATAAGAAACCTATTAGATGGTATATTTGAGTCTGATTCTATAAAGATAAAGAGGTAATGGATAATTGTCATAAAGAAAATTGTATAGGGAATTATTTAAGTCACTATGTGACTCGCCAAATACTTTGTCAACATTTTTCCGATTCCTAAACCTTTTTAATATACTCACATTTGTATCCTTTCGAATATCCACCGAACTACAATGCTAATTCAATCCATTTGAATCATTATCTTAAAATATGAAGATAATAATTTTAAAAAATCTGGTGCGTGCAGCACACGACTTCACATACCTCCGAACCATAATTACATATAGTCTCACCCAGGTACTTAAATTTATTTGTTACATTTATTGACCCGTATTTGGTTTCCGCTGTTTTCTTCTTGAAGTCTGCGTATGTGGTCATTAATTTTGTTTTTTTTGACGGAGATTTGGAGACCCGCTTTTTTGGCTATTTCCGTCAGTATTTATTTTGTCTAATTTTATTTTATTTATTTTTTTTTTTTGTTCTTATATTTTTTATATTTTCCCCTTATAGTTCCTGGACGGAAACCAAATGCCTCTCCAGTCTGGAAAAAATGTTGAAAATAGAGCGAAGAATTCTAAGAAGGATTTACGGCCCCAAAAAGACAAAAGAAGGATACAGGCTAAGATCCAATCAGGAAATATACAAGGATACAAGAGATCTAGTAACGGAAATAAGGATCGGGAGACTGAAATTCCACGGACATATGATAATAATGACCTCAGAAAGACTTAACAAGGAAATATTCCAAAAAATCCTTAGATACAAAAGCTTGGGAGGATACATCAGGCAGATGAAGGAAGAAACGGAAAGACTTGGAATAACGGACCAGGACTGTCTGGACAGAGAGGGGTATGGCAGGAGATTAAAGGAGATCACGGTTCTTGTTAAGAAGAAAACTTCGAGAAAGGGAGTCGCGTGGACGGAGGAGAGAAAGCGGCGACACGCGGAGATAATGAGAGAGAAGTGGAAATAAAGGAAGAACAAGAAAGAACCAAGTTTCATGATATTTGCGTAGTTTCTATGGCCGTTCAGTGAAAAAAATAAATAAAAAATAAAATTGATATAAATTAATTTTTAAAGAATAGATAAATAGAAATTTGTGTGTGATATTTTATTCTCAAAAAATAATCTGTCAATATAAATATATTCGGTACTAATAACCAAGAAGTATAGGAATCCTAACCTCTAAGCAACGAAAAGAGAAAAGAGTAAAAATGTTATTTTTAAGTTATTGTTTTTCCTGAACGCAACGATAATAATATACATGTCTATTATAATAAAGATTTAAAAAAAAAATGAAATTTCAGTTTTATAGGTCTTTTCGTTTTCGATCGGGAGTTACCACACACACAGAACTTTTTGTGGGATTTGGTCATTTGGACTTAGAGGACCATAAAACGTGTATTTCCGTTGAAAACTAGATTCTAAAATTTTCACGATCGCAATACTTTCCTTACATATATTTCATATATATGCAAGTAAAGTAAAAATGTTATCCTATTGACAAACCCCTCAAACGACAAAAAGGAAATTAACATGTGATAATTACTGATTATAGATGATAATTATTTACAACACAATAACTGGCTACATTATTTAGGGCTGAACACATGTCTCTAGCTTTTTATGAATTTAATTAAATAAATTAAATATTTTTGAAGTCTAATTTTATTTAAAAATACGTAATTTAATTTCAACAACATTCTTCTTCTTTTGGTGCCTATCCGTTACGGATGTTGGCGATCATTAAGGCAATGCTGCACGAAAAAGGCCCACTGTTGTTGTATTATACCATTTTCGTAAGTTTTTCAACCAGGATATCCTTCGCACCAGGCCTCCTCCTGCTCCTCCACTCTTGCAAAATCAACTGCAACAAGTTATACCCCTGGCTGTTTCTCATTATATGTTCTGGATATTTCAGTTTATGAGATTTTATTAAAAACAACAGCTCCTTTTCTTTACCCATTCTTTCTAAGACCCTAAGATTGGTGACATGATCGGTCCATGGGATTCTTAAAATACGTCGGTATAACCACATCTCAAACGACTCAAGTTTTGCATAGGTAGCTTCAGTTAGAGTCCAGGATTGGACCCCGTAGAGCAGCACTGAGAAGACATAACACTTCAACAGTCTGATCTCAGTTGCCAGTGATAGATCATGGCATATCAACAATTTGGACATTTTGCGAAAAGTATCTCTGGTATTCCCTATTCTGCATTTAATCTCCACAGAGTGATCCCACGTTTCACATATGTTGGTCCCGAGATAAGCATATGTCTGAACTCTTTTTATTGGGTCGTGTCACATGAAATGTCCGTTTTCAAGGTAAAGGATTTTTATTAGAAATACGATATGAAATCCAGATAATTTTATTCGAAGTATTTACCTTCTTTTTCTACACACTGAAAAACTCTGAGCTTTGAAGTGAAACAACATCTGAAAACGCACTTTTCACTTGATCATCGTTTTCAAAATGTTTTCCTTTGACGAAGTTGTATAAATTCCTGAACAGGTGGTAATCTGTTGGAGATAAGTCGGGAGAATATGGTGGGTGCGGAAGGACTTCGTAGCCCAGTTCTTTTAATTTTTGCACGGTATGAATTGAAACGTGGGGTCTTGCTGCCGCTCAGTGAGATCATGAGGTACCCATGTATCGAGCTTTTTTACTTTCCCAATACACTTTAAATGTCTGGAAACGGTAGATTCACTTGCATTTAGTTGTGCTGAGAGTCCTATAACTGTTTGGTAGGGGTTTCCTTCTACTGTATGTTTGAGGACATCGTTGTCTTCCTCGGAGCAAATCGGTATCACCAGCTGAAAACTTAGCAAACCAACAGCGAATGGTCCGTTCATTAACACTCCCTTCCCCAAACGCCTTGCAAATATTTCTAGCAGCCTCAGCTGCTGAATGGCCGAGTTTTAACTCGTACAAAAATATTACTCGAAAATCGCGTGTTCCATGTTCATATTTAGAGGTAAACTAAAAAGTGGGTGATTGTTTGGGAAGCTAATGTTTATAATACAAAGGTAGAGGATTAGTAACTGTTTACTTTAAAGTATGTAAACATTCGGAAGAAAACAACAGAAAACCCTTTGCAAAATCCTTTATGTATTTCAGAAAATATAAAAACGGACATTTATGTGAAACAACCCAATATTTGTAGGTTATTTATTGCGAGTTGGCCACATGCTTGTTGTTTTTTGACACAACCATGTATTTTGTTTTTTGAAGTTCAGACACAGTCCGTATTTCTCCTGACTCGACCACCCGAACCAAATTCTTGGAGACTCTCAAGGCTATTCGCAAACACTACTGTGTCATCTGCGTATCGTAGTTGTTTATATATCGCCGTTGATCTTAATTCCATTGTTTGTAATTCTAAAGCCTCTTGAAAAATCCGCTCCGAGTATACATTAACAACATAGATGATGAAAGTCGTGTGTTTTGCCCAACAGTTTTTTTATTTTAAATTCTCACAGAAATTCATAAAGAGAAAATTGAAACAATTATGTGGCATGCTTTTTGAAACCGGACTTTGTACGCATAAAACTGGAGAGAACACAGAGTTAGGGGTCATTTTTCATGGCCACGTGGAGCAAATAAATTGTTTCCCGTCCTGTCCAGAACATGTGGTCAAATATTGTTTCAAAAATAGAGAATATCGTTTCATTCGTAATATACTGTTGTGGTTTAGGGCTATTTATTGTATTTATAAATAATTTAAGCATGTATGTATAATGAGTGGAAAATAATGAAATGATAAAAACAAAAAGAATTTCTAAAAGAGCAGAATTTTGTCTGGAATTCCAGTTTTATATTATTGAAGACCGTTTAAAAATTCTCTGTCTGACCGATTTAGAGCTTATCGCTTCGGGAATTTTAGTTCATTTTAACGAAAAGTACAATTAGCAAGAAAATAGTTTAGAAGTAGACACCTCATATAAGCCAGTTTATCCCAAGTATTTCTACCCAAGAGGTCCCGTGAAAAAATCGGAAAGTTTGTGCGTGAAAAATATATTTTATTTGATATCCTCTGATTCTAGTGAAGGTATAAAAATAATTTTTTTTTTTTCAAAATCTTCCTTTTTCAAAGCGGATTAATTGAAAACATATGCCATTAAAATATTTAAGTTTTTCACCTAGTCATAACCATAAAAATATAAATAATCTCATCAAAGGCTTCTGAATAAGGAACACAGCTTTTAAGTAACAATATTAAAAGTACTGTAACAATGTATTTATAATATGTTCCTATGTTTCAATAAAAAATCCAGTTTTTATAATATGCTCAGAACAAACTCCGACTATATAATAAGTCTCAAAAGTCCACACATAACTATCCACGATATAATAAAATTTCAGAAATGCTCTATGAACTTAATTTTCCCTTATTACAACAGTCATCTACACAGAAACACAGAACTATTTTGATAAAACCACAGCTACCGAAAATCAGGTGAAATTCGAAATTGGTAATTACAACAAAACATCAACAACGCGAAAAGCATGTACTTTAAATTTTTTTTTTTTTATTAATTTATTGAAATTTACAACTGTATTAGTAAATACATCAAGTAAATTGGCTCATAATATAGATAATATACATGAAAAGACATGAAGTGAATATGCCCATTGGCAACACTCCACTAGGTGATCTACACTAGAAGGTCTCGAGGCCATCTTCTTTTCAGACGCCTCGGAGGATTGTCAGGAATGATAGAGGAATCAAGGATTGAAACTAGTGGGTTAATGTGGGAGTGGAGTTTGTCGTGGAATGAATGATACCTCGTAAGGGGCCAAATCAGCAACATATAGGACATTAAGGTCTTTATGGATGAGTTTGTTGGTGACAAAGTTGAGGATTTTTCGAAGGATTTTGGATTGTAGGGATTAAATACGGGAAGAATTTGATGGTTTAGTAGAGCCCCAAAGATCAACTCCGTACGTCCAGATAGGCCTTATAATGGTAATATAGATGAGCCTTTTGTAGTTAAGTGGAAGGTTAGAGCGTCTGTCCAGTAAGTGTTGAAGTAAGCGAAAGCGTTGGGCAGTTTCTTGTCGTTTCAGTCTTGTGTGCGGATTCTTTTAAATTGATATTGTAATTTATATTGTGTAGGTTTTTTAATGTTACATTTCCTTATTTCTTACGCAAAACATTGTATTATCATTGCCTAAATCAAAGGTTGATTAAAATTCAATTATATGAAAAAAAGGATAACTGAAATCTTCTTCTTCTTTAGCTCCCTCCTTGTGCCTTTCAGCGTGGAGATAGTCCAACCCAGGATCTCCATCTCTCTCTGTCTCCTGCAAGAGTCTTCATCTCCTGCAGTGTCTTGCCTCTCGCTTGCCCCAACTTGGTAATGTAGCCATCGTAGCTAAGCCTAGACCTGCCTCTAGGTCTGGTGCCAACTGTTTTTGCCTCCATAAATTTGCGTGGGTCACAATCCTGGCTCATCCTACATACATGCCCGTACCACCCTAACTGTCTCTTCTCCAGGGTCTCCTTCATTGCAGGAATGTTTAATTCTTCCCTTATTGTTTCATTCCTGATCTTATCTCTGCGGGTTTTGGAAGCCACTCTGCACAAGTATTTCAAGTACCCAGCTCTCTGCTCCGTATAGTAGAACAGGCATGTATACGGCCTTAAATATGTGGAGCTTGACATTTTTTTTTAACCTCTCTTTTTCCTACTACTGTGTTGCTGATGGAATAGTAAATATTATTTGCTTTTCCTATCCTGTGGGATATATCGGGTTGTATTTTTCCATTTCCGCGTATCACAGTTCCAAGGTAGGAGAACTCATTTACCACTTCAAGCTCCTCGTCGTTGCACATAATGTGGATTTGTTCGGGCTGTCGTCCCACTTGTAGGATCTTGCTTTTTCTGGCATTAATAACCATACCTTTCCGCCCTAATTCTGCTTCCCACTCTATTAGGGCTTGTTGGAGCTTAACGCTAGAGTCAGTAATAAGGACTATGTCATCGGCATACACCATTACTTGTGCCTGTATGGTTCTCATATTCCAATGACCAATCACCGCTCTTGCTGTTCATTCTCTTGCAAATCTTTATTATTTCATCCATAAAGATGATGAAGAGTAGAGGGCTGAGGCTATCCCCCTGCTTTACATCTTTTGCCATCGGAAAGCTCTTCGACTCGAGACCGTTAATTCTTACAATGCCCTTTGGTGCCTTGTATGTTGATTTTATAGCGAGTAACTGAAATCATGAAATAAAAACTAATTTGTATCTATAAATACTTTTTAAATATTGTATATAAATAAATAAATATTATATTCCATTTTAAAAGTACTGTTTACACGAGATTATTCATATTTTTATCGTTATTATTGTTTATTTATTTCGCTTTGAAATAAGGACACCAAACTTATTTTTCTACCTTTACTAGAACCAGAAATATTAAATAAAGTGTGTTTTTTCGCGCCGAATCTTTCCGATATTTTTACACGATTCCTCGGGAGCGACGGACCCTAAATATTTTGCAGAATCTCATGGTTTAATGTCTAGTTTTACCAAAAATAATTTCATCAAAATCGGTGAAACATATTTGGGATCCTTTTTTTATTAGTGTCACAGTAGCATTAAGTGACGTTGACCGAATTAACAACCGGAGACCTTAAATATAATTATTCCAAACAGAAATGTGTAAAACAAAATATTGGGTTGTTTCACATGAAATGTCCGTTTTTATAGTTTCTGAAATAAATAAAGGATTTAGCAGGTCTCTGGTGTTTTCTTCCGAATGTTTACATATTTAAAGTAAACAGTTACTAATCCTCTACCTTTGTATAATAAACATTAGCTTCCCAATCAATTACCCACTTATTAGTATACCTCGAAATATGAGCATGGAAACACGCGATTTTCGAGTAATATTTTTGTACGAGTTTAAGCTGAGGCCGCTAGAAATATATGCATGGCGTTTGGGGAAGGGAGTGTTAAAGAACGGACCTTTCGCCGTTGGTTTGCTAAGCTTTCAGCTGGGGATAAAGACTTGGAAAACTTTCCCCGAGGAAGACCTCCGTCCGTAATAGAAAACGATGTCCTTAAACATACAGAAGAAGGAAACCCCTACCAAACAGTTAAAGGATTCTCAGCACAACTAAATGCAAGTGCATCTACCGTTTCCAGACATTTAAAGTGTATTGGGAAAGTAAAAAAGCTGGATGCATGGGTACCTCATGATCTCACTGAGCGGCAGCAAGACCCCACGTTTCAATTCTTACCGTGTAAAAATCAAAAGAACTGGGCTACGAAGTTCTTCCGCACCCACCATATTCTCCCGACTTGTCTCCAACAGATTACCACCTGTTCAGGAATTAAGACAACTTCGTCAAAGGAAAATTTTTGAAACTGATGTTTAAGTGATAAGTGCGTTTTCAGATTTTGTTTCACTTCAAAGCTCAGAGTTTTTCAGTTTTGGGGATAAAAAAGTTGGTGTAGAAAAAGAAGGTAAATACTTGGAATAAAATTATCTTGTTTTCATATCTATTTTTAATAAAAATCCTTTACCTTGAAAACGGACATTTCATGTGACACAACCCATTATATTAACAATTTTCTTTACATTCCTTGCTGATATAAAAAAAAAAAAAAATTAAAATTAAAAAAAGAGGAAATTTCATTGAACATTTAATCAGCATATTATATATAATGTTATAGAAACAATTCCTGTTATTTTTATTTTTAGCATGTTTCAAACTGGAGTGGGAGGGAGGGGTTTTCAGGTAAAATTTTATTAATTAATATCCATTCATTACATTACGTTAAAAAATTCATTTTCCATTTTTTTCTTTTGTTTTTTTAGAATGAAAATTATAATGGGTTTCAAACAAGGTTCGTTTTAAATGGGAGTAGTGTTTTTTTTTTTTTTTTTTCATTCGGAAGAAACAAGGAAAAATGTTATATTCTCGCTAATACAAGTGTATACATATCATATTTAACATTAATAAAGAGATTAACAGCAAGAGAAAAAATATGATGCGGGCAACACACGACTTTCACTTACCTCCTTTTTAAAATCAATTGAAGAATTTTTAAATAAAGTCAGAGAAAAAAATAAGTGAAACTATTAAAGAACTAATTAAATTCCAAAGGTCGCGGGTTCAAACCTGCGGGTGGCCCTAGGATTTTTTAATGGGAGTAAAAATTCCTTAGTTATGCCGTTCTTCGGAGGGGATGCTTAGAGGTGGTCCCGTGCCTGTGCGATGTCAGGTACTCGTTTAAGATCCCTATCCTAATAAAACCTGTATAGGCAAAATTTAGGACTCCCACTGTAGCATCGTCCGATTAGCCATAGTAGCATAAAGTGACGTTAAACGAATAAACAAACAAACTAATTAAATTGATTTTCAAAATAAACATGTTTTATTTAAAAAATCTATTATCATATTATCTTAAATAATCAGTTAGTTTTATCGACTTTTCATCACTCCTTACTAAGCTTACAAACTTGCGTATAAGGATAATATTTTTTCTAAAATCTTTAGCTTTCCAGCGGTATATTATACATCTATATTACTGTTCTTCGATTGAAAAACATAAAAATTGCAATAAAAAAATATTTTTGCAGTTTCCTCCTTCAGTTAGAATCAAATTCGATTAACTTATATATTTACCTGTTTATTGTCAATGAAAACAAGATTATATGGTTATTTTTATAGAATATACAAAATTAAAGGTACTATGGAACACTAATATCTTAACTCAGAGAAATTTGAGCTCATTACAAATTGATAATACATAAATCAGTTATCCGCCCGTTAATTTTTATTACATACACCTCGCCAGTCTGGAGCTCATCCTGCTTGATTAATTACCAAAACTTCAAAAGAATTCAAAATCTATCAATGCGGATAATTAACAATTACCCCCGCTACACTAAAATATCATCTATGCTCCAGGACTTACAGCTTCCAACAGTCAATCAATTTGTCCACCCTCAAACAGCTTTATACTTCAGTAAAACACCAGTCTCCGAAAATCAATTAATAAAGGAAATCGTAATTATGATCAATTTTCTTACACACGCTACACTCATAAAAGAACTAAACATGTGTTGTTAAATTGAGTTAGTTTGTTTAAATTCTAAACTTTATATATTCAATTATTTTATCCGTTTTTATAAGTAGGATTTTGTATATTTGTTTCTAGAACCGTAATATAAATTCAATTTTGGGATCACTTGTAGCTGGGTGGTTAGCGTAACACTTCTATGCCAAAGATCACGGGTTTAAACCCGCAGGTGGTCCTAGGATTTTTTAATGGGAGTAAAAAATCCTTAGTTATTCCGTCCTTCGGAGGGGACGTTAAAGGTGGCCCCGAGCCTGTGAGATGTCAGGTACTCGTTAAATATCTCTATCCTAATAAAACCTGGAAAGACAAAATTTAGGACTACCACTGTACATCGTCCGATAAGTCACAGTAGCATAAGAGACGTTAAATAAATAAACAAACATTGGATTTTAATAGAAACATGTTTTTTATTAAATAATCTATTAAATTATTATCTACGAACAATCAGTTTGTTTTATGAACTTAACTCAATAGTCTCGCTTTCACGAATAATTTCGTGATTATTCTGGCAAAAAAAGGAAATGTCTGCGATGAACAAAAATCGTCCGCGAAAGCGAGGGTATTTAAGTTTAGTTGGGTTGTGAGTTGTTTTATCATGTTGAGCCGAAGAGTTGGCAAAATTAAAATATTTTTAACACGACTGACTTCCGATTACTTATACCTATCATTGACAATTATAAAAATCGTGCCATAAACAAAAAAATCAGATATTCCGAGTTCGAATTCCTGTTTTGCGAATTAAATAAATACACATTAACAACACGTATTAATAAAAGTAATAATAATATTGTTGTAAAGCACTTACCAAAAGAAATAAAAAGTCTGGTGACACATGAACTTCACTTACCTCGACTGCTAGATTCCATTAAAAGCTATTAAATATACTTCAATTAAAAAAAAAAAAATCTGAGGTGCGCAATACACGACCTTCATATACTTTCGTTATTTATATAAATTTAAGAATTTATAAACAAATTATTGGGTTGATGCAAAATTAATGCAGGTTTCCTCTATTGCAATATCTTAATTCCAATTGTGTAAACAAAGCTAATCCTAACATTGATCATTATTATACCAAAACAAACCTTATCTAATACCCTCTCTTTCACCATGAATTTGTTTAGTAAAATCGTTTTGTTCAGTGTGTTCAAAGGTCTTGAATCAAAATGTCAAAGTGCGATTTTCGTCAAATTTATTTTACGAATTTAAATTAGGGCGCAGCGCTGCGCAAACGGCTCGTAATATTAATGAAGTGTGGGGTCAGGGGGCTATTAATGAGTGCACGGTGCAGCGTTGGTTCCAGAAGTTTCGCAGAGGAGATTTCGACCTCGAAGACAAGGAAGGTCGGGGCCGTCATCTTGCTCTGGACAACGACCAGCTGAGGTCAAAAGTGGAAGAAGACCCAACCAAAACCACACGAGAAATGGCGGCGGAACTCGGAACTCAAAAATTGCAACGTCTTTGCCCAGCATTGATGAATCGGAAGGGGCCGATCTTGCTCCACGATAACGCCAGACCACACGTTGCACAACCAACGCTTCGACGACTGCACGAGTTGGGCTACGAAGTTCTCCAACATCCGCCTTATTCACCTGACCTCTCTCCTACAGACTTCCACTTTTTCATGCATCTGGACAACTTTTTGAGGGAGAAAAATTTTCAAAACCAGGACGACATTGAAAATTCTTTTCGTGATTTCATTGAGTCCAGGGATTCGGATTTTATTTCTGGTGGAATAAAAAAGCTTGTTGAACGTTGGCAAAAGTGCATTGATTCAGATGGAAATTATTTTGATTAAATATATATGGTTAAAGTAAAGATATGGCGTATTTACAATACCTACTAAAAACCTGCATTAATTTTGCATCAACCCAATAATAAACGAAATAAATTGTTAAAAAACTATTTACATTGGATTTTGAGATCACTTGTAGCTAAGTGGTTAGCATAACAGCCTCCCATGCCAAAGGTCACGGGTTCAAACCAGCAGGTGGTCCTAGGATTTTTTAATGGGAGTAAAAAATCCCTAGTTATGCGGTCCTTCGGAGGGGACGTTAAAAGGTGGTCCCGAGCCTGTGTGATGTCAGGTATTCGTTTAAGATCCCTATCCTAATAAAACCTGGATAGGCAAAATTTAGTACTCCACCGTAGCATCGTCCGATTAGCTGTGGTAGCATAAAGTGTCGTTAAATAAATAAACAAATATTTGATTTTAATAGAAACATGTGTTTTGCTAAATAATCTATTATATTATTATCTACGACAATCAGTTTGTTTTATCGGCTTTTCATCACTCTCCGTTAACTTTTACAATAGTATGGTATAGGATGACATTTTCTCTAAAATCAATAGCATTCCAACGGTATATAATACGTGTAATATTACTGTTCTTTAGTTCAAGAAATAAAAATTGCATTAAAAATATATTTTTCCAGTTTTCACTTTTGGTTGTTTATTAAATTCGCTTAACTTGTATATTTAGCAGTTAATTATCAATACCAACAAGATAATATAGTTATTTTTATAGAATCTACAGAAAGAAAAGTACTTTGGAGAAGAAATTATAAAATAACGGCATTTAAGTCCTGTCAGACTATTTCAATCAGAATGAAACCTACATAATATTAAAGCCCTTTAAATTTTACATCGATATAGCAAGTTTAATCAAAATTGTTAGAGCCGTTTTTTATAAAATCGTAAAAAGGTGCTTAATGCATGTTATAATGTAGATCTTCCGGTCAGCTGATTTTGATTAAACAAACAATAAATTCGATTTAATTTGATCACATATTAGTCATTTAGGCTAATCCATTATAATTACCAAAAAACAAAACATTTTGCTGATTGTAAGGATGGCTCATCCGAAATCATTTCTAAACATTTTATCAGTTTGTAAATATGTAAATAAAGTTTATTTTATTTTCTTCAATTTTGGTATCGTTGATATATTGATAGTTATTTTTGAGTATGGTGCATGATTATTAATGACTAGCTGACCCGACAAACGTTTTGCTATTTAAATTATTTCTAGTTTAAAAAAAAAAAAAACGACTAACTAACTGTTAGTGTGTAAGGATGTGGTATATGAGTGAAAGAGGTATGAAGTGCTGTGAACCATGAGGGAATATAAAAATAACAAAGCACCAGACATTAAGTATTTCAATTCGTTATAATTTATTCTTTAAAATTATATACATCAATTACTAGCTGTTTCCCGCGACTTCGTCTGTGTCGATTTCTGTTATTATGATCGCTATTAAGAAGTTTTTAAAAAATTTATTTTAAAGTACTTCTGTTTAAATGATATTTTAATTTTTGTATTCTTGTAACATACTGATTTTCTCCGGAACCCGATCTTGACAATGCGACATATAGTTTGCGTGTGAAAAGCAGTCTTGACGTAAATCGATTTCTATCTATTTAAATGTTCGAATCTGTGATTTATTAATTGTTACGGAAAAAATCTGGTGCGGGCAACACACGACCTTCACTTGCCTCCGTTTTTAGAATCGATTAAAGAATTTTCAAATACAGTCAGAGATAAAAAATGAGTGGAACCATTAAAGAATTGATTAAATGGAATTTCTATAGAAACATGTGTTTTATTAAAAAAAATCGATTGTATTATTATCTAAAATAATCGCTTAGTATTATTATTTTTATTATTTTCATTACAATCTATTAACTTTTAAAAGCTTGTTTACGCGATAATATTTTTTCTAAAATCATTAGCTTTTCAACGGTATATCACACATGTATGGTACTGTTTTTATGTCCAAAAACAAAAAAAATGCATTAAAAATATATTTTTTTCATTTTTCTCCTTTAGTTAGATATCGAATTCGAACAACTTATATATTTGTGTGTTTTTCATCAGTGGTAACAAGGTAATATAGTTATTTTTATAGAATGAACAAAATTAAAGGGTAAGAAAATTTGTAATATCTTCATTTAAGCCCTGTTAGACCATTTTAATCAGAATGAAAACTACACGATATTAAATCCCATTAAATTTTACATCGATATAGCGAGTTTAATCAAAATCATCAGAACCGTTTTTGAGAAAATCGAAAAAAGGTGCAAATCACATGGTGTAAAGGGGCGTTTCTGGTAAGCTCATTTTGATGAAAACGTTTTGTAACGTCTCTGGCGTAGATTCGTCTTAAATATGAAATTTCAATTCCATAGGACTTACCGTTTCCGCCCACGAGTTACTACACACACACACAGACCTTTTTGCCGGACTTGGTTATTTGGACTCACGGGACCCTAAAACGTGTATTTCCGTCGAAAACTGGAATTCGAAAATGTTCACGATCGCAATACTTCCCCTTACTATATATAGTAAGTGAAAGTAAAAATGTAGACTGTCCCCCCGTACACCACTTCCTTTCAGTATCTATGTATTGAAAGAAGGCTAGACACTTTTTTAAGAGACGAAACCTCAACGTTATCCAAACTAATAGATTTACTAAAAAAAAAAAAAACGGGTTGTTTTACAAACTTTGAAAAAATAAAACCAGATTAACATTTTCAAGAAACAATTTAGACAATGGAAACAATAGCACCAAGAGAGAGTCAAGATCAGAAGAAATCCAGGAATTAGACATGAAAATTCAGGAATTCACTTCAGGATAAGACATTGGACCACTAATAATAACATATAAAACACCTCTGACACTATCAACAATATATAAATTATACAATGATTTCAAATCAAAACACAAAATATCCTACACTGTGATCGAAAGCCAATTTCTATTCGTATCCTTTTAAAAGGAGAATCGAGTCAAAAATGGTGGTCCTCTTCCATTTTGAACCACCGTGTCCTGGTTAAAATAAATGTCAATTGTTAAGAATCATTTCAACTAGAATGGCGACTTTAACTTAGAATAAAAAAAAAAAAAAAAATTCAAACAGTCCTTAAAATATGAAAATCGGGCATATCCTTTTAAATAGTAAATTAGTCCTTTTTGGGCGTTAGCGGTCAGTAGGACACTAATGACCTTGGCTGTTAGCTGAGTGTCCTTAAAATATGTAAACTATCCTAATCTACTCCCAGGTGACCTAATATGGGGTCACCTATAGATATATATAGATTAGTATTATTAATTTATATCGAATTAAAATAATAATGTATTATAACTTTCCTTAAGTATCCTCATTATATATAACAAATATACTTGTTTATTTGAACAAAGCCTCCAAGATAAGTTTAGTTCAACTTGATTACGCCGGTTAAGAGATAAAAGAAAAGGAATTTGAGAAAAATCTTTGGTTTTAGAAGGGCTTGCAATAAAGTGGGTTAGGACTGGATACAGCGGCTAGGTAAGCATGTTCCGGATCCTTTTACCTTCCCTTTGACAGGTCAAATCATCGGTCAAAGGGATGGCCCTAGTACAGAGCACACAGGTCTTCACTTCAATCAAAGTCTTGCGGCTTCGGCCCAATCATAATTACAACTTATTCTGATCAAGTCTTATTATTATTTCTTTTTACTTCCACTAAACTATGTAGTAAGGGAAAATATTGCGATCGTGAAAATTATCCAACTCCAGTTTTTCTACGGAAATACACCTAAAACGTTTCCTCAGTCCAAATGACCAAATCTCGGAAAAAGTCTCTGTGTGTGTTTTTGGTATGTCTAGCGCAAAAACGATAAGTCGTATGTAACTGAAATTTCATATATAGGACAACTATATGCCTGAGATGTTACAGCAGCTTTTTCATCAAAATCGTTTACGCGCTGGAATTACCACACACACACCTTTTTGCAGAAATTGGTTATTTCGACTCATGGGCCCCTAAAACGTATATTTCCGTTGAAAACTGGAATTAGAAAATTTTCACGATCGCAATACTTTCCCTTACTATATATTTCATATATAGGTAAGTGAAAGTAATAAAATAATGGAAATAATTCTGTTCTGGTCTGGTTATACTATATGAGTAAGAACCATTATTCCTACTAAAATAGGAGAAAAGAGAAGAAAGATAGAGTGATGTATGTATTCAGCAAACTGAAGCCATTACTTTCTCACTCAGCTTGCGTGCCCACCGCCAGTTAGTGGCTAGCAAACCTAATGGTCTGCCTAACCTTCGGTACAGGTTTGCTGATCCTGCTAACCGTTCCACTTCTTATTGTATTATATTTAGCGTTCTTTCAAAATTTATAGTTTACACATATGTCTATTTAAGACACTATTACTTTCACTTACCTACATATGAAATTTAGTAAGTGTATAAATATGTCTAGTATATATATATATATATAATGAAATAAGTAAGGGAAATCATAGCGATCGTGAACATTTTCGGATACCATTTTTCGACGGATATACATGTTTTAGGGTCTCCTGAGTCCAAAAGACCAACTGCCGCTAAAAGTTCTGTGTGTGTTTGTTTATTTATTTATTTTTTTTTTTTTATTATTTATTTCCTCGCGCGGATCTCATTACCGCATATGGGGAGCGTCCCACGGGTGGTGGATGTGGAGATGGTCGGTGGAATTTCCCCGGAAGCTCCTCCCGGCTAAGTCCGATGGACTCGCTGACCAACAATGAGAGCGGCCCTCCAGGCTTGCTGGAGGGTGTGACGTAGGTTCGAACGCCCTACTCACATATTTTAGTTCACAAAATACCACAAACAGTCATGGATTCCTCTGAGGTAAAACACTGCTTCAGAGGAATCTAGGCGCAAGATGAAAAGTAGAGATCTAACAATAGGGACGTGGAACGTTAGAAGTTTAAATACGGCAGGTGGGTTAAAGTCGGTCTCGAATGAAGTTAAGGGGTACCATTTAGATATCGTTGCATTACAAGAGGTTCGCTGGCCAGGGGAGGGTTCGTTAACAGAAGGAAAGTATACTATTTGGTACGGGGGGAGCGTTAATTATTGTTTAGGTACCGGGTTTCTGATTAGGAATAGATTTCTTTCCGCATTACGGAATGAACAGTTCTTTAGTGAAAGAATATCGGTTGCTATATTTCAAGGGCGTTGGTTTAAAATCGCGTTTATAAACATTCATTCTCCCACCGAAGACAGTGATGATGAAGTAAAATGCGAATTTTATGATAAACTAGAGTCGGTTTACGATAAGTTACCGCGAAATTACATTAAGATAATACTAGGCGACGCGAACGCAAAGGTTGGAAGGGAAGAAGTATATCGTCCTACAATCGGTAAAGAAAGTTTGCACGAATATAGTAATGATAATGGAACCCGACTAATAAACTTTACCGTTTCGAAAAACCTAATAATCAAAAGTACTACTTTTAAACATAAGGACATTCATAAGTATACGTGGACATCGCCAGATGGACAAACTCGGAATCAAATAGATCATGTTTTAGTACAAAACAGATGGCAAAGTAGCATAATTAACGTGAGATCGTATCGTGGTGCAGAATGCTGTTCTGATCATGAATTAGTAATCGCGAAACTTCGACAAAAACTAAATACAAAAAAGAGAACACCGAACTATATTCATCCCGAGAATTTTGATGTTGTTAAATTGAGCAACCCCGAAATTAGAAAACAATTCGCGATAGAAGTAAAAAATAGGTTCGATGCTTTGGAATCTTCAGACGGGGAACACGAAGATGTAAACAAATTATGGGAAGGGATCAGGGATAATATTAAAGAGGTCGGTAACTTATGTCTTGGGAAAATCGAAAATAAAAAGAACAAACCTTGGTTCGACAGGGATTGTCAAAATATGTGTGAAAAAAGAAAAACCGCTGAACTGAATTCCTTAAATAATCCAAGCGATAATAATGTGGCTTACTTTCGGTTAGTAAAAAACGAAACTTCAAAATTCTTAAAAAATAAGAAAAGAGAGTATCTTAAAGCCAAAATAATAGAAATAGAAAAACACAGAAGCGAAAATAACGCGAGAGAGATGTACAAAGGTATAAACAAATCGCGTAAAAGATTTGAACCTCCATTGAATGGGATTAAAGATGCAAATAACAATATAATTGCGGATCCGACTGAGATATTAAATAACTTTATAACAACGCTTTGACGGCATTCTAAATACGGAAAATAATAATCAATCTCCTCCCTCTGAATACCAGAGCGCTGAACCATGGATAGACGCACCGAGTAAAGAGGAAGGTGAAATGGCGATAGGAAAATTAAAACGGTATAAAGCTGCAGACATGATAATATCACGAGTGAATTAATCAAAGCGTGTGGAGAAGCGGGCGTTTCCAAATTACATGTTTTAGTTAAAAAGATCTGGGAAAATGAAAAAATACCCGAAGAATGGAAAGAATCAATACTTATTCCGATTCACAAAAAGGACCGAGGACGGATTGTAACAACTATCGTGGGATCTCTCTTCTCCCAGTATGTTATAAAATATTCTCGTCAATACTAACTAGCCGAATCACGGAATACGCTGAGGAAATTATCGGAGACTACAAATGTGGTTTTAGGCGGAATCGCTCGACTATTGATCAAATATTTTCCTTACGTCAAATATTAGAGAAGAAGCTGGAATACAACGGTGTAGTCCATCAACTTTATATAGACTTAAAAAAGGCTTATGATTCCATAGACCGTCAGAAGCTTTATAACATCATGATTGAACAGGGGATACCTAAAAAGTTAGTAAACCTAGTAGAGATGTGTTTGTCGGAAACATTCCATAAAGTTAGAATCGGTCATAATTACTCCGAGAGATTTAGGTGCGATCGGGTTTGAAACAGGGTGACTCCCTTTCACCTGTGTTATTTAATATAGCTTTAGAATATGTCATAGAAAAGGTGATGTGTACCGAGAAAGGCTTAAATATGGGTGACAAGATTCCGGTTTTGGGGTATGCCGATGATTTGGTACTGCTAGGTGAAGACACGGAAACTATACAACTAAATACAAGTGTGTTAATAAAAACTGGTAAACAAATAGGTCTGGAATTAAATACCGATAAGACGAAATATATGATTAGTTGCAGAAATGGTGGCGATCTTGATGATATTAATATTTTAGGTCATACTTTTGAACACTTAGAGAAATTCAAGTATTTAGGTTCAATGATAACAAGAAAAAATGAAATCCAGGAAGAAATAAAGTCCCGGTTAAAGGTGGAAATGCGTGTTATTATTCAGTTGCTAAATTACTTAGCTCGCGGCTTCTGTCTAAAAACTTAAAGGTTAGAATATATAAAACTATTATTCTTCCAACGGTTCTTTACTTTGAGGGATGAACAACAGCTTAAGGTTTTCGAGAATAAGGTACTGCATAAAATATTTGGTCCGAAGAGAGATGAGGCCACTGGGGAGTTTAGAAGGCTGCACAACGCGGAATTGCGGAGTTTGTACCCTGTGAATATAATTGAGTTGATAGCATCGCGGAGACTCAAATGGGCGCGTAAAGTTGTTGGGCTTAGTGAGGAACGGATTCCGAGAAAGTTGGTATTCGCTGAACCGACTGGTAGGCGTCCGAAAGGTAGGCCGAAGCGTCGATGGGAGGATTGCATCAAGGCTGATCTTGGGGGCTTGGGCTTGACCGGTGAACATTGGACGAGTCTGTGCAGGCGAAGTTTGGTGGTATCGGCATCGAACCTTCGGGTTCGGTAAGCCTATTATTATTATTATATATTTATTGAAATATTACAATTTGTTACATAGTGAACAGTAGTAATAGTGATGTAGTACACATTCATGCATTTTACAGAAAATAATGATAAAGTAAAATTACATAAAATCGGAAATAAATAAATTCAAATATATACAAGAAAATAACAATTAATAAAAACAAAAAAACAACAACAAACAAATCAAAACAATAACCTGTAGTAGAGATAAATACAAGTTGGGAATTAAATAAAAATCATACAAGCAAACTTAACTATATACAATCTGCTAAAGGGACCCTAGACTCGGCTGCTCCCTCCACAAATGAAGGGAGAAGCCGAATCCAAGAGATCCCAGCGCCTCTCACTCAGCGCTTCACTGGTGTAAGCCAGTGGAGGCCGAACTAGGGCGGAATAGCCACAAACATACAGTACATGAGTGGAGGATCTAACCAGTGTCAGAACTCCAGAATAAATGTTTACGAAACGTCGCGGGGCCACTGCCGTTTCAATCTTCGAGGAGGATTGTAGGAATAGGTGGAGCTGGAGAGCGATTGAGCAAGAGGATTAGGATGATGAAGATAGTTCTGATGTAATTTGGAAAATTTGGATGGTACCAGGTCTAAAATAAATGGGATATTAAGGTCGTGGTGTAAGGTACTGTTGGAAACATAATAGGGAGCATTAACTATTGTTCGTAGGACTTTGGAATGGAAGAATTGGATGCGTTTGATGTCAGAATATTTAGCTGTCCCCCACAGTTCAAGTCCGTAGGTCCATATAGGTTTCAGTACTGTCTTATATATTAGTAATTTGTTGTCGACTGTAAGATGAGATTTTCTGTTTAGTAGTTTGTATAACCGGCCGAATCTGCGGTTGAGTTCTATCCTTTTAAGTCTTGTATGTGGGTTCCATGTCAGTATTTTGTCTAGTAAAAAGCCAAGGTACCGGACTGTGTCTGAGGAAGGAAGCGGTATGGAATTGAATTGAAGAGTTGGACAGGATTTACGTCGAAGGGTGAAAGTGACGTGTTAATCAATTTCAATGATTTTTTTTTCATTTTGTCAAAAATTTAATTCTTATTTTGGTTTTATCTATTAATTAACTAGGAGAACAGGAGTTTTGTTTTATTCGTTGTTTGGATTCTACGCATCTTCAAACGTAAGCTCTCAAATTTTGAAGGGGGTAATTTTTTTTTTTAATTGATTACAAAGGTTCAGTATTGAAAATATTAAACCAGAAGCATTTAAACAAGATTGCTTTACTATTTCCTTTTCTTTCCTTTCGATTCTCATTCAAATTAAACACCTTACATTTTATCTATATCATCAATAATAACCGCATTCTTATGCAGATTCTACGCATCTTGAAACGTCGATTAGAAAGGTTCATTATTCAAAAATTGTAAAGCAGAAAGTCTTCCATGTACATTAACAATGGAGGTGAGTGAAAGTCTTGTGTTGTGCGCACCTGATATTTATTTTATTTTATGTAATGTTTTTATTAACACTTAAATGAGCACAACTTAACTTCCTTTTGTTAATTATTTATATTATTTAATAACCATTCACATCATCTATCAACGTTTCGAGGTTGTTTCTCCATTCTCAAGATATTATGTGCTTATCTAAAAGTTTATCTATTTTTTTCTTCTAATTTGAATCTGGAAGTTTTTTTTAATATTAACACTTAAATGAGCACACCTCAACTTCCTTTTGTTAATTATTTATTTTATTTCATAACCATTCACATCATCTATCAAAAACTTCCAGAAAAATTAAAAAAGAAAAGAAATTAAATTTAAATATGGAAATTAGCACCAACCTTATGACCAATAATTCATCAAATTTGAAGAAGAAAATAAATGAACTTTTAGATAAGCACACAATATCTTGAGAATGGGGAAACAACCCCGAAACGTTGATAGATGATGTGAATGGTTATGAAATAAAATAAATAATTAACAAAAGGAAGTTAAGGCATGCTCATTTAAGTGTTAATATTAAGAAAAACTTCCAGAAAAATTAAAAAAGAAAAGTAATTTTTTTGTTTGTTGTAAATATTGATGAATAATAAAAAAAAATTGATCTTGAAATTATGTTGTTTTTTTTCATGTAAATTAATATATTAACAACATAGATGGTGAAATAAATAACTAATACTTGTAGACAATGTAACAACGATAACAATTTCTGTGCATTGTTCTATTAATACTATTCAAGACTGTATGAATCCTATTTCCATTTTAAATATACATTTCTAGGATCGCCACAGCTCGAGAAAGACGATACTGAAAAAGGGTATAAGAAAACTACCAATTCAAATGCAAAGAGTAAGAGAAACACAATGAACCTCATTCCGATCAGTTTGATAACGACTTCACTCAACGTTTAAGTTTTTTTCACAACTTTTCCTAACAACTGCATCAATTTCAAGAATAAACATTCATTCGTGTTCCTACATCCAATAATAAGACTTTAAAATACTTCTGTTACAATATTGACGGTGTATTGTTGACTGTTGAAATTGTCAAGATAATCAATAACCACAAAGAGGGTTGATTATAATTATATGAATAAATAGATAATTGGAAATAATAATTGTAAAAATCTGGTGCGGGCAACACACGCCTTTCACTTACCGCCGTTGTTAAAATCGATTAAAAAATTTTCAAATACAGTTAGAGATAAAATGATTGAAATTAATAAAGAATTAATTAAAATTAATTTCGAGAGAAACGTGTTTTATTAAAAAATCTATTATATTATTATCTAAAATAATCAGCTAGTTTCATCGGCGTTTCATCACTCTCTATTAACTTTTACAAGCTCTTGTGTATTAGATAATATTTTTTTTCTAAAATCTTTAGCTTTCCAACGGTATAATACACATGTGCATTACTGTTCGTATGTTCAAAAACGAAAAATTGCATTAAAAAAATATAATTTCAGTTTTTTTCCTTTAGTTGGGTACGAATTCATTCAATTTATATATTTACCTGCTTTTCATCAGTGGTAACAAGATGATATAGTTATTTTAATAGAATCTACAAAATTAAAGGTACTTTAAAAAAGAAAATTTAAAATATCGGAATTTAGGCCCTGTCAGGCTATTTTTATCAGAATAAAACCTAAATGATATGAAAGTCCATTAAATTTTACATCGATATAGCGAGTTTAATCAAAATCCCCTGAACCGTTTTTGTGAAAATCGAAAAAAAAAGTTGCAAAATGCATGGTATAAAGTGCTCTTCTGGTAAGCTCATTTTGATGAAGAAGTTTTGTAACGTCTTGGGCGTATAGTTGTCTTAAATATGAAAATTAAGTTTCGTTTCCGCCCGGGATTACCACACACACACACACACACACAGACCTTTTTGCGGGAGTTGGTTATTTGGACTCATGGGACCCTGAAATCGAGTATTTCCGTTAAAAACTGGAATTCAAAATTTTCACGTTCGCAATACTTTCCCTTACTATATTAGTAGGAAAGTGTAAATTAAATTAAGTAAATAAAAAAATTAATAATGTCCACACAGGGGCTAGTGGGGTACCATTAAGGATACTGTTAGGGAGGAAATCATTGGTTTACGACAAAAATAAAGGTTATTTGGTGGGATTTGTTAGAACTTAATTTTAATCCTCCAATTGATTCGTGAAATTAAAAACATTACTTTAATTTCTAATCCTATGCTTTGGAATTTTCATGTTCTATTCTTAGAGCCTGGATTCAGTTTAACCAACCCTCTCTGAGGTGTTTGATATTATTCCGCATGTAATTACATCGGTAGCTGCGACCTAATAGAGGGAGTTGAGGTCTGCACTGCCGCTTTATCGAATCCTCTCCGGCCTTAGGGAGCGGAATATATCACCTTAGTCTCTATGGGATACTACCTATCCTGTCTTACATTAGCTAGGATAACTAACTTCAAAGAATTTTATCAAAATCATATTCCCGTATAAACATCTCGAAAAAAGTTGGAGGAACGATCGAGGTCATTTTTAGTCTACTTCATACTTGCTGGCCCAAGCATGATGGAATTGATTATACTAAATTAGTGACCAAATTAATGAGATTACCATAGTTGACATATAAAAATAAAGATATGTAATAAAATATAAAATGTATTGTTCAATATGGATTTTTTTTAAAAAGTAACCCGGCATTGTTAGAAGCATTTGAAAAAAATCATAGAAGCTGCTTCAGCTATGGGCTTGGCCATAAACGAGGAAAAGACCAAATATATGTACACAGGGACTGGTGGCGAGGAGGGACTGATTGTAGGAACTTACACATTCCAAAGGGTCAACGAATTCGCGTATTTGGATCCTTAGTGACACCAGCTAACGATGTTCTCGGCTGGGATAAGAAAAAAGACTGGTAACGCCTAACAGGGCATATTACGACTTGCTGAACATTCTCCGCGCATGTCTATTACTAGGGGTACCAAATGGTCATTTATAAAACCTTAATTCGTCCTGTTCTTACCTACGCTTCTCAGACTTGGACCATCTCAGCGAGAAATGGAAATAGCTTGCTAACCTTCGAAAGAAAAATCTTGAGGAGAATATTTGGCCCTGTGAGAGATGGAGATGGATGGAGAATTAGGAGGAACAGGGAACTTCATGACCTTTTTGGAGAAATAGATATCCTGAAATGTTTAAAGCTGGGAAGGCTATGTTGGGCTGGCCATGTCGCAAAAATGCAAGGGGAAGAACTGCCCAAAAGAGCTTTGGAAACACCCATTCACAGTCCAGGCTGCAATGGACTGATGGAGTGGCGGCGGACCCACGGAGCCTGTTGCGAGTCCGGAACTGGAGAGCGGCAGCACAGAATGGCGGCGACTCATTGAGGAGGCCAAGGCCCACCAAGGTTGTAGAGTCACGCAGATAGATTATTAAAGAACAAATAATTAAAAAAAAAAAACTATTTTATAATATGATATAGAGTTTTATTGATTATGATTTTTAATATTATTGATTTTATTGAAAATGTGATTCTAATTTTAAATTGTGGTTTGGGGGGTGGGGTGGCCGAGATAGTCAGCGCGCGTTGCTTTAAACACGCATTGCCTACCAGATGACCAACACTTTGAAACCAAAAACGAGAGTTCAACTCTCGGAACCGGAGGGGACTTTTATTGGGTTGTTTCATATGAAATGTCTGTTTTTATAGTTTCTGAAATACATAAAGGATTTTGCAGGCCTCTGTTGTTTTCTTCCGAATGTTTACATATTTAAAGTAAACAGTTACTAATCCTCTACCTTTGTATTATAAACATTAGCTTTCCAATCAATTACCCACTTTTTAGTATACCTCCAAATATGAACACGGAAACACGCGATTTTCGAGTAATATTTTTGGACGAGTTTATTAATTTGGAGGAGAAATATTTGCAAGGCGTTTGGGGAAGGGATTGTTAATGAACGGACCATTCGCCGTTGGTTTGCTAAGTTTTCAGCTGGGGTTACCGACTTGGAACGCTTGTCCCGAGGAAGACCTCCTACCATAATAGACAACAATGTCCTCAAACATACAGTAGAAGGAAACCCCTACCAAACAGTTAAAGGACTCTGAGCACAACTAAATGCAAGTGCATCTACTGTTTCCAGGCATTTAAAGTGTATTGGGAAAGTAAAAAAGCTCGATACCTGGGTACCTCACGATCTTACTGAGCGGTAGCAAGACCCCATGTTTCAAAACATACCGTGCAAAAATTAAAAGAACCGGGCTACGAAGTTCTTCCGCACCCACCATATTCTCCCGACTTGTCTCCAACAGATTACCACCTGTTCAGGAATTTAGACAACTTCGTCAAAGGAAAACATTTTGAAAATGATGATCAAGTGAAAAGTGCGTTTTTCGGTTTTGTTTCACTCAAAGCTCAGAGTTTTTCAGTTCGGGAATAAAAAAGTTCGTGTCACGTTGAGAAAAATGTGTAGAAATAAAAAGGTAAATACTTCGAATAAAATTATCTTGTTTTTATTTCGTATTTTTAATAAAAATCCTTTACCTTGAAAACGGAATTTCATGTGACACAACCCAATATCTCGGCATTAAAACTCTCACCCTTACCCCCTGGTCCGAGAAGCCTTCAAAGGCGAGGTAGTGGTGAAAAAAAAAGATAAAAAATATTACTAATACTAGTAGTTTTTTTTTTTAATAAAAACTGATAACATTTTTTTTTTCAATACCCTAAAATAAATAAGTTATTGAATTAAATCTCTTTTAATCGGGCGCCATATTAAAAATAACCACCTGATATTAACGTCTAGGTGTTAGGATTATCCTTGTAAGTCCTAGTATTTTTGTGGGTAATTTCAAAAACATTGGTCGAGTAGTTTCGAAGAAACGCCGCGGATGGTGGACAATCGGATTTTCTAAAAATTCCTTCTTCGGGTCCTTATATTGTAATTTGTGACTTAAACATATAGATCAACTTTTTTTCTTTGTTTTTCCTGTTTATAGCGCTTTAGTGGTTCTAAAACTTTATTCGTATTATTCTGTATCTTCAAAAATAACTGATATATGGTAGTATTTATGTGTACAATTTTCTGATTTCTCTTTTTATAATTATTACTGTTGTTTTTTGGGGGGGAAAATTTGATAATTATATTTTTCTATCTTCAAAAAAAACTGAGTTATTGAATTGAGTAATTAATCGGGCACCGTTTTAAAAATAACCAACCGATACCAAGTCAACGTTTTAGGATCATTGTTCCTTGCCCTAGTTTTTTTGTGGCGAATTTAAAAGAAAAAAAATCAGAGTAGTTTTTATTCCCTATTCGGGTTCTACGTATCTTGAAACGTTTTTCAAATTTTTAGGGGGGTATTTTTTTTTATTACAAAGGTTCATTATTGAAAATACTAAAAAAAAAAAAAAAAAAAAAGAAAAAAAAGTGATTTCTTTCAAAACAGTAGGTCCAAGCGACAAATGGTATATAAAAAAAATATTTTCTACTAAATTTCTGATACCAGAACTGTCGTTAGATTTCAGTCAGATTAACATAAACATATTTAAAAAAAATAAAAAGTAGTTAAATATTCCTTGGAAATCAATAAGATAATAATAGAGAATGATTGAACAAAGGAAGGTTTACTGAGAAATGCAGGAGGCAGTGACGAACGCTAATCCAGAGTGATGTATTATCGAGGCGGCCGTGAACCAGCTGACGTTTTGATCTATCTTCTCTCCGGGGCTATTTGTAACCATTGCCTCCCTCGGTCGGTTCATAGTCACCAGTCATCTTACTAACACCTTTCCATCATTACAGCATACAAAAGGGTTTTAAATTTTATCATTGCCTGTTTATAGAAATGTCATCTAGATTTATAAAAATAACAATCCAAAATCCTGAATGTCCCTTATTTTGTCACAAATCAACTGCTCCATAATGAACTAAAAATCCCATTTGTTGCAGACATAGCCCGTGATAGATACTCCTCTTTTCATTCTAAACTCCCTGCCCACACAAACCCACTTGTCCGTAATTTATCTTTCTTAGATATCACTGATAACCTTCCAAGGCGACTGAAAAGAAGGTGGCCTCGGGACCTACTGTCTTAAAATAGTTAGTGAAGTGCTACCACTGGGTAGTTCTTTCTCAAGACATTTTCATGACTTTTTATTTTCATACTACACATTTACTTATTTTATTCTTTAGCACAGTTGTAAATAACTATAAATAAAAAAATAAAAAAATATTTATAAAAGAAAGTTCGTTTTTTACTTTCACTTACCTATACATGAAATATATAATAAGGAAAAGTATTGCGATAGTGAAAATTTTCGAATTCCAGTTTTCAACAAGTTCCGCAAAAAAGTCTTTGTGTGTGTGTTTGAATCCGTGTCTGTTTGTGGTAACTCCTACTACTAAACGGAAAGTCCTATGAAATGAAATTTCATATTTAAGACAAATATACGCCAGAGATGTTACAAAACTTATCATCAAAATCAGCTAACCAGAAGAGCCACTTTAAACCATGCATTTTGCAAGTTTTTTACGATTTTCTCAAAAACGGCACTAAAGATTTTTATTAAACTCTCTAGATGAATGTAAAATTAAATGAGCTTTAATATGATGTCGGTTTCATTCTGAATGAAATAGTCTGGCAGCGCTTAAATGCCAATGTTTAAAATTTTCTTCTCCTAAAGTGCCTTTAATTTTGTTGATTCTATAAAATTTACCATTTTATCTTGTTAGCATTGATAATTAACAGCTAAATATGCAAGTTGAGCGATAGGATAAACCACTGAAGAAGAAAACAGAAAAAAAAGTTTTTGTTTTTAACATAAGAACTGTAACATGACATGTATAATATACCGTTGGAAAGTTAAAGATTTTAGAAAAAATATTATCTTATACACAAGCTTCCAAAAGTAACTGATTATTACAGATAATAATATAATATATTTTTTAATAAAACGCACGTTTCTGTAGAAATTCAATTTATTTAATGATTTGTCTTATTTTTATCTCTAACAGTATTAGAAAATTCTTTAATCGATTTTAAAATAGGAGGTTAGTGATAGTTGTGTGTTACCCGCACCATATTTTTTTTTTTACAAATACTAATTAACGTATTCCAGTTTATTGCTAATGCATATTCATAAATACTATTTTTACTAGAGAGCACGATCCTTTTACACTTCGTTTCTCTTTTAAATTTCTTGTTGCGTGATTTATTCAAATTTTGTTTTCTTTTTAAATCGGTATATCACCATTTACAGAGAAGCGTGTAAATTACCGTGTCATTCTGTCATTTTATGTAGACAAAGCAATTTAAATGTCGCAGCTTGAGGTATTCACCCAGTTGTCTTAAATCACCTTGAGCCTAACGCAGCTCACTCCAAAACACTTAATTACCATTATTTTAACTTCGTCACGTTTTGTTTCTTCAGCTTGTAAAATCCGTCAAAAACCTTTACTTTCTCCCAAAAATGGATTTGGTGTTTCTCTGTGACCAGGGAAGCTATTGATCATGGATAGGTCTATATATTGAGTTGTAAAACAAATTCATAGAAGTTTTCAATATTTTAATTTAATCCTCTCTTTGTTTATAAAATCATGTTTTCTTGGTAAATACACATGACTCTCATATACCTCCGTAGTTTTTTTTTTTTATGATATCTTGCTGAAAGATATCATACAAACTACATTCATACAATATTTACACGTCATAAAATTACATTAAAATCTATACACAATAATGAATCACTCATATCTATATACACATACACACACTCATACATACATCACATTGAGTGGTGAATCTAGCCAGTGCTAGAACTCCAATATATTTACAAAAGGTCGCGGGGCCACTACCGTTTCAACCTTCTAGGTGGGTTGTATGGATGAGTGGAGCTGGATAAGGATTGAGCTAGAGGATTAGGATGATGAAATAGGTTCTGGTGGAATTTGGAAAATTTGGATGGAATTAGGTCTGAAATAAATGGAACATTAAGATCGTGGTGCAAGGTATAGTTGGAGACATAATAAGGAGCATTTACTATTGTACGGAGGACTTTGGATTGAAAGGATTGAATGCGATTGATGTTAGTACGTTTAGCTGTCCCCCATAGTTCAAGTCCGTAGGTCCAGATGGGCTTCAGTATTGTCTTGTAGATTAATAATTTGTTACCTCCGTAGTTAAAATCAATTTAAAAATTTTTTAAATACATTTCAAGATACAAATAGATTGTTAAAGAATTATTTACATTGGGTTTTAATAGAGATGAGAGTTCTATTAAATAACCAATTATATTATTATCTACGAAAATCAATTCGTATTATCGACTTTTTATCACTCTCCGTTAACTTTTACAATATTATGTATAAGATAATATTTTTTCTGAAATCTTTAGCATTCCAACGGTGTATTATACATGTATATTACTATTCTTAAGTTTAAAAAAAATAAAATTTCAGTAAACATATATTTTTGCAGTTTTCTCCTTTAGTTGGATATCGAATTCGTTCAACTTATATATTTGTCTGTTTCTTAGTAATACTAATCAGATGATATGGTCAATTTTATGAAATCTACAAAATTAAAGGTACTTTAGGGAAGGAAATTTTAAAATATTGGCATTTAAGTCCTATCAATCTACTTCAATAAGAATAAAACCTACATGATATTAAAGCTCGTTCAATTTTACATCGATATATTCATAGTTTAATCAAAATCACTGAAGGAATTAGTCCGGGTGGCGGTCATTAAATGAAACAACTGAATAGTTTCAACTATTTTATTGTTTGCCAACGTTTCGACCCCCATTGTGAGTCATCATCAGGGCTTTGAAACACTTAACCGGCTGGCGAAGGTGATATCAATCTTAGGTCCCCTTTCTCGGCATCATCCTCCAGCTGCTCTCAGACCCCCGACGGCCACCTCCTCTTCTTGTAGATGGAACCCGACTTACTCCTCTTGAGGATAAAACTTGACTCAAAACTTGATGATGACCCACAATGGGGGTCGAAAAGTTGGCAAACAATAAAATAGTTGAAACTATTCAGTTGTTTCATTTAATGACCGCCACCCGGACTAATTCCTTCAGTAATTCTCAACGGTCAACTAATTATATCCACAATTTAATCAAAATCGTTTGAACCGTTTTTAAGAAAATCGTTAATAGGTGAAAAATGAATAGTATAAATTGGCTCTTATGGTTAGCTAATTTTGATAAAAAAGTATCTGTAACATCTCGGGCGTATAGTTGTCTTAAATATGAAATTTCAGTTTTATAGGACTTATCGTTTTCGCCCGAGAGTTACCACACACACACACACACACACAGACCTTTTTGCGGGACTTGGTTATTTGGACTCACGGGACCCTAAAATGTGTATTTCCGTTGAAAACTAGAATTCGAAAATTTTCGCGATCGCAATACTTTCCCGTACTATATATAGTAGGTGAAAGTAATAAATATTCATTAATATTTATTAAAGCAATTTGTAATTAAATTATGTATTTATCAAAGTATTTAAAAAATCTGATGTGGACAACAAACAATTTTCGCTTACCTCCGTTGATAAAATCAATTTAAGAACTCTAAAAGAAAAAGTTAAAAAAATTATATTCTGATTCGTTGGAAAAATTTAGATTAAATAATATAACAATATAAAATTATCAATAATCACAACAATCAAGTTTAGAACCTATTCCTCAGTTTAAATTGTCTTCCAGAGATTTTTAAAAAAAAAAAAAAAAAAAATAAAATAAAAAAAAAAAAATAAAAAAAAAATAAAATAAAATAAAATAAAAAATAAAAAAAATGATTGATATTTACAACGGTATTAACAAAAAATAATGCTTAAAGAACAACAAACAGTAATTTTTTTCTTTTTAAAACACAGTAAATGGGATAGTTATATAATACAATGACAAGAAATACATGTAAAGAACCTTCCCATTATTGGAATCACTCTAAAATACTTCCTGAGCATTGCATATATTAATATATATATATAATATATGGAACACATAGTAAGAGAAGGTATTGCGATCGTAAAAAGTGTGTTGCAATACGTAGAAAGTGTATAATGATTCACTATCGCAGACTTATCACACATATTTTGCTTTCACTTGTCACTTATCTTGTGATGAAAGGCGGTGCCCTTAAATCGAGAGTATTGCGTTCATGAAAATCTTTGAATTTCACTTTTTTAATTAATTCACCTCTACCTTCTTGTATACATTTACTGAAATGTGTATTAATACATTAGATAATAGTATATTGAATGCAGAATACCTTATCGTTGTAATGTTGCTGTTTAATATCGCTCGAGAAGTTACTAATAACCCAACTTAGACAATTAGGGTCGCTTAAGTTAGAGTTGGAATTGAAATGCTGAGCCCGATCAGAAACACCATTGTATGGATTAGAACAATATAATTTCATTATGCCTCAGAGGATAGGTTAATCATTAATTTCTTAGGTATATTTATACTTAATTTATTGGAGGCTGTTAAAATAGTTCTAAAATTTCTGGCACGCGTAACACACAACGTTCACTTATCTTCCTTCTCGATATTCAGTTTAAATAAAAGCCCTGTCAGACTATTTAAATCAGAATAAAACATAAATGATATAAAAGCACGTTAAAGTTAACATCGATATTTTTTTTTCTCTGGCGCGACAGACCGTGTAGGCACTTGGCCGCGTGGTATGGACTCCTGGGAGAATATACTCATGTTTCTGGATGAAATGTTTCAGGGTAGGGTCATCACCAGTACGCTGACGAGTCTCGCTACCCGGGGGCGAGGCTGTAAGTCCCTATTTATTTATATTCTTATAAAAGTCCCGCTGGGACTGGGACTCGAACTCACAACTCTGGCGTGGGAGATTAGCGCGCTAGCCACTTGTCCACCGGCTCCCCTCTTACATCCCTATTATACTCACATCGATATAGTGAGTTTAATTAAAATCGTTAGAGCCGTTTTTTGAGAAAATCGTGAAAAGGTGCAAAATGCATGGTATAAAGTGGCTCTTCTGGTTAGCCGTTTCGATGATATGGTTTAGATTAAATAATGTAACAATATTAAATTGTTAATCAGTAATTTTAAAGTTTATTCCCTCTTCGTCACTTTGAATTACCTTTTACTAACTTATTGTAACAGATAATATTGTTTCTAAAACCTTTCTCTTTCCAACGGTACATTATACGTCTATATTACTGTCATTATTATAAAAAAACAAAAACAAAAATTACATTAAAAAATAGTTATGCTCTCTTATCTTTTCGTTGGTCATCAAATTCGTCGAACTTGTATATTTAGCCGTCCTTCAGCAATGTCATTATAAAGATATTGTTATTTTTATAGAATCTACAAAATGAAAGGTAGTTTAGAGAAAGAAAATTTAAAATATCTGCATTTAAGCCCGATCAGACTATTTCAATAAGAATAAAACCTACAAGATATTAAAGCCTATAAATTTTACATCGTTATAGCGAGTTTAATTAAAATTGTTAGAGTCGTTTTTGAGAAAATCGTAACAAGGTGGAAAACGTAATCATAGCCCACCGAAAGCACAATAATTAATCCCTATATTAATAAAAAACATTTAAAGTAAATTTGAGTTAAAATACGCGGGAGCGATAAAAAAATAAAACTCAAAAAATGTAATTATAAATTATAAGACCCGAAAACACAATTATCAACCCCTGTATCAACAAAAAACATTGAAAGTAAATTATAGTTAAAATAAGTGCGAGCGATAAAAAACACAGTTGAAAAATGTTGTAACAAGACCCGAAAACACAATTATCAACTCCTATATTTATTAAAAACATTAAAAGTTAATGCGAGTTAACATGCACGCGAGCGATAAAAAATACAGCTTGAAAAACGTAATTATAATACCCGAAAACACATTTATTATTCCAAAAATTACCGCTCCCCTCTAAAAACTCAAAATCAATAACCATCTTAAAACAATATGACGATAATTAATTACTTAAAATTTTAGCTCGTAAAAAACAGAACTTAATATCAAATATCTAAAAAACAAACAAAAAATGGCGATGGGATATGCTAAAATTATAAAAAAGTCAAAATTTTAATTAAACTAATTATTTTTCAATAAATAAATAAAGCGACATATTTAAGGCTAGAAGTGAAGAAAAAGGTGACGATTCCTTTGAAAAAGGTAACATTACATGGAAAAGGTGACATTTGAAATGGAAATGGTTACATTTGAAATGGAAAGTGTTAGATTTGCTTGTAAAGGTTACATTGACTTGGAAAGGTTACATTTGATTGGAAAAGGTTACATTTGACTAGGAAAAGGTTACATTTGAAATGGAAATGGTACATTTGCTTTGGAAAGGGTTAAATTTGAAATGGAAAGGTTACATTTGCTTTGGAAAAGGTAACATTTGAAATGGAAAGGGTTACATTTGAAATGGAAATGGTTACATTTGAAATGTAAATGGTTACATTTGAAATGTAAATGGTTACATTTGAAATGTAAATGGTTACATTTGCTTTGGAAAGGGTTACGTTTGAAATGGAAAGGTTACATTTGACTTGGAAATGGTTACATTTGAAATGGAAAAAGTGACATTTGACTTGGAAAAGGTTACAATTGACTTAGAAATGCTATATAACTGACTACCTTCCAACCAACTTCTCCCTAATAACCAACTTTTTCTTTCCACAATTAAAAACGTGCAGAAGTTACACTTAGATATATATTTCAAATTACTTTCTCACGAAGAGCAAGCGACTGTTCTTGAAGAGCCCGTCGCAAGACGTCTCCTTTGAGATGTTAAACAGTTGGAGGGGGTTAGCTTTGATCTTCCATACTGGATCGCTATTCACCCAACGCTTCCCCGAATGCAGGCAATCGCCATTAGATTGCAATAATGTGCAATGTACTCAATCTAAATGTTATTAACATCCATTTGTTCTAATTATATTATTATCTTTAGATTTAGTAGTTGTTTTTTTTAAAGCCTTCCCTCTATAGACTCTAGAACAGACTAATATGGGTCAATCCATACAAATCGCCCAATTTTAGAATATAATAGAATAGAAAATAATTTTTTATTTGGTACTGGGCCCGATTATAATAATAGGTTTGTACAGTTGAAACATACATTTGTCTGGGCCAACAGATAAAATTAAAATAATTAACTGCTATTTACAATTATGGATGAATTTCAATACAAGACAATAAATTAAAAACAAAAACAATCTTCAGAAGCAAATTATGCTGGAAAAATGAGAAATAAATGAATTAATAACAGAGTATGAATAATAAAAAAAAAATCTGGTGCACAGCAGCCACGACTTTCACTTACCTCTGTTGCTAATATCAATTTTAGAAGTTTTAAATGCATTTAGAGATTTTATTTTTAAAATATATTTTTATTGAAATTCACAACTGTACAAAAAATACATCAAGTAAATATGCTGCAATGTTATAACACGTGAAATAAACATGAACAGAAACTACCCATTGGCAGCACTCTTTGGTTGTGAGTCTAAACAAGCAGATCTCGAGGCCATCTCCTTTTCAGACGCCTTGGAGGCTTATCAGGAATTGAAGAGGAAGAAAAGATTGAAACTAATGGATTAGAGTGGGAGTGGAGTTTTTCATGGAAGGTGTGATACCTGGTACGGGCCAAATCAGCAACATATGGAACATTAAGGTCATTGTGGGTGATTTTATTCGTGACAAGTATGGAGCGTTAAGGATTTTGCGAAGGATTTTGGATTGTAAGGATTGCATACGGGAAGAGTTTGATGGTTTAGTAGGGTCAATATTTTATTAATAATCAATAATATTATTATCTATGACAATCAGTTTGTTTTATCGGCTTTTCATCACCCACTGTTAACTTTTAGAATTTTGTGTATATGATAGTATTTATTCTAAAATCTTTAGCTTTCTAGCGGTGTACTATACGTCTATATTTCGGTTTTAATTTTCAAAAAAACAAAAATCACATAAAGAATAAATTTGCACTTTTCTCCTTTAGTTGTTACATTCGCCCGCTTTGCATATTTAAGATATTTTTAGCATTCTAATAAGATTATGTGTCTGTTTTGTTTTTTTAAATCTACACAATTAAAGATATTTTATAAGAAGAAAATTTTAAATATCGGCATTTAAACCCTGTCAGACTATTTCAATCAGCAAGAAACATGCATCATATTAAAGTCCATTAAATTTTACATCGGTAGTGAGTTTAATCAGAATCGTTATAGCCGTTTTGGAGAAAATTATAGAAAGGTGCAAAATTCGTGGTGTAAAGTGGGTCTTCTGGTTAGCTGATTTCATAAAAAAAAGTTGCTGTAACATTTCGGAGGTGTAGTAATCTTAAATATGTAGTTTCAGTTTTTTAGAACTTTTCGTTTTCCCGCTGGACTTACCACAATCACACGGACACATGGACACCCAAACACACACAGTCCTTTTTGGTCATTTGGACCCAGGGGACTCTAAAACGTGTAGTTCCGTTGAAAACCGGAATTCAAAAATGAAAATAATTAGTAAAATTATATGGTACTTAGCATTCTAGGAATAACATTATCTTAGAATAAAGGATCGTATGTTATATATATTTTGTAACAATTGAACCAAATGATTTTTTAGGCAAAAAGTTGAAGTATCATAAATGACTATTTGTGGGAGAAAAGAAAAAAACAAACAATATATATATATATATATATATATATATATATATATATATATATATATATATATATATTATAACCAAAAGTTAAGGAGTTTAGATATTAATTATACTACACCTGAATGTTAAACGGAAATTATTTTATCTTGTTGACCGCCTGGCCTAAGCCATATTTCTTAAAGTGTTCTCTGTCAACTCCATAGAGATAGAAAATATGAAAAATGTACATACCCCTTAAATTTTTTTTTGGTCATACATATCTACCATAACCAGTCCCTTCTAGCTCACGTGAGAGGGATGGGTTTCATTTTTACAATAAACAGAAATAATTGTCATCCGGAACATCTATTTACATAGATATATACACAGATCAATTAAAAGAATGTAGAAATATAACATAATAAATAAAAAAATATATAAAAAAGGGATAGAGATAGTATATACAATAAAAGTAAAAATAAAAATAAGATAAAGGTAAGAAAACACTTGAGCAACTAGTCAAGACTCAACACACACTCTACTGCAGGTTTTTCCCCACTCCTAATTGTTTACATTTTTGTACTTTGACCAGACTTGGTTACAATATATATATATATATATATATATTGAGGGTGTATAGTCGACTGTAGAAACTATTATAGGTGGAATAGTCAGGAATCAGTCATTTTTGAAAAGTTTTTAATTTTGCCAACGTTTCGGCTCAAGCTTGTGAGCCGAAACGTTGGCAAAATTAAAAACTTTTCAAAAATGACTGATTCCTGACTATTCCACCTATAATATATATATATGTAAAATCAAGAATTTTATTATTCTTGATTTCATTATCATATGTTAATATTTCACCAAGAGAGGTTATATCTCTGTTATGATAGTTAATTGTATTAATCAAAGGACTGTTAAACAATTCTTTATTTTAGGTAGGTTCATTGTTAATTATGTACGTTATCCAATTGATTATTTTATGTCATACAAATTGTAATAATTAAAACTTTATTTTAGCATCGTTTAACTCCTGATTTATTTAAATTAGAAGAAGAATTACAAATTGTTTCACAGTCCTTTGATTAATACAATTAACTATCATAACAGAGATATAACCTCTCTTGGTGAAATATTAACATATGATAATGAAATCAAGAATAATAAAATTCTTGATTTTACACCTCCGCTGGTCGGAGACTCTTTTATCCAGGGGAAAAAGAGTAAGGAACCAACTTACTAGAGTGGAACACATTCGCTTCCTTCCGTTTTTTGTTAGACTCCACTTCATATATAGATTTGGAAATGCGTTTTCTAATTTTGAGTGGCCCTATTCTGACTTGGTACAGCTAGGTGTAAAATCAAGAATTTTATTATTCTTGATTTCATTATCATATGTTAATATTTCACTAAGAGAGGTTATATCTCTGTTATGATAGTTAATTGTATTAATCAAAGGACTGTTAAACAATTCTTTATTTTAGGTAGGTTCATTGTTAATTATGTACGTTATCCAATTGATTATTTTATGTCATACAAATTGTAATAATTAAAACTTTATTTTAGCAAGACTTTATTTAAATTAAAACTTATTTAAATTAGAAGAATAATTACATATATATATATATATATATATATATATATATATATATATATGTTCTAATATAATTTATAATATAATTTCTATAATTTCTAATAAAAAGTTCTAATATAATTGAAAAAAAAATATAATGCTAAGTGAAAAATAATAATAATGTATATACTTGATAAATGAAAAACAAAAACTATATAATTAATGTTCCCTAATTGATAACGATATTTACAGAAAATTATCCCTACAGGCCTCTCCTTACGGAAGTGATGGTCTAACTTCTCCGGTGAACAAACCTATTGGGAAGTGATATATATATATATATATATATATATATATATATATATATAATATATATATATATATAAATTTTCATTAATATCGCCGCTCAACATTTGCTTATCGCACTATACACTATACTATTCCCTGCTTGAAGGGTGCGTGTGTGCGTGCATTGCTAGTCCTCTATAGTCGGTGGCAAAAATCACCTCCGGTTACTTGCGTGGAAGATGTTAAGCTAAAATTGACTTAAAATAGAAAAAATATCTTTATCTTGATAGTTTAAATGAAAATAAATCGAAGCTTTACTATCTACAAATTACTAAAATCTATACTCTTATAATATAAGCTCTTCTTTCGATCGATTCTTCTCCTTGGAATCGTTCGAGGTGGAAGAGCTGCTCTTCGGCAATCCAATCCTTTTACTGTTAAAAGCTTCTCTTGATGCAATCTACCCGCTACTTCTGTCAACTTCTCAAATACTTCCTTGAATATCAGGCCACGCTTATCACACATCTCAACCATCTGAGTTATTATTTCTTTAAAGATCTGTTAGGCTTTTAGGCTTTAGCAATTTGAAAATGCATACCCCTATACAATAACGAAAAATCTGGTGCGGACAGCACACGACTTTCACTTACCTCCATTTTTAAAATCAATGAAAGAATTTTCAAATACAGTTAGAAATAAAAATACGTGAAACTATTAAAGAATTAATTAAATCGAATTTATATAGAAAATCTATTATATTATTATCTAAAATAATCAGTTAGTTTCATCTTCTTTTCATCACTCTCTATTAACTTTTAAAAGCTGGAGTATATGATAATATCTTTTTTAAATCTTTAGCTTTCCAACGATATATCATACATGTATATTTCTGCTCTTATGTTCAAAAACAAAAAATTGCAATTAAAAATATTTTTTCTGTTTTCTACTTTAGTTGGGAATTCATTCATTCTATTTATAGATTTGACTGTTTTTCATCAGTGGTAACAAGGTAATATAGTTATTTTTATAGAATCAACAAAATTAAAGGTACATTAGAGGAAGAAAATTTAAAATATCGGCATTTAAGCCCTGTCAGACCATTTTAATCCGAATTAAACCTAAATTATATTAAAGCCCGTTAAATTTTACATCGATATAGCGAGTTTAATCAAAATCGTTGGAACCGTATTCGAGAAAATCTAAAAAAGATGCAAAATGCATGGTATAAAGTGGCTCTTCTGGTAAGCTCATTTTGATAAAAAAGAAACTGCTGAAGTCTCTTTGCCGTCGGTGCTGTTATGTTGTTTAGCAACGGTGCTCCGTAGAGGAGGGCTGGTCTGAGAACGGCTTTGTAAATTAATATTTTCAGGCGAAGTGATAGGTTTGGAGACATCAGTAAGTGATTCAATCGGTAGGACTTGGTCCTAACCGATTTAATCTTTTTTAGGCAGTGATTGGCTAGTGTTAGATGCCTGTCGAGGGTGATGCCCAGGTACACTATGCTATTGGCTGGCTGATTTTCGACTCCTGCTACCTTGTAGGTCTTCGGTAGAGGGCGCTTGTTCTTTTGGAAAGAAAAGATAATACAGTCGGTCTTCTTGGGATTAACTGTAATATTTAGTCTTTCCAGCTTTGTAGTTATTTCATTGCATGCCAACTCCGCCTGTCGTAGAGCTGTCTCTGCGTTCATCGAGCTACTGTAGATCGCTATGTCATCGGCATAGGCCGCTACAGTAGCTTTTGTGTATCTTGCTCCAACAGTTTCTGCCGTGTATATTGAAAATAGGACTGGTGATAGCACGGACCCCTGGGGGACTCCGCAGGTGAGGTCGAATTCCTTGGAGAAGGCTCTGCCAACCAGCACTTCTATTTTACGCCCCTGTAGGAAGGACCGCAAGGTGGTGTAGAGCTGCTCAGGAAATTCGTTATCTAGCAGTGTCTTACATAGTAGACTATGGGACACTGAGTCAAACGCTTCCGTACAGTCTATTGAGATCATTGCGGTGGCGTCGTTTTTGTTTGTGCTTCGGCTTACTTCCGCTAGTAGTTTCGCCAGGTGGTGATCCGTGCAGAGTCCGGCCTGAAAGCCAGTCTGTTCCGGTGGGATTAGGGCTACCTCTAAGCAATAAGTCTTGAGATAATTAAGAATAATTTTCTCAAAAATCTTGCCCAGGTGCGGAAGCAAGCTGATTGGCCTATAGTCGGCTGGCTGGGATCCATTCTTCGCGGGTTTCAATAGCGGGAAGAGGATAGCTCTTTTCCATGCCTCAGGGAAGTATCTCAGCCTGAAACAGGAGTTGTAGAGGTTAGTCAGGTGAGCTATCCCCTTTCTAGGGAGCATCTTCAACAATACAGTCTGTATCCCGTCATGGCCTGGGGCTTTATTCCCCCTCGAACGACGGAGAATTGCCTTCAGCTGTTTCGGGGATACATACATGTAGTTGTTTCCGATCTCTTCAGTGGGAAGTTCTGCGGGGGCTCCTGTGCGTTGTGTTATTTTTCCACTGTAGTAGTCCGCAAACTTCTTGGCCTGTTCTTCGTCTGTCAACAGTCTTTCTCCGTCATGAAGGACTGTAGAGCTTCGTTTTCTGGTGCTTGATTTTATTAGCTTCCAGAATGTTTTGTGGTCGCCGTGCGTAGCCCGTAGTTTCTCATGCCACTGTGCAGTCCGCCATTGTTTCATGAGGTTTCGGATCTGAGTGGTAAGTGAATTTACCACCGTCTTCACCTCATGATCCCTGGTCCTGTACCATTTATTCTTCCACTTATTACGCAGGGCAATAAGTTTCAGAATATGGTCTGGCGGAGGACGCAGAGATAATAATGAGAACTTCGGGATAGCAGCGTCGGCGGCACTTTTAATGATCTCGGTGAAGGAAATAAGATAATCATCTATTTCTTCTTTGTCCTCAGAGGGGAGACTGTCGGCAGTTTGTGATAGACCTGTGCTTTGTAGGTCTCCCAGTCTGCGTCAGTATACTTGTATTTCGATGGGGGTGGGGGTGGTATTTTGCCGTCTACCAGGTAAAGCACAGGCCTATGGTCTGAGATTTCGTCCTCCAGCGCTATGCAGTCCAGAAAGCGGTGTGGTTGTCTCGTGAGCAGGAGATCAACTGTGGATTTCTTCGTCCTGTCAGCTTTGTGTATTAAAGTGTGGGTGGGTGGATGCACTACTGTAACAGGGGTTTTCAGTATTATTTTCCCAGCTTTATTATTGGACTTGTTATTCCAAACGGTGTGCCGAGCGTTGAGGTCTCCGATAACCCAATGGTTTGATTTCTTGGCACACTCGTTCAGTAGCTGGGAGAAGTCTTCTGTTGAGGTACAGGGTCTCCTGTATAAACCAGTGATGATAGTTGGTTTATCCAGGAGAACCTGCACAGTTTTGTGGTGAATCTTGGGGCCTCTGATATCCACTGGTGGGGGGTGTTCCCTCCATCTGGTTCCCTGACGAATGGCTATCAGGACCCCTCCTACTTTTTCTATTGGTTGATCTCCTGTCAGATCGTAACCTGGCAGGCGTATGCGCTGGGGGCTCACTCTGGTGTCGGTGAGGATTACTACAGTGGGCTGGGTCCGTGCTATCAAGGCATAAACCTCCGTAATTTTTGGCATCAGTCCGTCTGTATTGAAGTTAAGTACAGTCAGTTGTCCGTTCATGGCTGCAACAGAGATTTAAACAAGCTAGTCAGCTTGTCTGTGTTCTCAGCCAGTTGGTTCAAAGTTTTCATCATTAGCTCCGCCCATGGAGGGGGAGTGTCATGATTGGCTCTGTCCGCGTAAGTCCGGTTGGTCTGGCGGGAACTGGGTGGGGGTTGAGCCTGGTCTCCCATTGGCCCGCTAGCCACAGGCTGAGCGGGCTCGGTGTGCCGAGGTGGGGGGTTGGGCTGGCTCTTATTCTTACTTGTGGTCGGTGACTTCTTAAGGCCTGCCCTCTCCTTGAATCTCTTAATTCTCTCAAGGAGCGCCTGACGCGCCTTACATCCGGAGAAGGATGCTACATGGGTTTCCCCACAGTTTGCACACTTCACCGGATTGACTGCTCTCGGGCACTCCGATATGGCGTGAGGGGCGGCACATCTGACACAGGCCACTGCCTTACCGCAGTGGTTTTTGGTATGGCCAAAACCTTGGCACCGATAGCACTGTACGATGCCTTTTTTGCCACGGTACGGTTTCACGTTAAATCGAACTCGATTTATGTGACGGAGGTTGATGACGTCCTCCAATTTGGTATCTTTTGTGGTTGTGAGCAGAATGAGGGGCAGGTCGGTCCTCTTCCCGTCTTTATCACTTCTCTGCATTCTCCTCACATCCGTCACCCCTTTCAGGCGTTGGGTTTACTCGTTTCTAACGTCTTGGATGTCGTGATCTACATCCAGGTCGTAGA
The DNA here is from genome assembly GCA_023052935.1 of Piezodorus guildinii. Taxonomy (NCBI): domain Eukaryota; kingdom Metazoa; phylum Arthropoda; class Insecta; order Hemiptera; family Pentatomidae; genus Piezodorus; species Piezodorus guildinii. The sequence goes on along the minus strand of CM041298.1, from coordinate 102,893,860 downwards.
TAACGAATTTATTAAATTTAGGGCCACCCCCTGTGGAATATGTGTGAAATGGGATATTTCTGTTTTTGAGGAGGGTGAGGATGCCATTATGTATCTCTAGAGTGCCAGGGTAGACCCTTACACCCTCGGTGGTTTTTCGGATGGTGAAGTCCTCGAAACCGGAAGCTCTGAGGTCGCTCACTACGCCGTTTGTATTCGACGCACTCATCACAATGGGAGGGGCTTTTTTCGGCGCGGCACTATTCACTGTGGCTCCCGCACTGCCAGTGTCACTGTCACTTAAAATACTAAAATTGTTTATTGTACTCACGGTAAAGTTCGTCGCCGTATTCGCGGTCTTGCAGAACCGCTTGGGTAGTAACCATTCCCCTTCTTCCTCCTGACGGGGCTTCTCCTTTCTCCCACTCGTCGATGACTGTGGTGCTGCTGCTGTCATTCCGAGGGCCTGCCTGCTGGTGGAGGCCGCCTTCGTCTTTTCACCTTTGTTCTTACTCATCGTGGTGGACTTGCTAGAGCCACGCTACCCTTACCCTAACAGGGTGGCTGTCAAGATATGCTCCACGGGATACGTGTGGATCCTGACAGCTCGAGGGCGCTAATCTTAGCAAGACAAGAAAGCTAAACACGGGGCCAGAGGTCTTCTGTCTTCAAATAGTAGAACCTTCTTCCTCGGCTGCTAGCTGGTGACTGAGTGATGAGTTTTGAGGATCAAAGGGTATATATAGCAGGGTTTTGTAGAGGGGATAAGGATTCGGCATGGGTACCTCAAAGCAAGTGCTTCCAGATGGTTGGGTCCTAAGTACAGGTATGTGTTCTTTGTCGGTACTTGGTCTGTCCTTTCTAGGTTTATGGGTGACACCCTCAGGTATAGAAAAGGAAGTTATTAATAATTACTGTATATTATTTATAAGTTAAGTCTCATTCTATAACTGTTGAAAACTGGAATTCGAAAATTTTCACGATCGCAATACTTTCCCTTCCTACAAATAGTAAGTGAAAGTAAAAAAAACTATATAACCCCCAAGTTACCCCAATGATTTGTTTCATCAATCCTTCTAGTCTTTAAATGTTTTGCTATCACAATAAAAATGATTTTTTGCGTTTTGTGTGATACATAATTTTTTTCTTACACAACACCAAAAGTTTTAGAATATATAATTTGAAGAGTTTCCTAAACGATTTAAAATACTTCTATTAAGAGGTTTAAGCCACTACGAGCCATAATTAGGTTTGTAATATTATTTTTACCCTATTCTAAGACTTCAAACGTTAAATGTATTGAGCATTTAAATTTTAGCAAACAAAATTGATCTTTGACCGCTGTGCTTTCGCCAATCGTGTAAAAAAAAATAATTATTTTTACTTTCACTAACTATATATAGTAAGGGAAAGTATTGCGATCGTGAAAATTATCGAATACCAGTTTTCAACGTAAATACACATTTTAGGGGACCCTGAGTCCAAATAACCAAGTCCCGCAAAAAGGTCTGTGTGTGTGGTAACTCCCGGGCGGAAACGGTAAGTCCTATGAAACTGAAATTTCATATTTAAGACTAACATGCGCCCGAGACGTTACAGAACATTTTTCATCAAAATAAACTTACCATAAGAGCCACTTTATAACATGCATTTTGCACTTATCTTCGATTTTCTCGTAAATGGTTTCGACGATTTTGATTAAACGCTATATCGATGTAAAATTTAATGGGCTTTAATAGTATGTAGATTTCATTCTGATTAATACGATCTGACATGGCTTAAATGCCGAAATTTTAAATTTTCTTTAATTTTGTTTATTCTATAAAAATAACTATATCATCTTGTTACCACTGATGAAAAACAGGTTAATATATTAATTGAATGAATTCGATACCCAACTAAAGGCGAAAAATGAAAAAATATGTTTTTAATGCAATTTTTCGTCGTTGGGAAACTAAGGATTTTAGAAAAAAAAATATTATCTAATGCACAAGAGCTTGTAAAATTTAATAGACAGTGATAAAAAGCCGATAAAACTAACTAATTGTTTTAAATAATAATATAATAGATTTTTTAATAAAACACATGTTTCTATAGAAATTCAATTTAATTAACTCTTTAATAGTTTCACGTATTTTTATCTCTAACTGTTTTTGAACATTCTTCCATTTTTAAAAATGGAGGTTAGTGAAAGTCGTGTGTTGCCCGCACCAAATTTTTTTATAATTTATCATATGTTTTTCCGTAATCAAGAATCCCAAAGGTCAAATATGGAGAATTTTCATAATTTCGTCCATCTAAATCGGTCATATGTGTCCACTAAATGGTCCACTGTGCGTTGGCAGAAATGTATTTATAATACTTGAGACTATTTAAAAAAAAAATAAAGATGTAAATCTTCCTTCTTTTTTTTTCATTAAACAAAAATCTGTATTATTTTTTGCAGACAACCCAATATATGTATGTACACATGTAGTAGAGGAATATATATGAAGTAAACTTTAAGGAGAAATGTTGCAGATCTTACACTAGAGCGTTTTACTTAAAAATTTGCATTTTGAGCAAGCTTCTACCATTTCACCTTGATATGGCCTCTCTCTTCACCTTCTCTATATATACACGGTATTCACTATAATATTTATATTTCTGCAGATAAATACTAAATCTAAAATACAATCCGCAATTTCCTTTGAAACAGCTCCTATAAAAATAATTGGCTTATCCTATAAGCGGAATCGTTTCTGTAAGAACAGAATAGAATAGAGACAAATTTTATTCTGGGACTAGGTTCCCTAAAATAACAGATATGTACAATCGGATTGTATAATATGTCTGGCCAACAGACAAGAAACATGATTAATTATTATTTACAATCATTATTTAAAATTACAATGAGAAAAATACCATACATAAAAAATAAATTAATGAAAAATATATATCTTCTGATTTTATCTTCTGAGAAACAAAAATTTTATTTAAACGAAATTTAATTAAAAGCAAATTAAAATTTGGGTGGTAAACAGTAATCTTCATCCATTCAATGTAGATTTCTAGATAGAATTGACAGATCACATTTGCTGATCGTCTATTTGAGATGACAGAAGGTATAGGAAAAGTTGGGATTTTAATGAGGATAAAGAGGCAGCATGGCGGATATGGATTGGTAGAGAATTCCAGAGTGTGGTAGAGCGAACAATAAAGGAACGATCAAAAGTTTTGGTTCTGTGGGTAGGAAGGTAAAGGTCAGACTGTCGCAATCTAGTTTCTAGTGATTAAATTAATGGAGACTGTGGATATAGGAAGGATGCTGGGAGTTAATAGTTTGGTAGAGGTATGATCCAAGGAAATATTGTCTGCGGGTGGAGGGGAGGAGCCACTTTGATTCACCGTATAAGTGGGAACATGAGACCTCCTTGAAATGCCGAAGACAAATCTTAAGAAAATGTTCATAATGCGCTTTAGTCTGTCTTCAAGCACAGCCGGGAGGCCGTCATACACCGCACAACAATAGTCAAAGTAGGGGAAAATAGGTGAGAAAACCAGGAGCTTACGAGTGGATAGGGAAAGAAGATGACGGAAGCGATGGAAAAATTTAAGAGTACTAATTGTTCTTCGGGAGATTTGGGCAATATGGGGTTTCCAGGAGAGGGATTGATCGATGGTGATACCTAGGTTTTCGACCGTGGAACTGAGCGTAATTGGGTGATTATTAAGGATTAGATTTGGAAAGTTGGAATTAGATTTGAGAAGGGAATCGGAACTTATTACTATTGCTTGCGTCTTTATGGCATTTAGCTTGAGTTTATTCTGAATTCTCCAGGCGCTGATTCTATCCAGGTCCTCCTGAATCTTGGAAAATGCTAATAATGTCTCAGAGGGGGAAAAGGATAGGTAGATCTGGAAATCATCAGCGTACAAATGGTGGGAGCAATGATGGATAGATTTGGGAAGGTCATTAATATTTATTTTAGGAAAGAATGTTCCCTTCTTGATAATATTATGTAAACGGTTCATTCCACATCAAGTCACCCAATAATACATTAATTTTAGTTTTCTGGAATGCTCTTTGAAAAGTCCCAAGCTCGCAATACACGACTTTAGTTCTCGACTGTGGATAATATAAGTTCATCGCGTTGTCTTGATATCGAAATATGTATTCGATTTTTCTTTATCTTCATTAATACCCGATATTTGGTAAAATTACATCTATTATAATTTGTTACATGAATATAATACATATGATTTTTGTTTCAACTTTTTTTTTTTCGTGTATTATTGATTCTAAAAATGTAAACATATTTTTCACCTTTTTCAAAAATAACTGAGTTCTGGGCGTATTTATGGGTGACATTTCCATTTCATTCTTTTCTTTTTTTTTATATAATTTTCGCGGTTTTTTGGTTAAATACAATAATGAATTTTTCCTCTATCTTAGAAAATAACTGAGTTATTGAATTAAATCACTTTTAATCGGCCGCCATTTTAAAAATAGCCAGCTGATATCAACGTCTAGGTGCTGGGATCATCGTTGCATGGACTAGTATTTTGTAGCGAGTTTAAAAATCAAATTGTTTGGGTAGTTTCGGAAAAATGAGAAACGCGTATGGCGGTCGGCGGACGGCGAACAAACGGACTTTTTTATTCGTTATTCGGATTCTACGCATCTTGAAACCTTCGCTCACAAATTTTGAGAGGGGTAATTTTTTCTGTGCATTACAAAGGTTCATTATTAAATAATGATAAATAAAATGGTCGACTAAATCGGTTTTAGTGGGATTGTCCCGACAGGGGTACAAATAGGGTAGTAAGCCCTAAAGGGTTTTGTTTTAGTTCTTCTGTTCTTAGCCTTTTATCAGTAATCCAGTATCCAGCCGTACCACGTGGAGGCACGCATTCCCTAGGAAATTAGATGGAAAGACAAAGGCGTTCATAGAGATGCCGAGACAATAGAGAAAGAATAGGCAGTTAGTGAAGTAAATACCCTAAAAGAAATAGCAGAAAATCAGGTCTACAAATTTCCTACGAAAAGACGGAGTTTATGACGACAGAGAAAAACCAAGGAAAAAAAATTATAGAGACGAAATGTGGGCAGATAAACGTTACAAAGAAAATTAAGTATCTTGGAGAAACAGTAAGCAATAACGGCTTGGAAAAGGAAAGCATGAAAGAAAGAATTACAAAGTTAGAAAGGTTAAGCTTTGCAACAGGCAACATTTACAATAAGAAGAGCCTATCCTCTAACGCAAAAGTCAGGCACTACAATACAGTGATAAAACCAGTAATTTTGTACGGGATGGAAACATCATGTCTCTCCAGCCTAGAGAAATTACTGAAAATAGAGAGAAGGATCCAGAGGAGAATCTATGGGCCCAAAAAAACACAAGAAGGCTATAGGTTGAGACCTTACCAGGAAATCTACAAGGGGATAAAAGACCTCGAAACCGAGATAAGAATCAGAAGACTAAGATTATTTGGGCACATGGTAAGAATGGACCAAGGGAGACTGAACAAGAGGATCTTTGACCGAATCCGTGAATACGAGAGCATGGGAGAATACATAAGGCAAATGAGAGAGGAGAAGGAAAAATTAAAAATAACGGTCAAGCACTGCCTGGACAGAGAGCAATATGCAAAGAGATTGAAAGAGATCAGGGTTCTTGCGGGAAATAAAGAAAAACAGAAAGGTATTGTGTGGTCGGAGGAAGGAAGCAAAAACACGCAGAAATGATCAGAAGGTACTGAGAGGAGGGAAAGGCGAAAATGAAGAAGCAAAAAAAATAATGATATTCGCGTGGTCTTAAATGCACATTTATATATATATATATATATATATATATATATATATATATATATTATATATATTGTTGTTACATTTCGACTGTTGATAATTTAAGTTATCTACGGGTCTTGAGGTTTAGTCATTAATTAATCCATTGTGTGTAAGCCTACGTTTCGAGACGATAGAGAAAAGTATGTAGAGTGTTTTAGAATTATTTATTCATATTTCATTAGAGTTTTTTCTGATTCTCTCTCCACCTCCCCTACAAAACCCGACTCGGAAAACTGTAGGGCTTTTTACCAGCTATAAGGAAAAGCTACTGAACAATTTCTGGCGGGTTTCAGCTTTTTCTATTGTATGTTCGGGTTTGGCCTGTTTTTTACCTAATTTAACTGTACTATAAGGGGAATTGAGCGGATAAATTTCATTCTTAGTTTGATTTATTAACTGCCAAAATTGTAAGGAGTTCGCTACAAAGTTGATTTTAATTTTTGTCATTAAAGAATGGTTATAAAGAATGAGTTTTTCGTTGAATTGCGTAGTGCGACCCACATAATACACAAAGTGAAAAAATGTTCAAAGAGATTTATCGATGTAAAACATGGTGGCTCTCAAATTTTGACCGACACACAGTGGGCAATATGACCGATTTAGGAGGACAAAATTCTGAATCTTGTCTATATTTAACCTTTAGGGCTGCAGGTTACGGAAAAAAATATTTAAAAAATTATAAGAAAAAATTATGAAATCTAATTAATTTGTTGACATGATTGGCGAGCGCACAGTGAAAAAAAATATATAAAAAATCAAATCTATTTGCTAAAATCTAATACTTCTCTATATTTCACATTTGAAGTCCCAGAATACGAGAAAATAATACAAAAAATCTAATTATGGCTCGAAGTTGCTAAAACCTGCTGATGTATTTTATATCATTTAGGAAATTCTTGAAGTTATAGATTGTAAAACTTTTGATTCGGTGTGTTGTCTCTGAAAAAAATTATGTATCACCCAAAACGCAAAAAATCGCAAAAATTCTTTGTAATATCTAAAGACTAGAAGGATCGATCAAACAAATCCTTGGGGTAACTTGGGGGTTATATAGTTCTTCGTTATTGAATATGGGCATATATTTACAAATTTCTAAATTAACTCTGCAGGTGAGATTGCAATGTATATTCAATAATGAGTTTGGAAATATAATGTCTTACCTGTCTGAGCAATGTCTATTGTTAAATATAACTAAAAAGACTTTGCTCTAAATACACCTTGAACACAATAAATGACGATCGAATAAAGATGATCCCACTGCCGGTTATTAGGCACTTGTGTCAACAATAATATTTCACTCATTTACTATTTATTTGTAAACGCGGTATGGCGGGAAATGTTAGTATTAAGGGTCTTGCCAACTAATAATAAAAATCTGGTGCGGGCAACACACGGCTTTCACTTACCTCCATTATTAAAATCAATGAAAGAATTTTCAAAAACAGTTAGAGATAAAAATACATGAAACTATTGAGGAATTAATTAAATTGAATTTATATAGAAACATGTGTTTCATTAAAAAATCTATTATATTATTATCTAAAATAATCAGTTAGTTTTATGTTCATTTCATCACTATCTATTAACTTTTAAAAGCTTGTGTATGAGATAATATTTTTTCTAAAATCTTTAGCTTTCCAACGGTATATCATATATGTATATTACTGCTCTCATGTTCAAAAACAAAAAATTGCATTAAAATAATATTTTATCTGTTTTCTCCTTTTGTTGGGTATCAAATTTATTTAATTTATATATTTACCTGTTTTTCATCAGCGTTAACAAGATAATATAGTTATTTTTATTGAATCTACAAAATTAAAGGTACTTTAGGGGAAGACAATTTAAAATATCGGCATTTAAGCCCTGTCAGACCATTTTAATCAGAATAAAACCTACATGATATTAAAGCCAATTAAATGTTACATCCATATAGCGAGTTTAATCAAAATCGTCGGAACCGTTTTCGAGAAAATCGAAAAAAGATGCAAAATGCATAGTATAAAGTGCCTCTTTATTTAACCTCATTTTGATGAAATAAGTTTTTTCACGTCTCGGGCGTATAGTTGTCTTAAATATGATATTTCAGTTTCATAGGACTTACCGTTTCCGCCCGGCAGTTACCACACACACACACACACACACACATAGACCTTTTTGCGGGACTTGGTTATTTGGACTCAGGGTCCCCTAAAATGGGCATTTCCGTTGAAAACTGGAATTTGATAATTTTCACGATCGCAATACTTCCCCTTACTATATATAGTAAGTGAAGGTAAAAAGGTGAAGCACTAGAAAATTCCAAACTTTTGACGACTTTTGTTCACCTAAATTGGTGATATTGCCCACTGTGTAAATATATATATTTTTGTTTGCATGCTGAGACTCAAGTTTCGACTCGACATGCCCCGCCACTTAGAGCTATTACAGCTATTGTCTGGGACCCAGCTCTCGTGACGCGGTGCTGTACAAGTACAATGAAGGATCGTCGAAGGCCAATATCCGGATTAGGCTTGGTCCTTTAAGCTGCAAGTTATTAGTGTTTCATGGGACAGTTACTCTCAATGAGTAGCGGTCTATTGTCCACTCTCTCTTTACCTAGCCCGTATTAATAATAAGATTATTGCTAAATCTCTAATACATATTATCCTCGGCTCCATAGGAATTACTTCATATAATTACACAGCTCGGAGAACACGAATAGTCGATTTTAATATGTAGTTAAATGGCTTAAGTATTTCTTGCTGACTGAGGAAAATCATTTATTTTCATAAGTGACCTTTAAGATTTAAATCCGAATCCTATATGACCAATACATGTTTCACATAATTTTATAAAAAGTTAGGTTACGCAATGAAAGAATTTTCAAATACAGTAAGAGATAAAAATACGTGAAAATATTAAAGAATTAATTAAATTAAATTTCTATAGAAACATGTGTTTTATTTATTTATTTGATTACAGTTTTAGGTGCCTTGTACAACGACAAAGGTTAGAGGCACCGTGGTCATAAACTATTTACAAAGATGGGTACAATTTTTTTTTTTTCAGAAAAATGAACAAACATTCTTGATTCTTCTGGTCCATTGTTTCCTTATAACTTTGTAGAAGAGGCCATGTTCTGCCTGAACTATACAGTGGGCATTCCATCAGGATGTGTTCCACAGTTAGCTCTAAGTCACAGCGCAGGCATCTCGGCGGAGGTTTCCCTTCAAGCAGGTGCCCATGTGTCAGTCTAGTGTGTCCAATCCTCAACCGTGTTATTATTGATTGCTCCCTGCGGTGTCCAACTATCTGGGGTAGTGGTCGCGAAATTCCGAAGTTTCGCTTTAACTTGTTGTTCTCCGGAACCTTAGACCAAAAGGTGCACCATGCTTCTTTGCATTGCTTCAGTATGGCTGAGTTGAAGTCAGTCCGTATCGTCTTGACGTTGGGAATAGGAAAGGTGGAAATTGCTTCTTTTGCGCCTGTGTCAGCCAGTTCATTCCCCGTAATTCCTACGTGGCTCGGCACCCAGAGAAATATGATTTTTCTTTTTGTTTTAAATATTAAATTCGAAATGTGAAATATTAATTGATTACCTGAATAATGAAAATTTTGGATTCCCTGGAGAGCCGAATAGGAGTCACTGCAAATTAAAAACTGACTTTGGGTTAAGTCTTCAATTAAAGTCAAACATAGGTAAAGAGCAAAAAGCTCGGACGTGTATACCGAATAAATGGAAGGGAGACTACCGAACGGTCTCATTAGGTAAAACGACCGAACAGCCGACATTATCTAGATGTTTAGACGCGTCAGTATAAATACAGGTATAATCTTGATAGGTGGCTAAGAGAGCTAGAAAGCTTTGTTTCAAGATTTCTGGAGGATTCGTTGATTTTGATATGGATTTCAAAGAAAAATCGAAGGTTGCTGGGATACTTGTCCAAGGAGGTAAGGGGTTTGGAGTGGAAACGTAAAATTTTGGCAAAGGATGTGTGTCAGATAGTGGAGGGTAGTTTGAAAGGCGGGAGGGTAAGTTATATCGTGAAAAGTCAAAGAAGTCCGGCGTTGTTTTAAGCGACCGAGAAATTTTAAGAGAAGATAGTGCCTACGGAGCTCTAGGGGCCACTCATCGGCTTCCCACAGTATGCTACTGATAGGACTAGTCCTGAAAGCCCCGGTTGCCCTACGAATCATTGCGTGGTGAACAGGGTCCAACCTACTTAATACTTTTTTGGATGCATCCCCGTAAATTTCACAAGCGTAATCAGCGATTGGCCTTAACAAGCACCTATATAGTCTCAGCAAAGAGATTCTACCGCAGCCAAAGATTGAACCTGAGAGAGTTTTCATAATATTGCATATTTTAGATAGTTTAGCCAAAGAGCATCAACGTGTAGTCTCCAGGTCAATTGTGAATCGAATGTGACTCCTAAATATTGAATAGAGTCAGCCCTATTCAGACGACGATTCCCAAGGTAAACTGAAAATGGCTGTGCACAATTACGTATTTTACAGAAATGGACTGCAGTTGATTTCGTGAGGCTAAACCTAAAACCATGACTAGAGGCCCAGGTTTCCAGATTCTGCAATGTTCCCTGAATTACATGTTCTCCAAATTTTACGTCGGTGGAGCTGTAGTAAATGAGGACGTCATCAGCGTATAGTGCGACTCTAACGGGTCTTGTTATGAAATTTCTTATGTCATTAATGGCAATGTTAAAAAGGGTAGGGCTTAAGACAGACCCTTGTGGTACTCCGTTAGGTAGCTCAAATTTTTCGGAAAATGTGGATCCAGCTCGAACATTGAAATTTCTATTGGTAAGAAAATTTTTTATAAATGAGAGGAGGTTACCTGAAATGCCCCAATTTAGTAAAGATTCTAAAATGTTGGTTCTCCGACACGAATCGAAAGCGCTTTCCAGATCTAAGAATACCGCGAATACATGCTAATTTTTGGCAAATGATGATTTTAAGAATTCGTTAAATTTGAAAAGAAGGTGTGTAGTGGATTTGTATTTCCGAAACCCACATTGTTCTTTGTCCAGAATTTTTCGGGTTCTCGAACACCCAGAAAAGGCGGCGATTAATCATTTTTTCGGCCAACTTACATAGAACCGATGTGAGTGCAACAGGTCTGTAGCTATGAATTAATTTCGGGTCTTTATTGGATTTAAGTAAAGGAATTACGGTTGCCGATGACCATGTTCTGGGGAAAGATTTATTGGTCCACAAATTATTAATCAATCGGAGTAACAGATCGATAACTACTGTAGGAGACTTTTTAATAAAGTCAATATGAACCTGGTCCGGACCTGGAGATTTCGAACGAGAAGTATTTATACTGTGTTGAAGCTCTTCCATTGTAAAAGATAGGTTGTACGCCTCGGAATCATGAGTAGAGATAATGGTCGGTTGTAATTGGTTTTGATCAGGTGTGAATGTATTTTTTGAAATGTCGCACAAGTATCGTCCAAAGCCATTGGCTATATCTGCTGGCTCGGTAAATGTGACATCATTGTAAGTTAAGAGACGCGGAATCCTATTTATTGGCCTCCCTTTAATGGCTCTTATCTTATTCCACACAACTTTTGGATAGATGGTAGATGAAATGGAGGATATAAAGTTTAACCATGATGTTTTTTTCGCCTGGTTAATAACCCATCGAGCTTCTGCTTTGGACTTTTGATAATCGATATGATTACTCAAAGAAGGTCGAGATTTGAGCTGCTTTAGGGCCTTATGCCTTTTTGTCAAGGCAACGCGACACTCAGTTGTCCACCATGGGACCTTTCTTAAATGTTTTGGGGATTTAGTTACAGGGACGAATTGTTTAGCAATTTGAATAAGGGTAGATGAAAAGTTTTCGAGATTTGTTCCGTGGCATGGTGAAATTTTAAAGTCTTTAAAATGGTCATGACAGGTTCGTGTATATTGATCCCAATCAGCTTTGTCGATCCTCCATTTTCCAACAAAGTGTGGGAGAAATGGGAAGATTTCCAGAGATAGCAAAAGTCATAAAAGGTCGAGATTTGAGCTGCTTTAGGGCCTTATGCCTTTTTGTCAAGGCAACGCGACACTCAGTTGTCCACCATGGGACCTTTCTTAAATGTTTTGGGGATTTAGTTACAGGGACGAATTGTTTAGCAATTTGAATAAGGGTAGATGAAAAGTTTTCGAGATTTGTTCCGTGGCATAGTGAAATTTTAAAGTCTTTAAAATGGTCATGACAGGTTCGTGTATATTGATCCCAATCAGCTTTGTCGATCCTCCATTTTCCAACAAAGTGTGGGAGAAATGGGAAGATTTCCAGAGATAGCAAAAGAGGCATATGATCACTGCCGGCGAGATCACAATGAAAATAAGACTGAGGGATGTTAGGAAATGAACGAGAGGCTAAACAGAGGTCAATGGAGGTCCAAGATTGGTGGGCTCGGCTATAGAAAGAGGGTTCGCACGGGCTACACAATATTAGAGAGAATGCATCTATTACATCCTCAATAATTTTTCCCCTGGCATCCGTTTTCCTATTAATGCCCCATGTCGGACTGTGGGCATTCATATCCCCCATCAAAAGGAATGGAGATGGAAGTTCGAGAAGGAGGTCACGTAAGTCATTGTAAGTAACTGTGTCAGTAGGATGTAAGTAAATCGAACAGATCGTGAACTGTATAGGAAGATGGACAACAGCGGCTAAAGCTTCTAGTTTAGAATTTAAATTAATCTCAGTGTAACCAATACCTTTTTGAAATGCAAGAGTGACCCCACCGCTAGCCCGAGCTGATCGAGAGGTGGTCCTATTGATGCAGCTATTGGTTTGTTGTAAGATGGATTGGTTGTCTTTTAGATGGGTTTGAATGAAGAGAAACAATTGAAGGATTATATCTGGATATTAAATATTGTAAGTCATTATAATGGTGAAATACACCATCACAGTTCCAATTAAGAATTAACATGTGTTTTATTAGAAAAAGATAATAAAGATAAAAAAACGGTAGGTTAAATTTAACATGTACGGTTATATCAGCGTATCATCATTTTTACCTATAACTGATGTGTTCTTAATATGATTTTGAAGTGCTTTTATGACTTTAGTAAACCTGGTTTTTAAACTTTTTGTAGGAAGAGAAGGGTATAGGTCGGAAAACATTTTAATTGTAGAATCCAGATCGTTTGTTAATTCCATGGTTGCTGATACTGGATCTTTAGTTATGATGGAATTTTCTAGCAGCGTGAGTAACTGAGTAAACGAAAGAGGATAGTTTTTATCCGGGGCATCAAGGAGTTGTTTTAAAGGGGGTAAAGTGTCAGCTAGGGTATTTTTGTCGGAACTAGTCTGGTTAGTTGTAGTAATTGTATTACTATTACCTACCACCGGTGTTTGATTCAGTCCGACACTAGCGCTGTCTGCGGTGGTTTGGTGCTCTATTGGTATTAAATTTTGATTTAAGCCATCATCTGGTACCCGTTGGTTAACCTGTTCCTCGATAGAAGGTGAAACGTCAGTGGGATCAACTGAATTTATTTTCGAGCCGTTATCTGTAACTGGAAATGAGTTATCAATTGCGGGTGTTGAAACATTGGAATTTAAGTTAACCTTACTATGGGCAATCGAAAGTTTATCTTTGACTGTATTTTCATTTAATGCCGGAAATTGGTTGAGTGCTGGCGGTTCAGTGGGTTTGTTATCAGAACGGAGAGTGGGACACTGTGAGGTGAAATGCCCCTCTTTTTTGCACCTATAACACGTCCCTGTATCCTTATTAAAGAAAACACGAAAAGACCCTTCTTCGGTTTTAATCACTAAAGATTCTGGGACTGGGAGACTTTCGCGACTTTCAGGAGTGATATAAACTTGTCTCCTCCAGCTTAAAATGTGGGAAAAAACAGAGTTTTGGACACCTACAGACAGGAATTGAACTGGTGACACAGGCGTAACCTTAAATTGTTTCAATGTCTCTTCTATCGCACTGTGGGGTATGCCTGGTTCTACATTGGATATTAATATTCTTTTAGCAGGGTTAATCAGCCTTCTAATTGGTATTATATTATCCCCTAGCTTCAAGGAAGTATTTGTCTCTATTAATTTATCCATGCGATCTTTAGAACTAAGGTGAATACAGATGCGGTTGTTGGAAATTCTTGAGGCAAACCTAATGTCCCTTGGAGCAATGAATTCTGATAATTTCTCTAGATATTCTATTAATTTGATGCCGTCAATACTGTTAAAAACAATAGCTTGGTCTCGCTTCGGGAATGATTCTACTTTCTTAGAGGTTATGGAGGCAAAGGTCTTACCTTCGGTACCTGGTTTCGTCGCATTCTGGTCTGTGATAGATTCAGTGTTGACAGAGGAGCTAAGATTCTTGGGATTCATAGTTTATAACAGAATTAAACACTTATTTCTTGATTAAACTCCCAATGTCATCCTCCACCCATCGAGCATATTTTATAGAATTATAACATTAAATTATATATAAATTTAATAATAAATTAAATTATAAAAAAAGTTTTACTTGATGCGGAAAACCCGAATATAATATTCAAACTCCGCAACCATTCGTTTTAGTAAGGAAATGTAATGAATACTTTTTAAAAATATTTCAAAGTATCTCTTTTTATATAGAACAATGTTTTTTATACTTTGTGAGATATTAAAAAACTGAGAGCATTTAATTTTTTTTTTCTGATTCTCCCTTACAAAACCAAACGCGGAAAACTGAAACTTTGAACCAGTTAATAAGGAAACACTTCAGCAAAATTTCTGACAGGTTCAGCTTTTTTTTTTTTTTTTGTATACTTGGGTCTTGTCTGTATTTTATATATTTATTTTCCAGATAGAAACAACTAAAAATAAATACTCTTCAAATATGCAATACAAAGATTAACCAGCAGTATCCTAGATACATAATCCGGATAGGAAATGGATTTTCGGGAGTGCTCAAAAGCACTAAACAAAATACGCAATTGCATAGAAAACTGCTCTCAGTATTATAGCCAAAAGTGGATCCGTACCATTTTCCAACTTATTATAATTTAAAGAGACAAATGTATATTAATTATTTAATGGAATATCGTTTAATTTTCTTTATTAAATAATTAATACACAATAGTTATTATATTTATTTTTAATTTCCTTAGCTGCAGGGTCACACATCCAATTCTTATACAAAGTTGTTATTACTTTCACTTACTATATATATAGTAAGGGGAAGTATTGCGATCGTGAACATTTTCGAATTCCAGTTTTCAACGGAAATACACATTTTAGGGTCCCCTGAGTCCAAATAACCAAGTCCCGAAAAAATGTCTGTGTGTGTGTGTGGTAACTCCCGGGCGGAACCAGTAAATCCTATGAAACTGAAATTTCATATTTAAGACAAATATACGCCCGAGACGTTACAAAATCTTTTTAATCAAAATCAGCTTACCACAAGAACCACTTTATACTATGCATTTTGCACCTTTTTTTGATTTTCTTGAAAACGGATTATGATTAAACTCGCTATATCGATGTAAAATTTAATAGGCTTTATATCATGTAGGTTTAATTCTGGTTAAAATGGTCTGCCAGGGCTAATATGCCGATTTTTTAAATTTTCTTCCTCTAAAGTACCTTTAATTTTGTTGATTCTATAAAAATAACTATATTATCTTGTTACCACTGCTGAAAAACAGGTAAATATATAAATTTAATGAATTCGATACCTAACTAAAGAAGAAAACTGAAACAATATTTTTTTAATGCAATTTTTGTTTTTGAACATAAGAAAAGTAATATACATATATGATATACCTTTGGAAAGCTAAAGATTTCAGATAAAAATATTATCTTATACTCAAGCTTTTAGAAGTTAATAGAGAGTGATGAGAAGAAGATAAAACTAAATGATTATTTTAGATAATAATATAATAGGTTTTTTTAATAAAACACATGTTTCTATATAAATTCAATTTAATTAATTCTATAATAGTTTCACGTATATTTATCTCTAACTGTATTTGAAAATTCTTTCATTGATTTTAAAAATGGAGATAAGTGAAAGTCGTGTGTTTCCCTCACCAGATTTTTTTTTTCTCCTCATAATATACACTACATATTTCCCACCATCACCTTAATACTCCTGTCCCACACATTATAATAATAACGATAATATAAAAAACACTGCAAATTATTATACAATGGTTTATTATTTCCAAATAACAATTTTAGGGTATAACTGTTTATATGGCTGTTGATAGGCAATTAAGTAATATGAAAAGCACTAATTCAATGCATCATATCATAGCACTACTACTGATTTCAAAACGCAATATCTAAGCTAGTTGTTAAGTAAATTCAATAATTCTTTTTTTCATTTGGTCCAAAATTTAATGTTTGGTATTTATTCATTTATTTATTAGGAGCAACGATCTTTTTTGTTCGTTATTTGGATTCTCCGCATCTTGAAACGCAAGCTCTCAAATTTTGAGCAAGGTTAATTTTTTTTTGGTCGATTACAAATGTTGACAATTGAAAATAATAAACCAAAAGCATTTATACAGGACTGCGTTACTATTTCCTTTTCTTTCTAGCTATAGGGCTCCACTAAACGATCAAATTCTTCCCGTCTTCAATCCTTACAATCCAAAATCCTTCGAAAAGCCTCAAGGCTCTTTATTTAGTCACGAACAAGCGCATCCATAACGACGTTAATATTCCCTTTGTAGCTGATTTGGCCCGAACCAGGTATTAATCCTTTCATGACAAACTCCACTCCCACCCTAACCCACTAATTTCAATCCTTGCTTCCTCTTCTATTCCTGACAATCCTCCGAGGCGCCTGAAAAGAAGATGGCTTCGAGATCTTCTAGTTTAGATTCATAGTGGAGTGATGCCAATGGGCATTTTCTCTTCATGTATTTTTCATGTATATTATTTGACAGCTAATTTACTTGATGTATTAACTGATACAGTTGTAAATCTCATTAAATGAAAAAAAAATCAAATAAAATTTCCTATTCCAGGAAACCTTATCAGTTATCAGGGAATCACATCTCTTTTAAGTTGAGGCTTGACCATATAAGATGGTTTTTTAATTTTTATTTATTTTTTTATAAACACCTTTTTGCTCGACTTGGTTATTTGGACTCAGGTGAATCTATCTTACGATATATTATATTGCTATGTTTTTGACCGGCTGCTTTTCTAAGGCAGCGGTAGCTTCAAAAACTAGCTTACTTACTATATTTAGTCAATATATAAACTATATTTAATGATACCATTAGATCTCCTTTCCAAAGGTATCGTGTTTATTAATCCAATAGGTGGCATGCAGGGTAAGATTAAAGTAAACAAGATTCAATTAATACATTACTATAATTATTATTTTACACAGATCCATTATATTAACACATTGCCTAGAACTCTGACAATACTGAGGGACATTTTCACCACTACATTTGCCATGCAATATTACAAATAACGAAATACCTTTAAAACACTGTCGGTTGGCCAAGGTGGAATCATCTTAAGACGTCCATTCTCTGCTTTTCCCCAGCTGCTCTCAGAACCCCGACGGCCACCTCCTCTTCTTGTAGATGGAACCTGACTCCCTCTTCCTGAGGATAAAACTTGACTAACTCTCCGGTTCTTCTCTCTCTTTCTCGTCACCTCGGGTGGGCCGAGATGGGAAGTGCCCCGACTGGCGGTATAGCCTTTGTGCTATTATTCTTATCTTTTCACGACTCTTAATATTCTTGTTGGCCGCCGCTGGGGGGAAACTACCAGAGGTTTCTGGTACCGCTGGGGGGCCTATACCGATGGGAAATCTAGGGGGCTAGGTAAACATCTTTTGATATTTTGCCGACAAAGGTTCGTTATCTTTAATTGTTTAATATTAAAATTATTTAATAATGAACTCCCCTCAGTATCCTCTATACATTACAATATATATATATATATATATATATATATATATATATATATATATATATATATTGTTTGATCAGTTCTCGACTGTTGATAATTTAAGTTTGTGTTGTTCTTAGGTTTCAGTCAATGAATAAACAATTTTATCTATGCGACGTTTCGAGAATTTATGGGGATTGGAGAATTTAATATATGAGAACAATGAATTCTCGAAACGTCGCATAGATAAAATTGTTTATTCATTGACTGAAACCTAAGAACAACACAAACTTATATATATATATATATATATATATATATATATATATATATATATATATATATATATATATATATACATATATTTACCCTTACCATATATTCCATACATTTATCCTTTCCTGATAATAAAACGTAGATAATATATTTTTCTGGCTAATACTTTTAGTGCAGCTTCACGGCTGAAAACATGTGTTTGGAAATTTTTTCAGATTCTGATGATTTTGTAAATATCAAATCAAAACAAAAACTAACTATAACATTAGGATATGTGTTATATGTTTTGTGGCCAATCAAATAATGAAGAAAGTGGTTTAGAAAATTCTCGAAAATGGATAAAAAACGAGACTTTTAGCGAGATACAAATTGTTGTTGTTGTTGTTAGGGGTTTTGAGACGTAAAACCCAGGGGTCATAAACGCCTATAGTTCTCTTTAAGTATAAATAAATCAAAATTAATAAACTAGGCGTATAATAATTAGATAAAATAGTAAAAAATAAATAAATAATTAGAAAAATAAATAAAATAAACATAAGTTAAATTAAAAGACTATGTTTTATTAAATAGTAGGTGACTCATAGGAAACCTGAACAGCGCCGAGATGTTGTTTTCATTATCGGAGAGTATGAAGGATATATTAGGTATAAGCCCAAATTTGTTCAAACCTGTCCTATAAGAAAGGCATTCTTCTAAAATGTGGCTGATCGTCAGGATATTGTTACAATGTGGGCACTTAGGAGGTGGCTGCTTGGTAATGAGATGAAGATGGGTCATGTTAGTGTGGCCAATCCTCAATCTGGCCAGGACAACTTCTTCTCTGCGGCTTGAGCGACATGATGAGGACCAAGGCCCTACTTTTGTTTTGACGACTTTCAGTTTGCTAGCAGGACTCTCGTCCCACATGGACTGCCAGGCAGCCGATATTTCCTTTCGGAGCGGCTGAGACATATCTCGCGGTGTTAGGATAGCTACGCCTTGACCCGGAAGGGTGAGCGTCTGTTTGGCGGCCCTATCCGCCAGCTCATTACCAACTATCCCCACATGGCTTGGGATCCAAATAAAGCACACTGTCTTTTCTAATTCTTGGAGCATATGGATATATCGGTGTATCTTTAGGACGGGAGGTTGGGGAGAGTACATGCTATGTAAACCTTTTAAGACACTCAATGAGTCGGTAACTATGGTGATTGAGTGTGAGGGAACTGACATAGCGTAGTGTAAAGCTGAAACTATTGCTTGAAGCTCTGCAGTATAAATGTTACATAGTTTATGTAATTTTATTTTGTGTGTTGAGTTGTGTGTAACGAATGAGCAGGCTGTAGATTCTTCTGATTTTGATCCATCTGTATAGATTAAAAAGGTATCCGGAAGAGTATGGAGCAGAGTGTTTTTTTTTTTTTTTTTTTTTTTTTTTTTTTTTTTTTTTTTTTTTTGAGATATATTACAATTTGTTGCATAATGAACAGTAGTAATAGAGATGTAGTACACATTCATACAATATATACAGCCAATAATGATAAAGTCAATTTACATAAAATCGGAAATAAATAAATTCAAATATATACAAAAAAAAAAAAAAAGCAACAAGAAACAAATCAAAACAACAACCTGTAGTAGAGATAAATACAAGTTGGGAAATAAATAAAAATCATACAAGCATACTTAACTATATACAATATATACAATCAGCCAAAGGAACCCTAGACTCGGCTGCTCCCCCCACAAGTGGGGGGAGAAGCGGAACCCAAGGGATCCCAGCGCCTCCCACTCAGCGCTTCACTGGTGTATGCCAGTGGAGGCCGAGCCAGAGCGGAATAGCCACAAACATACAGTACATGAGTGGAGGATCTGACCAGTGTCAAAACTCCAGATAAATGTTTACAAAACGTCGCGGGGCCACTGCCGTTTCAATCTTCGAGGAGGATTGTAGGGATGGGTGAAGCTGGAAAGCGATTGAGCAAGAGGATTAGGATGATGAAGAAGGTTCTGATGGAATTTGGAGAATTTGGTTGGTACCAGGTCTAGAATAAATGGAATATTAAGGTCATGGTGTAGGGTACAGTTGGTAACGTAATAAGGAGCATTAACTATTGTTCGGAGGACTTTGGATTGGAAGGATTGGATACGTTTGATGTTAGAATGTTTAGTTGTCCCCCATAGTTCAAGTCCGTAGGTCCATATAGGTTTCAGTACTGTCTTATATATTAGTAATTTGTTGTCGACTGTAAGATGAGATTTTCTGTTTAGTAATTTGTATAACCGGCCGAATCTGCGGTTGAGTTCTATCCTTTTAAGTCTCGTATGTGGGTTCCACGTCAGTCTTTTGTCTAGTAAAAATCCAAGGTACCGGACTGTGTCTGAGGAAGGAAGCGGTATGGAATTGAATTTAACTGTTGGACAGGATTTACGTCGACGTGTGTACATTTGCTTTCGTTCACCTTAATTCGCCAAGCCTTACACCAGTCTTCGACAAGGGAAAGGTGCCTTTGGAGATTTAGAGATGCTACTTCAGGATCGGAATGGGATGATAAAATGGCTGTGTCGTCAGCAAATGTTGCCAGAAAGGTATCGGGATCGGTAGGGATATCGGCGGTGTAGAGGATGTAGAGGACGGGTCCTAAGACGCTGCCTTGAGGAACACCGGCCTCAACAGTATATTGCTCGGAAAATTCGGAACCACAGCGAACTCGGAAGGAGCGGTTGGATAAATAGGATCGGAGGATTAGGTATAAGGATTGAGGTAAATGGGTTTTGAGCTTAAAGAGCAGTCCCGGGTGCCACACCCGGTCAAAAGCTTGAGCTATGTCCAGAAAGGCACCCGAACAATACTCCTTGCACTCAAGGGCAGAGGAAATGTGATCCACAACTCGGAGTCCTTGCTGAACTGTGGAATGTTGAGAACGAAATCCAAACTGATGCGAAGGAAAATTTTTAAATTTATCTAGGATTCGTTTTAGTAGGAGCTTTTCGAAAATTTTTGAGAGGATCGGAAGTAGGCTAATAGGTCTGTAAGATGACGTGCTGTTGGAAGGTTTGCCTGGTTTCAGGAAAAGGATGATAGTTGAATGTTTCCATAAGAGAGGAAAATAGGTAGTGCGTAGGATACTGTTATAAAGATATGTAAGGAATGTAATGGCTTTCTGTGGAAGTTGTCTTAAGATCTGAGGCGTGAGGAGATCATATCCAGGGGATTTACGGAGAGGAAGCTTTTTAAGAAGATATTTGACCTCAGAGGGATCAACTGCTTTAGGAGGTAAGGAGAGTGGTATTGGCGAAGTAAGGAACTGTTCAACTGTTGAAGTATGGTTTGGATTCAACTCAGGATGAGGAGTGAAAACTTTGGAAAGGTGCTGTGCAAATTCCTGGGCCTTATCCTTGTCAGAAGCAGCCCAGGAACTATCACCGCGCAGGAGAGGATGGGAAATCGTGTGAGTATTCAGGATTCTCTTCGTGACATTCCACAGGGAATTGTCACGAGTCGAGAGAGAGGAGAGGTAGGAAATGTAGGATTGGGAACGAAAGGTCGCCAACTCCCGCTTTAATTTTCTACAATAAAAGTTATAAGAGCGGCGATCTTCTGGGTGGCGGGTGCGTTGCCATAATGCTCTGGCTCGGCGTTTGGTGTTGATGAGGTCCGTCAGGTGTTGTGGTAAATGGCATTTGTAAGGAATAATTTGGGATTGTTTAGGAAAGGAGGCAGTCCAGGCAGCTTGTTGAATCAAGGTTGTAAAGGAATATACGGCATCATCAAGGTCAGAAGGGGTTTTGAGAGTTACTCTGAGGTCGATATCATTGGTGAGGATTTCGCGGAAGAGGTTCCAGTTGATGGGGCCTCTGATGAATGACGGTGGGAAAGGTTTCGGAATAGGAGTCATGGATACATTTAGGATTAATGGACTATGATCAGAGGATAGTTCATCAAGGCGAGTTACGGAATAGTTCAGAGAGCCTAATCCGCTGTGGATGAAGAAGTCGAGGATGTCTGGATTACGGTTAGGATCTGTTGGCCAGTAGGTAGGGGAATCGGGAGGTAGGAGATTAAGGCGTCTGGAGTTGAGTGCAGACTGCAATGTCCGTCCACGAGTATTTGTGGTTCTGCAACCCCATTGTTGGTGCTTCGCGTTTAAGTCTGCACCCAGAATAAAGTGATTCCCCAATGAGTTGAGAAAGGAACCAAATTGGGTAATAGAAATAGAATTCTTAGGAGGGCAATATGCTGATGCGATGACTAGCGGAAAGGAAAAGGTCTTGATTATAATAGAGGTGGCTTGTAGGAAATCGTGGGCGGGAAGTGGGTGTAAGGGATGGGAGAGGGATCGGTTGACAATGACAGCAGTACCGGCATGGGCTTTGCCGTCTGGATGGTCTGTCCGGTATGTTGTGTATTCAGGTATTTTGAAGTACTGTTTAGTGGTTAGTCTAGTTTCAGTAATGAGTGCAACGTCAACTTTTTTGTCTTGGAGTAAGGCTGTAAGTTCGTCAGTGTGAGTTCTAACACCATTCGCATTCCATAGGAGAATAGATAAGGAGTTAGGTGAGGTCATTTATGGATTTTTTAAGTTAGGAATAAGATTTGATACAAGATTCGTGAGGATTGTTATTAGGGGCATGACAAGGGATTTGATTTCGGAAATGAAGGATGTCATCAAACTGGTAAGATCTGTGGCATTTGAAGGAGGGGGAATATGAGAGATTTGTTGTGGATGAGGATTTTTAGGACTGATTACGTTTTGAGGAAGAGGTATTTGTGGAATGGATTGAGGATATTGAGGTACATTTTGTAGTTCCGGCAGGGCCTCGGCTTCACTACATTGGTTCCCACCTCCAAGTAAGTGGGAAAATGATACATTGGCATCGATTAATTTTGAAGGTTCTCTTCTAGTTCTAGCCTGTCTTGTTGTTTCATCCAGTACTTGGGGTTTTTGATACCTGGTCCTTAGCTCCTTATAGATTTGGCATCCTTTGTAGTTGGCCGGGTGGTCCTTGAGGCAATGAGCACATACAGCGGGTGTTGACTTTGGTTTTGTACATTCCACAGACTTGTGCTGTTCACCGCATTTCACGCAGCGTGGTATGTGGTGACAGTAACTTCTGGTATGACCATACGCCTGACAATTGTAACACTGAACAATTTCTCTCTTTGTATAAGGTTTTTCGACTCTTACACTTGTATAATACAGTCTTTTTAGATCATAAATTTTTTCTACTCCTGCTAATGGTTCCAAGTCAGCGAAGAATAGAGGCAGTTGAACTCTATCTTTTATGACATTAGTGACTTGTCGCACTTTGTAACCCATCTCCATGAGTTCTTCTTTGATAGCGTCAACTGGTGTTGAAGGGTGTAGATTTCTGATCACAACTCTAAGAGCTCTCTCTTGCCGTAGCTGATAAGTGTGAAAATCCGCTTTAGTTTCAGTTAGGTATTTCACAATTTTTCTATATGCCTCGGCGGTGGTCGGTGATATTTTGGTGTCATTGATTATACTCACACAGTAGTAGCTGGTGGATTCGGTAATCTTGTTTAATTGCGCACATAACAACTGGAAATTTTTAATATTTTTGACAAATATCGGTGGAGGCCGTGGTTCACTGGGTGTAGGAGCAGATTCCATGTTTTCTTTTTCATTATGTAGGATTTGAAAAGGATTTGGGGTGAAAAACGGAGATTCGTCAGTCATCCCCTGTGACGATGTGCCAGGCTGTGGTTCAGATTCTGTATTAGAACCTGAAGGGGTTGCTTGTTGATTTAATTTTTTATTAGTATCACGGCGGGGTCTTTGTTTTATGGGAGACGTGATTGAACCACTAGATCTAGATCTTTTAGTTGATTCTTTGGAGGACATCACTTGGTGAAAATATCGCATTTCATGTGAAGAAGATAATAAGAAAATAACTAGATGTTGGTAATAAAACAATAACTAAAGAAAACAAAACCAATCCCGGCCTTGCCGAGCTATTGGCAATCAGCTGATGTGAAGAGGTTACCCAGCATTCACTTTACACCGTAAATTGTAACAAAACTTACTGTTGTTTGCTCCAATATTTACTGCTGTTGTTATCCTGTAGTCTGGTGATGTTTTCAAGATTGCACTGAAGAGAATTCAAACTGAAAAAGCATGAAAACCAAGAGCCGATTTGAAAGATGACGGAGCAGGGGTAAATTCATTTTTGTATTGGAAGGGGAGGTAACGAGATACAAGTATTTAAAAAAAAAAAGAGACTCACCTTTGAAATGTTTTTCTTTTCATAGCCCATTCGCTGTAGATTTTTTCAATCTAGAGGCATAGCCCTTTTTTTTTTTCCCTTCCTAATATATTATATATTTTTATAATATATTATTTATATTTTTATTAATATATAAATATATATTATAATATATTTATTATTTTTTTTTTTTTTTTTTTTTTTTTTTTTTTTTTTTTTTTTTTTTTTTTTTTTTTTTTTTTTTTTTTTTTTTTTTTTTTTTTTTTTTTTTTTTTTTTTTTTTTTTTTTTTTTTTTTTTTTTTTTTTTTTTTTTTTTTTTTTTTTTTTTTTTTTTTTTTTTTTTTTTTTTTTTTTTTTTTTTTTTTTTTTTTTTTTTTTTTTTTTTTTTTTTTTTTTTTTTTTTTTTTTTTTTTTTTTTTTTTTTTTTTTTTTTTTTTTTTTTTTTTTTTTTTTTTTTTTTTTTTTTTTTTTTTTTTTTTTTTTTTTTTTTTTTTTTTTTTTTTTTTTTTTTTTTTTTTTTTTTTTTTTTTTTTTTTTTTTTTTTTTTTTTTTTTTTTTTTTTTTTTTTTTTTTTTTTTTTTTTTTTTTTTTTTTTTTTTTTTTTTTTTTTTTTTTTTTTTTTTTTTTTTTTTTTTTTTTTTTTTTTTTTTTTTTTTTTTTTTTTTTTTTTTTTTTTTTTTTTTTTTTTTTTTTTTTTTTTTTTTTTTTTTTTTTTTTTTTTTTTTTTTTTTTTTTTTTTTTTTTTTTTTTTTTTTTTTTTTTTTTTTTTTTTTTTTTTTTTTTTTTTTTTTTTTTTTTTTTTTTTTTTTTTTTTTTTTTTTTTTTTTTTTTTTTTTTTTTTTTTTTTTTTTTTTTTTTTTTTTTTTTTTTTTTTTTTTTTTTTTTTTTTTTTTTTTTTTTTTTTTTTTTTTTTTTTTTTTTTTTTTTTTTTTTTTTTTTTTTTTTTTTTTTTTTTTTTTTTTTTTTTTTTTTTTTTTTTTTTTTTTTTTTTTTTTTTTTTTTTTTTTTTTTTTTTTTTTTTTTTTTTTTTTTTTTTTTTTTTTTTTTTTTTTTTTTTTTTTTTTTTTTTTTTTTTTTTTTTTTTTTTTTTTTTTTTTTTTTTTTTTTTTTTTTTTTTTTTTTTTTTTTTTTTTTTTTTTTTTTTTTTTTTTTTTTTTTTTTTTTTTTTTTTTTTTTTTTTTTTTTTTTTTTTTTTTTTTTTTTTTTTTTTTTTTTTTTTTTTTTTTTTTTTTTTTTTTTTTTTTTTTTTTTTTTTTTTTTTTTTTTTTTTTTTTTTTTTTTTTTTTTTTTTTTTTTTTTTTTTTTTTTTTTTTTTTTTTTTTTTTTTTTTTTTTTTTTTTTTTTTTTTTTTTTTTTTTTTTTTTTTTTTTTTTTTTTTTTTTTTTTTTTTTTTTTTTTTTTTTTTTTTTTTTTTTTTTTTTTTTTTTTTTTTTTTTTTTTTTTTTTTTTTTTTTTTTTTTTTTTTTTTTTTTTTTTTTTTTTTTTTTTTTTTTTTTTTTTTTTTTTTTTTTTTTTTTTTTTTTTTTTTTTTTTTTTTTTTTTTTTTTTTTTTTTTTTTTTTTTTTTTTTTTTTTTTTTTTTTTTTTTTTTTTTTTTTTTTTTTTTTTTTTTTTTTTTTTTTTTTTTTTTTTTTTTTTTTTTTTTTTTTTTTTTTTTTTTTTTTTTTTTTTTTTTTTTTTTTTTTTTTTTTTTTTTTTTTTTTTTTTTTTTTTTTTTTTTTTTTTTTTTTTTTTTTTTTTTTTTTTTTTTTTTTTTTTTTTTTTTTTTTTTTTTTTTTTTTTTTTTTTTTTTTTTTTTTTTTTTTTTTTTTTTTTTTTTTTTTTTTTTTTTTTTTTTTTTTTTTTTTTTTTTTTTTTTTTTTTTTTTTTTTTTTTTTTTTTTTTTTTTTTTTTTTTTTTTTTTTTTTTTTTTTTTTTTTTTTTTTTTTTTTTTTTTTTTTTTTTTTTTTTTTTTTTTTTTTTTTTTTTTTTTTTTTTTTTTTTTTTTTTTTTTTTTTTTTTTTTTTTTTTTTTTTTTTTTTTTTTTTTTTTTTTTTTTTTTTTTTTTTTTTTTTTTTTTTTTTTTTTTTTTTTTTTTTTTTTTTTTTTTTTTTTTTTTTTTTTTTTTTTTTTTTTTTTTTTTTTTTTTTTTTTTTTTTTTTTTTTTTTTTTTTTTTTTTTTTTTTTTTTTTTTTTTTTTTTTTTTTTTTTTTTTTTTTTTTTTTTTTTTTTTTTTTTTTTTTTTTTTTTTTTTTTTTTTTTTTTTTTTTTTTTTTTTTTTTTTTTTTTTTTTTTTTTTTTTTTTTTTTTTTTTTTTTTTTTTTTTTTTTTTTTTTTTTTTTTTTTTTTTTTTTTTTTTTTTTTTTTTTTTTTTTTTTTTTTTTTTTTTTTTTTTTTTTTTTTTTTTTTTTTTTTTTTTTTTTTTTTTTTTTTTTTTTTTTTTTTTTTTTTTTTTTTTTTTTTTTTTTTTTTTTTTTTTTTTTTTTTTTTTTTTTTTTTTTTTTTTTTTTTTTTTTTTTTTTTTTTTTTTTTTTTTTTTTTTTTTTTTTTTTTTTTTTTTTTTTTTTTTTTTTTTTTTTTTTTTTTTTTTTTTTTTTTTTTTTTTTTTTTTTTTTTTTTTTTTTTTTTTTTTTTTTTTTTTTTTTTTTTTTTTTTTTTTTTTTTTTTTTTTTTTTTTTTTTTTTTTTTTTTTTTTTTTTTTTTTTTTTTTTTTTTTTTTTTTTTTTTTTTTTTTTTTTTTTTTTTTTTTTTTTTTTTTTTTTTTTTTTTTTTTTTTTTTTTTTTTTTTTTTTTTTTTTTTTTTTTTTTTTTTTTTTTTTTTTTTTTTTTTTTTTTTTTTTTTTTTTTTTTTTTTTTTTTTTTTTTTTTTTTTTTTTTTTTTTTTTTTTTTTTTTTTTTTTTTTTTTTTTTTTTTTTTTTTTTTTTTTTTTTTTTTTTTTTTTTTTTTTTTTTTTTTTTTTTTTTTTTTTTTTTTTTTTTTTTTTTTTTTTTTTTTTTTTTTTTTTTTTTTTTTTTTTTTTTTTTTTTTTTTTTTTTTTTTTTTTTTTTTTTTTTTTTTTTTTTTTTTTTTTTTTTTTTTTTTTTTTTTTTTTTTTTTTTTTTTTTTTTTTTTTTTTTTTTTTTTTTTTTTTTTTTTTTTTTTTTTTTTTTTTTTTTTTTTTTTTTTTTTTTTTTTTTTTTTTTTTTTTTTTTTTTTTTTTTTTTTTTTTTTTTTTTTTTTTTTTTTTTTTTTTTTTTTTTTTTTTTTTTTTTTTTTTTTTTTTTTTTTTTTTTTTTTTTTTTTTTTTTTTTTTTTTTTTTTTTTTTTTTTTTTTTTTTTTTTTTTTTTTTTTTTTTTTTTTTTTTTTTTTTTTTTTTTTTTTTTTTTTTTTTTTTTTTTTTTTTTTTTTTTTTTTTTTTTTTTTTTTTTTTTTTTTTTTTTTTTTTTTTTTTTTTTTTTTTTTTTTTTTTTTTTTTTTTTTTTTTTTTTTTTTTTTTTTTTTTTTTTTTTTTTTTTTTTTTTTTTTTTTTTTTTTTTTTTTTTTTTTTTTTTTTTTTTTTTTTTTTTTTTTTTTTTTTTTTTTTTTTTTTTTTTTTTTTTTTTTTTTTTTTTTTTTTTTTTTTTTTTTTTTTTTTTTTTTTTTTTTTTTTTTTTTTTTTTTTTTTTTTTTTTTTTT